>OZ035830.1:4387907-4401830 GCA_964034765.1 Knipowitschia caucasica
TTCAAACAAAGCCTAAAATGACATAATCCTTAAGCCTTTTCTCAAATTAGGGTATCATCAAATTCACAGGCGTAAAAAGTGCCACGATTGGGGATTAGCTAGGTCTTTGTGCGTTCCACAGATATCACATCACAGCAGAGAGGATATGCTGTTTACCGAACGCACAGTTTAAAAAGTCTTTAAAACGTTTTTCCGGTAATGGTGCAGCGAGCCAGCGTTGACTGACAGGACATCTCACTATCGTCCTATATATTTTTCAGGTTTCTCAAACTCTCATTGCGCCTGGCTGTCAGAAGTGGTGGTTCCGGCTTCGCACATAAACTTTAGCGGGTTTCAAAGTTACTGTGAAGGTACTTTGAGGATTTTGTATTGTTTTAACCATGTGTAACCGTCCTGAAAAAGCATTTAGAAAAAGGGGTTGTATTAAGACGCTAACTAAATGTAGCTAACGCATTCATTTTGGTCCCTAAATTAGATCTATGAACTTCTAGAGAAAAGGGAAACACTTTTGATTGGCCCTCAATAATTAACAGCTGACTAAAACGTGCTTAATACATACCAATAAAGAGCTAATTAATCATGCATTCTACACTACTTAGCACTTCGATGGCTGTTAATTAGTGAGGGCTAAGCTAAAATGTGACCAAGATTGGTTATGTAAGAACATCAGTTCTACATAACAGGAACACTGTCAAAGTCTCTCATGTGCTGTAAGTCCAAAGACTAACAATATGAAATCCACTATCTTCTTTTAGTGGGTTGTCTTTTGTACACATTTCAGTTCAAAACAGACAAAAGACCCCCAAACAAAAGCGATGACGTGAAGGAAAATCAGTCCATACATGCATTTGTTACCACACATGGCTGGATCTTAGACACAAACCTACAGCAAAGCGTCCATCTTTGTCCAAGGTCTTCCGAGACGAGAACGCAGATGTGGCTGATCTCGGAGTAAATACAACAGCAGATACCTCAGCAGAGCAGAGGTGGGTGTCGACAAAGAGGCTGCTTCGTTCATACCCTTTTCAAACGTCTGTGTCCGAAAAAAAAGACTCTGGTGATGATCCAGGACAATCAACGTGTCCTGGATCATGTACCGCTGTTGCATGTACCGCTGTTGCATGTACCGCTGTTGCATGTACCGCTGTTGCATGTACCGCTGTTGCATGTACCGCTGTTGCATGTACCGCTGTTGCATGTACCGCTGTTGTATGTACCGCTGTTGTATGTACCGCTGTTGCATGTACCCCTGTTGCCTGTACCGCTGTTGCATGTACGGCTGTTGCATGTACCGCTGTTGCCTGTACCGCTGTTGCCTGTACCGCTGTTGCCTGTACCGCTGTTGCATGTACCGCTGTTGCCTGTACCACTGTTGTATGTACCACTGTTGTATGCATACTTTGAAATACAATACTATTACAGTTAAAGCTGGGGCCCCTCACTTTCAGACCACTATGTGAGAACATGTTTCTATTTCCTGGCTCTAAAACAGTTGTGTTCAATCATTAATGTTTTTGGCCTCTGTCACATCTTTAGATCATTGTATTTAGTCGTAAACGTGAAACAAAGAGTTCCACCTTTACTTAGAAAAAGCAGCTCTCTCACACAGGAAATGTCAAGAAGGTTATTTTATTCTATTTTCTAATAAAAAAACACAAACTCAAACTCTCATTGTGTCTCGCTGTCAGAAGTAGTGGTTCCGGCTTTCGCACATAAACTTTAGCGGGTTTCAAAGTTACTAAGAAGGTACTTTGAGGATTTTGTATTGTTTTAAGTAGAAAAAGGGGTTGTATTAAGATGCTAACTAAATGTAGCTAACACATTCATTTTGGTCCCTATATTTGATATTAAACTTGTTGAGAAAAGGGAAACACTTTTGCTTGGCCCTCAACAATTAACAGCTAATTGAGTGTTAATTAGTGCACCCTAACTCTAAACCTAACCCTAAGCCACATGGGAAAGTCTCTGTTAGTGTTAGATAGATGTTGAATAAGGCCATGTAGAATGGGCCATAGGGAGCGAGATGACTAATGTCCAGAAATGTTCATACGTGTCCTCTTTTTCTTTGAATTTATTTGAATTTATCGAAAGAAATACATTGTGGTATTTGAGAGTATTTGTGCGTCCCAAAAAGAACTGTATACAATGATTATTAATAAAAACATTTAACATAGTAAATCCTCCATATCTAAAGGACAAGCTCCTTCTGAAGCCTCAGAGAATTGTTCATTTCCTCTATGCCATAAATGTCTCTTTCTTTCTCTGTCCAAATATAGTAAGCAAGGCATGACGGGCTGCAGCCGCCTGATAGTGATGCGTTTAAGGGCAGCCGTCAACAAGATTCTCAGACAGAATTTTCTACTATTTCCTTCAAAACCTTCATCAATCTTTGGCCAAATCCAGAGAATACGAGTACGACTCCAGAGTGCCACGACATGTACCAGGTCTGAAATTTCTCCACTGTGAGACTAATAAAGGTTTATCTTATCTTATCTTACCAGATTCATTGAAATATCTTGTCAATATTGTGCATGAAAGCTCTCTCCACAACCCAGAGTTACTCACCAGGTGTGCTTTAGTGGCCTATGATGCATTTTTAAAAATATGCAAACCAGCACATCCCAAATATTCAGGAAACAGTACTGAGAAAGTAAGAATAACCAGGTATAATCTTTCAAACAGTTGCAATTCATCACTGCACGTTTATTTCAATCTGAGAGACTCAAAAAGAAAAAACTTGGTATTATTAGAATTCCATGTTGTTTGGCTGTAATCTGACTCTACATAAATTACACATATGACTCTGAGGACGATATTTCAAGATTAAATTTATTGTTGCTGTACAGAATGTGGTTACAATTTGTGCTTAGACCCCGGCAGAGCACTGCACGACTGAAGAAGGGGAAAGAGATTATGATATGAAATCCCGAGAACTGGCCCGGAACGAGGCGGAGATGGGGAGGAGGAGGGTTGTGTCGTGGATGAAGCTGCTGCTGCGATGGAGCTTCCTCGAGATATGAAGCTTGATGCGGGCAGTGCTTGATCGCTGCCAGGTGAGGGCAGTGTGGCGCACCAGCCGAGTGTGATTGACCGATGCTGTTGCCGTTAGCGACAGTGGGAGGACTGTGAGCTTAGTTCTTCTTGCCTTTCAGTCTGAATTTTTGCTTTAACTTTGTTTGAGGAGTGAATGTTAATGTGTTATTTCAAAGTTTCTTTTCCACTTAACATCAGTGGCAAAAACAACATGCAAACTAATGAACTCTGCTCTTGTCTGTCTTTGTAATTAACTAAATCATCTATTTTGACTTAGGTCATTAAGAAAGAGAAAAACAAATGGAAACACTGAGTTACCTCTGCTTCTACCTATTCACATTATTTCACATTATTCTCAGTGTCACGCCAACATTCACACAGAAATAAGAGATGAAGAGATCCTTTATTTGTCCCGCAGTTCACATTAATTCGCATCAATAACAAGTATATAATAATCATCTTGAAAATAATAATATTAGTAATATATAAGAAATAACTAATAAGAAAGAGAATTGTAAAAATCATACTCTATAACAGTCAATTGTAAAAGTCATCCCACTGAAGAAAATCATTATCATCATTCATCTTCATTATCAGCAAAGATAAAAGAATATCCAGTATTTGCGCGTGTGTCAGAATTTGATTTTCAAGTTAAACATCTGTATTTAATTTATCTTTACAATCAGATACAGTCCCTCCTGTGGACCCACCACCCGCAGAAGGGTCCGTGGCGGCTCAGTGCAGAGAGGACTGGGCAGCAGTCGAAGGCGGAGACCTCGGCGACCCAGACCGCACACCCGACATCTGGCTCTTGGCACGTGGAACGTCACCTCACTGGGGGGGAAGGAGCCCGAGCTTGTGGGGGAGGTTGAGCGATACCGACTAGAGATAGTCGGCCTCACCTCCACACACAGCTTGGGCTCTGGAACCCAACTCCTTGAGAGGGGTTGGACGCTCCACTTTTCTGGTGTTTCCCGCGGGGAGAGGCGGCGAGCTGGGGTGGCCATTCTCATTGCCCCCCATCTCAGCCGCCACGTGTTGGAGTTCTCCCCGGTGAATGAGAGGGTCGCGTCCCTCCGCCTTCGGGTGGGGGACAAGTCTCTCACTGTTGTGACGGCCTACGGGCCTAACAGCAGTGCAGAGTACTCGGCCTTCTTGGAGTCCTTGGGAGGGGTACTGGACGGTGCACCGCCCGGGGACTCCGTCATTCTCCTGGGGGACTTTAACGCCCATGTGGGAAGCGCCAGTGACACTTGGAGAGGGGTGATCGGGAAGAACGGCCCCCCTGATCTGAACCCGAGTGGTGTTCAGTTGTTGGACTTCTGTGCTAGTCACGGTTTGTCCATCACGAACACCATGTTTGAGCACAAGGGTGTTCACCAGTGCACGTGGCACCAGGACACCCTAGGCCGGAGGTCGATGATCGACTTTGTTGTCGTATCATCTGACCTTCGACCGCGTGTTTCGGACACTCGGGTAAAGAGAGGGGCGGAGCTGTCAACCGATCACCACCTGGTCGTGAGTTGGATCCGCTGGCAGGGGAGGAAGCCGGTCAGACCTGGCAGACCCAAGCGTATAGTGAGGGTCTGCTGGGAACGTCTCGCTGAGACCCCTGTCAGACGGACTTTCAACTTACACCTCCGGGAGAGCTTCTCCTAGGTCCCGGCGGAGGAGGGGGATATTGAGTCTGAGTGGACCATGTTCTCTTCCTCTCTCGCCGATGCGGCGGCTCGTAGCTGTGGTCGCAAGGTCTCTGGTGCTGGTCCCGGCGGCAACCCCCGAACCCGGTGGTGGACACCGGCAGTAAGGGATGCCGTCAGGCTGAAGGAGTCCTATCGAGCCATGATGGTTCGGGGGACTCCTGAGGCAGCTGTCCAGTACCGGCAGGCCAAGCGTGCCGCGGCCCGGGCTGTTGCAGAGGCAAAAACCCGGGACTGGGAGGAGTTCGGAGAGTCCATGGAGCATGACTATCGGTCGGCCTCGAAGACATTCTGGCAAACTGTCCGGCGCCTCAGGAGGGGGAAGCAGTTCTTTGCCAACACCGTGTACGGTGCGGGGGGTGAGCTGCTGACCTCGACCGGGGATATTGTCGGACGGTGGAAGGAATACTTCGAGGTTCTCCTCAATCCCCCCGTCACGTCCTCCGCTCCGGAGGCAGAGGCTGAGGATGTTGGGGCGGATACTTCTGTCACCCTGGCAGAGGTCACCAAGGTGGTTGGCAGCCTCCTTGGTGGCAAGGCGCCGGGAGTGGATGAGATCCGTCCTGACTATCTAAAGTCTCTGGATGTTGTAGGACTGTCTTGGCTGACACGTCTCTGCAACATCGCGTGGCGATCGGGGGCGGTGCCAATGGAGTGGCAGACCGGGGTGGTGGTCCCTCTCTACAAGAAGGGGGACAGGAGGGTGTGTTCCAATTATCGTGGGATCACACTCCTCCCTGGTAAGGTTTACTCCAAGGTACTGGAGAGGAGGTTACGGCCGATGGTCGAATCTCGGATTCAGGAGGAGCAGTGTGGTTTTCGTCCCGGCCGTGGAACACTGGACCAGCTCTACACTCTCCATCGGATACTCGAGGGTTCATGGGAGTTCGCCCAACCTGTCCACATGTGCTTTGTGGATTTGGAGAAGGCATTCGACCGTGTTCCCCGGGGTGTCCTTTGGGGGGTCCTCCGTGAGTACGGGGTCCGGGGTCCTCTGCTGAGGGCCGTCCGGTCCCTGTATGACCGGAGCCAGAGCTGCGTGCGCATTGCCGGCAGTAAGTCAGACCTGTTCCCGGTGCATGTTGGCCTTCGCCAGGGCTGCCCTTTGTCACCGGTTCTGTTCACTGTATTCATGGACAGAATTTCTAGGCGCAGCCAAGGGTCGGAGGGGGTCCGGTTCGGGGACCACAGGATTTCATCTCTGCTGTTTGCAGACAATGTTGTCCTGTTGGCTCCAACGAACCAGGACCTACAACATGCACTGGGACGGTTTGCAGCCGAGTGTGAAGCTGCTGGGATGAGAATCAGCACCTCCAAATCTGAGGCCATGGTGCTCGACCGGAAAAAGGTGCCTTGCCCTCTCCGGGTGGGTGGAGAGGCCCTTCCTCAAGTGGAGGAGTTCAAGTATCTCGGGGTCTTGTTCACGAGTGAGGGAAGGATGGTGCGTGAGATTGACAGGCGGATCGGTGCAGCGTGCGCAGTGATGCGGTCGCTGTATCGGACCGTTGTGGTAAAGAGGGAGCTGAGCCAAAAAGCAAAGCTCTCAATTTACCGGTCAATCTTCGTTCCCTCCCTCACCTATGGTCATGAGCTTTGGGTAATGACCGAAAGAACAAGATCGCGGATACAAGCGGTCGAAATGAGCTTCCTCCGCAGAGTGGCTGGGCGCTCCCTTAGAGATAGGGTGAGGAGCTCAGTCACACGGGAGGAGCTCGGAGTAGAGCCGCTGCTACTCCACGTCGAGAGGAACCAGTTGAGGTGGCTCGGGCATCTGTTCCGGATGCCTCCTGGACGCCTCCCTGGGGAGGTGTTCCGGGCACGTCCCACCGGGAGGAGGCCCCGGGGAAGACCCAGGACACGCTGGAGGGACTCCCAGCTGGCCTGGGAATGCCTTGGAGTCCCCCCGGACGAGCTGGAGGAAGTGTGTGTGGATAGGGAAGTCTGGGCGTCTCTGCTTAGACTGCTGCCCCCCGCGACCCGGCAACGGATGAAGCAGAAGAAAATGGATGGATGGATGGAATCAGAAACAGAAATTCCACAGCTCCTCCTGGCTATCCTTTCCCTATGGGCTCACCCTATCTGACTGACTAACAAAAGAACCGAAACAGTTTTATGTAACATGTAGAGAAACAGGAGGGGCCTCCGCTGACATCATCTGGACTGGTCTCGGACTCTGGTCTGGACTTGGGCCCCGGTCCAAGTCTTTGGTCTTGGGACTGCTTCGCATGATCATCCTCCTCCACATTCCTTTCCTTTGCCTGAAAACATCCTTTACTCCCTAACGAAAGCGCTTCCTTATAAGACTAACATCTGTGACTGTACTAACATCGACCTCCTGTCATACATTCTCTTGGCGCAAACATAGAACACAACTGTGTGTAGGACAATACATCAAACAACATTGTAATCGTCAGTACTTAAAATCACTGAAATTATAATCGACGTGTGCAACATTTCTGAGATATGCATCACCAGGAATCACAGCCTTGTTTCATCCTCAATGCTGTCACCGATGTAGACCAGAGAGAGACCCGAGAGAGACCCGAGAGAGACCCGAGAGAGAGACCCGAGAGAGAGACCCGAGAGAGAGACCCGAGAGAGAGACCCGAGAGAGAGACCCGAGAGAGAGACCCGAGAGAGAGACCCGAGAGAGAGACCCGAGAGAGAGACCCGAGAGAGAGACCCGAGAGAGAGACCCGAGAGAGAGACCCGAGAGAGAGACCCGAGAGAGAGACCAGAGAGGGACCACAAAGTGTTTGTTAACTGAAAGATCCCAGTGAGTCTCTATATTTGACTATGTGCTGCGAGCTGATTGGCCGAGCAAGAGTGGTTTTGATTCCATAGGACCAAATCTGTCAAAGGAGAAGGTACCATTGGGCCTTGGTACCATCGGGCCTCATCAGCTGAAGGTGAAATCTCTCCGTGTCGAAACAGATCACATTGTCAGCGTGTAATCAGCGCGCACCAGCTCCTCGGGGTCGTCCCAGAGTCCACTCTGACCCTCGCTTGTGATGAGCTCATCACCGCCACAGAATGACCACAACGATACCGCTGACGGCTGGCGGCGGTAATCAAGGAGGTGACGGCGGCCAGCAGACAACAGCTGCCTCATTAGCCACGTTCAGAGAGTCCGTGAACCAGAGAGACGTGTGAGAGAGACACAGAGACGTGTGAGAGAGACGCAGAGACATGTGAGAGAGACACCGAGACGTGTGAGAGAGACACCGAGACGTGTGAGAGAGACACCGAGACGTGTGAGAGAGACACCGAGACGTGTGAGAGAGACACCGAGACGTGTGAGAGAGACACCGAGACGTGTGAGAGAGACACCGAGACGTGTGAGAGAGACACCGAGACGTGTGAGAGAGACACCGAGACGTGTGAGAGAGACCCCGAGACGTGTGAGAGAGACAAAGAGACGTGTGAGAGAGACACCGAGACGTGTGAGAGAGACACCGAGACGTGTGAGAGAGACAAAGAGACGTGTGAGAGAGACACCGAGACGTGTGAGAGAGACAGAGCGACGTGTGATAGTGACACAGAGGAGGAAGACGTAGACCGGAGAGATACCATAGAGAAACTATAGAGAGACCAGAAAGAAACCAAAGAGTGACCAGAGAGAGACAAGAGAGAGGGAGACCAGAGAGAGAGACCGGAGAGAGATGAGAGCGAGAGAGAGACCAGAGAGAGAGAGACCAGACAGAGCGATTAGAGAGAGACCAGAGAGAAACCAGTGAGTGACCAGAGAGAGGCCAGAGAGAGAGAGAGCAGAGAGTGACCAGAGAGAGAGAGGCCAGAGAGAGAGAGTACAGACAGTGCGATTAGAGAGAGAGACCAGAGAGAAACCAGTGAGTGACCAGAGAGAGAGAGACCAGAGAGAGAGAGCGCAAAGAGACCAGAGAGAGACCAGAGAGCACCATAACATGTTTTTTTAATCTTATTCAAAAGCACATTTACTAACGTTGAAGATCCCAGTGAGTCTATATATGTCTCTTTGGGCTGAGAGCTGATTGGCCGAGCAGGAGTGATGGTCCCGCCTTCACTTTGTTTTGAGAGCGAGGATTTATTGTGTGGTTTGACCGTTAGCTTTAGCATACACTCACCTGTCTTCATTCTAACTCTAGCGTTTTCTCTTTTTTCATCTCAATCCAATTATTGTTTAGTGTTTCCTTTTTTGTTGCGTTGCTGCTGTTTTGTGTGTACTTCATTACCTGATCCTGTCCCCGGTGTGCGGCTCACACTGTGTAACCACCGCAGCAATAAACCAGGCTGTCACCCAGGCCTGTAATTAAGATAAAGTATGTTGTGTGTCTGTGTGTGTGTCTGTTCATGTGTGTGTACAATAATGAATGTGTGTTTGTGTATGTGTGTCTGACTGTATGTGTGTATGTGTGTGCACATGTACGTGTGTATGTTATGTGTGTGTGTGTGTGCCTGTGTGTTCATATGTGTGCACAATAATGTGTGTTTGCGTATGTTTATATGTATAGTGTGTGTACGTGTGTGCACATGTACGTGTGACTGTATATGTGTGTGTACGTGTGTGTGTGTCTCTGTCTGTAAATGCGTGTGTCTGTCTATGTTGTGTGTATAAATGTGCATGAACATGTGTGAGAGTGTATGTATCAGTGTGTATTTATTTACTTGTGTGTTTGTATGTGTGCGTATATGTATGTTTGTGTGTGCATGTGTTGTATGTTATGTTATGTGTGTGTGTGTGTGTGTGTTGGTATGTAAATTTGTGTAGAAAGTATGTACAATGATTATATGTATAGTGATTCATGTGTATGTGTGTGTTTGTATGAATGCATGTGTGTGTACCTTTGTGTGTCTACGTGTGTATATTTTGTGTAGTCGCTGCACACTCACCTCCTCAGCGCGTTTCTGTCTCTGTTGTTTTGAATAAAGTTGCGATCCTTGTTCTGGATCTTAATGAGTTTGTCTGGAGGCTCGGCGCCGGTTAATGGACTTTAATTAGATTTTGTTAGTACTTTATGTACTTCAGCCTCAGAAAACACAACTTCTCTCTCTCTGCACGACTCGAGACTCCAGACTCGAGATCGGAGATTGAGGATCAGTCAGTCACGCAACACTTACTGTAAACAGGAGATGGCAACAAATCGGGATCTTTCTACTTACACACACGCACGCACACAAACACGCACACTCATGCACACGCTAACAGACGCACGCACACACATACACGCACGCACACTCACTCACTCATACTCACGCACGCGCACACACACACATGCACGCACACTCACTCATACTAACACACACGCACGCACACTCACTCATACTCACACACGCTCACGCACACACAAACACTCAATAAAGTGCACCTTCACCTTTTCCTTTACACTCACGCACACACACACACATACACTCATACACGCACACTCACACACACACATACTCATACACGCACACACATACACGCACACACTCATACACACACACTCATACACACACATACTCATACAGGCACACTCATACACACACATACTCATACACACACACTCATACACACACATACTCATACAGGCACACTCATACACACACATACTCATACACACACACTCATACACACACATACTCATACACGCACACTCATACACGCATACACTCATACACACACATACTCATACACACACACTCATACACACACATACTCATACACGCACACTCATACATGCATACACTCATACACGCACACACTCATACACACACACTCATACACACACATACTCATACAGGCACACTCATACACACACATACTCTACACACACACTCATACACACACATACTCATACAGGCACACTCATACACACACATACTCATACACACACACTCATACACACACATACTCATACACGCACACTCATACACGCATACACTCATACACACACATACTCATACACACACACTCATACACACACATACTCATACAGGCACACTCATACACACACATACTCATACACACACACTCATACACACACATACTCATACAGGCACACTCATACACACACATACTCATACACGCACACTCATACACACACATACTCATACACGCACACTCACTTACACACTCAACACACACACACTCATACACGCACACACTCATACACGCACATACTCATACACACATATAATACAGAACAAAAATTACAAACAACATTTTTGTTCTGTATTTTTCTACGTTTGTGAAATGTAAAAATAAAAGCAGCTACAAAAATAACTTGTCAAACATAATGTACAGAGTTGGTACTGTCTCTAGCTAAACCCCAGCAGGTGGATTGCATCAGTAATCAGTGCTTGGAAGCTACACGTGTCACATGTGTGCATATAGTACATACTGTTCCTTTCAAAGTATTTGGGACGGTTCTTCCTGAAGTCCCATCTCTCTGAATAACATGTGTTTTCTAGAGGGACTCTCGTGTTGTTCCGGTCCTCTCCTGTCTCTCACTTCTCCACACTTACCTCCAGAGCCGTTTTTCACCTTTGCTGCTTTTCTATTTTAGCAGCAAAAGCGAAAAATGGCTCTGTAGGTAACTGTGGAGAAGTGAGAAGAGACAGTAGAGCTGTGCTTCCCAACCCCTGGTACGCGGACCCCTCTGGGTACACAAGCGTAACACAGGGGCTCCAAGAATGAATGTTGATTTGATAAACTTTATCAAACTTTAACGTTATCCATAGGCCTATGTGTGGCCTAATTGGGTTCGATTCCCCCCCGTGACCTGCTCCATCTGCTCCCTCTGAGGTCTGGTGCCGTTGTGTCCTTGGGCAAGACCCCTTACCCCACTCTACCTCAAGCCCCCGCTGAAAGACCAAGACCATCCGTCTGTGGACCCACCACCTGCAGGAGGATCAGAAAGGGACTGGGGCTATGAGCATTGGGTGCAGCTCTGATTGCCACCTCCCCCACCCAGAAATGGACTGATAAATGGGAGGATAATGAATGAATGACATGTTATACATCATTTTTAATCTAAGTCTGTGTGCAAAACAGAAAATATTCAGATTCAGTTTATTTGCCTTTAGGAAGTTGCTGAATCGCCAAAAACACATAGAGACATTGGTCCATGAACGACAGATGACCACTGTCCTTAGACCATCCTGCATCGGCAAAGAACAACTATAACACCCCAGAGCTCCCGCCTCGATAATAATCCAACTGTTTTATTTAAATGCAGCTTCTTCTTCTTCTTCTGATTTAAACTTGTTAAATGTACTTTCCCACACTGCTCTCTGTTTGATCATTGGTTCAAAACCCATCACTGTAACTTTCTAAACACATATTCCGGCCCTGGCTGTCTGTTCGAAGAGAGAGAAACACTACATCACATTTATTTATTCTGATTTTAACATGTTTGTCCAAAAAGAACTCTGGCTCCGACGCAAGATCACAGCAACGTTTGCTTTGAAAAACTGTTTGTGTAAGATCTGGAGTGGCAAGATACGGATTTAGAATATTTTTCATTTCATTTTATTTCACATTTGAAAATCCTCTGGAGCCACTTTTGTGTTTGAATGATTTGGTGTTGGAATTCTACAACTGCACATGTATCTGAGTCTATGGTGTCTGTTTTAATGCCTCGTGTGATTTCAATGTTTCTTTTCTTGTTTAATAACGAGCTGATACTAGTTTTGGTAAAATAAGATTCTACTGTAGCCACGACTGCTCAGGGGCGGACTGGTAGAAGCGAGGCAACCACGTTTTTGCCGACCACCACCAACCATTCACACACACCTCAGACTCATTCTAAGGTTTCGAGAAGTGTCTTGCCAAAGGACACAGCTGCAGTTTGGCACTTTATCAGAGAGACCAGAGATAAACCAGAGCTAGACCAGAGAGAGACCAGAGAGAGACCAGAGAGGGACTATAGAGAGACCAAAGAGGGACCAGAGATTGAGTAGAGACAGAAACCAGAAGTCTAGAGATAAACTAGAAATAGACCTCGAGAGACCAGAGAGAGAGACTAGAGAGAAACCTGGACAGTAGTCTCAGGACCTAATGTCTCTTGTTTTGCGGGGCAGGCGTGTGACAGGGCAGGCATGTGGCAGGGCAGGTGTGGCTGGATTCTCTCCTGTGCTGCAGAGGAGCCACACCTGCAGCTCACCCCTCACTCTGCCGCTGTATCAGGACCTGTTCACCACTCCTTAGTCACACCCAGGAAAATACCATGGCTGACACTCTCCACCTCCTCAGAGCCAAAAGAGAGAGAGGTGGTGGAGAGGGTCAGCCATTTTAGATTCCTCAGGGAGAATAATATAACCCCTATGTAATCTATGATATGTGTTAGGAGGCTAACATTAGGATTAAGAGATCCTATTGTTGTCCTGCAGGGGGGAAATGTCAGTGTTGCATCACCAGTTACATTATAGAAGCAAGTGTAAAATCTCTAACTTTAATATAATACAGAAGCAAGTCGAAAGTACTGTATAATCGATTGAAAGAAATATATAGTAGTATGTTTACATCTGTACATGTTAGCATCATGAGGGTTTGGTACGAAGAGACTCGGTAAAGTGACAGTGGCCACAAGTGGTTCTGTATTGTACATTTATCTATTGTGAGATCAATAAAGTTCTTTTATGGTCCATGTGTAAACTCTGGTCCATATCATTTCCTACATGTACGTCTGGGTCTTATCTTAGTGGCTGCAGTTTCTTCGGTTGAATCCCCTCCACCCAATCAGCGAGCAGGTGAGGTGGGTGTTGTAGGAAGGCGTCAGTGATGAATTTTCTGGTTGTAATTTGGCGGCGAATGCGATAGTAAAGTAATCTGTTCTGGTTCTACTCAAAATATTGAGGAATTGAAGTCTGAGCAAGAGGAATATTTAGCAGGTTTCATCGCTGCAAATATGTTGTGGCTCTACTCCCTACTGGCTCCGTCAGTGGCAAAGGAGCTGACTAAAGCTAGACTAAATGCTAAAGCTAGGCTAAATGCTAGCGACTCACTCAGCTGCATTACTTACATCACGGTAAACTCAGATCCATTCGTTTTAATCTGCAAAAGGAGTTAACTCCTCCCACCTGTTAACGGAGCTCAATGGAGTAAATCCAGACCTTAGTACCAAATGAATTCATTGCGATGGTATGGTAAGACCAGGCTGGGTTGGCAGTGTTCTTTAGTCCTCCTTGTTCATTGTACAGTCTGACAGCAGCAGTAAAAAAAGACCTGCGT
>OZ035830.1:4401840-4699340 GCA_964034765.1 Knipowitschia caucasica
GTTCAACTCATCAGCAGTCACTCAAAGTGTGTTATGGGGACATTTTGATGGCCATTTCACACACTTCCATTCCTCCTTTACGGGGACCAATTCAATGGACTTTCACACATGTTTAATAGAAGTCACTCAAAGTGTTTTATGGGGACATCGTGAGGGTTCATTTGAAAGAAACATTTAAGTAAAAAGTCCTTGTCTGCAATGACAAAAAAAGGCTTAAAGTATTCTCCTTCCACTATTCCACTTACTGAATATAGTTTAATGAGTTACACATGACAAATCTTATACAAATGACTTCAAATGTTGAAAAGCTTTCTCAGAACTGACAAAGAACCTCTGGAATTTTGTCATGATTGATACAAATTATCCTACCTGTTTCTGAGGGGTATCATTTGCAAATGACATATTCATGTGGCACTGAGGCTGGTCAGAATGATCAACAGAACCTGGAGTAGTGCAATCTGCTGTCACGTGGGTCATCTGTGTGAATCAGAAGGTATGAGGATTTACTATAAAACACTTGAATAATCACCGTCTTAAACAGAGACCACAAATTTAATTTAATAGAACCACCCAAGAAGGCCAAATTACTACCAGAAGTACACAAATCATAGTTTGACAGATGTAAAACAAACGTATTTACACATACACACATCTAGGGTCGGGGACATGTCTCATGAGGACCTTTTCACACCCCCGCCCCATTCCTTCATGGGGACCAATTCAATGGACTTTCACACACGGTTCAACTCATCAGCAGTCACTCAAAGTGTGTTATGGGGACATTTTGATGACCATTTCACACACTTCCATTCCTCCTTTACGGGGACCAATTCAATGGTCTTTCACACATGTTTAATAGAAGTCACTCAAAGTGTTTTATGGGGACATCGTGAGGGTTAATTTGAAAGAAACATTTAAGTAAAAAGTCCTTGTCTGCAAAGACCAAAAAAGGCTTAAAGTATTCTCCTTCCACTATTCCACTTACTGAATATAGTTTAATGAGTGACACAAAACAAATCTAAGATAATTGACTTCAAATGTTATAAAACCTTTTCAGAACTGACAAAGAACCTCTGGTATTTTGTCATGATTGATAAAAATTATCCTACCTGTTTCTGAGGGGCATCGTTTGCAAATGACGTATTCATGTGGCACTGAGGCTGGTCAGAATGATCAACAGAACCTGGAGTAGTGCAATCTGCTGTCACGTGGGTCATCTGTGGGAAACAGAAGGTATGAGGATTTACAATAACACACTATAATAATCACCATCTCAAACAGAGATCACAAATTTAATTTAATATAACCACCCAAGAAGGCCAAAGTACTACCAGCAGTTCACAAATCATAGATTGACAGATTTAAAACAAACTTATTTGCACATACACACATCTATGGTCGGGGACATGCCTCATGAGGACCTTTTCACACCCCCGCCCCATTCCTTCATGGGGACCAATTCAATGGACTTTCACACACGGTTCAACTCATCAGCAGTCACTCAAAGTGTGTTATGGGGACATTTTGATGGTCATTTCACACACTTCCATTCCTCCTTTACGGGGACCAATTCAATGGACTTTCACACATGTTTAATAGAAGTCACTCAAAGTGTATTATGGGGACATCGGGAGAGTTCAATTTAAAGAAACATTTGAGTAAAAAGTTCTCGTCTGCCATGACCAAAAAAGGTAAAAAATACTCTCCTTCGACAATTCCACTTACTGAATATAGTTTAACGAGTGACACATAACAAATCTAAGATAATTGACTTCAGATGTTATAAAAACATTTCAGAACTGACAAAGAACCTCTGGTATTTTGTCATGATTGATAAATATGATCTTACCTTAATCTGATAGGCATCGTTTCCAAATGACATATTCATGTGGCACTGAGGCTGGTCAGAATGATCAAGAAAACCTGTAGTTGAGCCATCTGCTGTCACATGGGTCATCCGTGGGAGACATAAGGTATAAGGATTTATAATAAAACACTAAAATAATCATGGTCTAGAACAGAGATCACAAATTTAAATTTAAAGAACCACCCAAGGGGGCCCAAGTATTACCAGCAGTACACAAATCATAGTTTGACAGATGTAAACCCAACTTGTTTGTACACACACACATCTAGAGTCTGGAACACGTCTCATGAGGACCTTTTCACACCCCTCTCAATTCCTTCATGGGGACCAATTCAATGAACTTTCACAAACAATTCCACTCATCATCAGTCACTCCTAGTGCGTTATGGGGACCTTTTTAGGACCATTTCAAACACTTCTATTCCTTCTTTACGGGGACCATTTCAACAGACTTTCACACATGATTAAACTCAACAGAAGTCACTCAATTTATTATGGGGACATTGTGATGGTTCATTTGAAAAAGGCTAAAAATATTCTACTTCCACTTATCTACTTACTGAATATAGTTAAATGAGTTAAACATAACAAATCTTATATAATTGACTTCAAATGTTAAAAAGCTTGCTCAGAACTGACAAAGAATGGTCAGAATGATCAAGAAAGCCTGTTGTAAAGCCATCTGCTGACACGTGGGTCATCTGTGGGAGACAGAAGGTATAAGACTTTACAATAGAACACTATAATAATCTATAAGTCTAAAACAGTGCTCCAATTTTTCCAACCAAGCCCCATGTTATAAAATACTGAAATGTACCACCAGGTCTGGATCACCATGAAACAAGATAAGAGAAACTTAATTGATCTCACAGTGGAGAATCAGGGTTTATAAAGGTCTAAACTAGACTTCCTGAAGTCTACCTAAAGCCTTGTCTATAGCAGAAAACTCCAAGCTCCAAGTCATAACTAAAACAATCATACAATGTAAAATCACCACCATAGGAGGCCATTTCACACACTTCCATTCATTCTTTATGGGGACCAATGAAACAAACTTTCAAACATAGTTCAAGTCAATAGCAGTAACTGAAAGGGCATTCTTTGTATTAGGTTAGAAATAAGCAATTATTTTAAGCGTGTGTTTGTGACATACTCTTTCTCTCCATGGGCAGTCATCTCAATCAATCAATCAACGTTTATTTATAGAGCGCCTTTCCTACACAAGGCAACGCAAAGCGCCTCACAACCCATATAACATCATGCATAAATCATCAAACATTAGAATTTAAGTAAACATAAAAAGACAGATTAAGAGCACAAGATATATAAAATCACACAAGTAGTTAAAAACCGTAAAACATTAAAATCACACAAGGGATTACAATCATAACATAATCATAAATAATCATAGCGCAATTAAAAAAGATTAAAGATAAAAACAAATATAAAATCCTTCACTTGTATGCACAGCTAAAAAAGAACTGTTTGTTCAGTTCAGTTTTAAAAACTGCTAGAGTAGACGCCTGTCTCACACTCTCGGAAAGACGGTTCCAGACTCTAGCTGCATAGAATCTGAAACGCAGCCTCCCCCATGTCTAGTTCCGACTCTTGGGCACTAACAGAAGTCCAGTCCCTGTGGCTCCTCAGAGCCCGAGTTGTGGTTCATATGGCACCAACATGTCGCGGATGTACCCTGGTGCGAGGCCATGGAGAGACTTGTACACAAGTAAAGTCTACTGTTTAAAATCTATTCTCTGAGCCACAGGAAGCCAGTGCAGAGACCTGTGAGGACCGGACTAATGTGGTCGTACTTCCTGGTGTCTAGTCAGGACTCGAGCTGCAGCATTATGGATGTACTGCAGCTGTTTTAACCGCTTGTTTAGAGAGAGGGGGGGGGGCCTGTGAACAAGCCATTGCAGTAGTCCAATCGACTGGAGACAAATGCGTGGATAAGAATCTCCAAGTCTGCTTTAGACACAATGTTTTTAATTTTAGCAATGTTTCTTAGGTGGAAGTAAGCTGATGATGTCACAGATGATATGTGGCTATTGAAATTTAAGTCTGAGTCCATTATTACTCCTAGATTTCTGACCTGAGTTGAGGGTTTTAGGGAGACAGACTGGAGGTGGCAGATAACGCTCTCTCTTTGTTTTTGAGGTCCGAAAACAATAATTTCAGTTTTTTCTGTGTTTAGCTGGAGAAAGTTATTTTGCATCCAATCACTGATTTGTTGGATACAGTGAAGGAGCGAGTCCACTGGTCCATGTTCTCCTGCTGTCAGGGACACATAGACCTGAGTATCGTCAGCATAATTGTGATAGGACACGTTATTACTGTGTATTCACCGACCCAGAGGCAGCATGTAAATATTAAACAGGAGAGGGCCCCATGGATGGGATCCCGGTGGGCACGCCGCAGGTTAGGGGGCCAGAGGGGTCTGAGAGACAGGGTTCCGGAATCGCCCACAAAATAGCTGTGTCCTGTCCTGGTAGGTAGGATAGAAAACCAGCTTAGGGCTGTTCCAGAAACACCAACCCAGTCCGCAAGTCTCTGAATGCGGAATACCATGGATCGGCAGTGTCGGAAAGCAGCACTTAAAAATCTAACAGCGATAAAATACTGAGACTTTGTCCGGCGTCAGGGTTATGGTGTTAGCTCCACCATAATCATAAGTAATTTTCTTCTCCTTTTTTGTCTCGTAATGCTTCTTTTCATCTTACAATTTGGGTGGGATGTGGTCATCATTAACAATACGCCCAAATGTGCCATCTTGTACTGAAGCATCAATGCTGAAAAAAAAGAAATATATATATTTGATATATAAAAACTTTTAAACACATACTATATGCACATACATTATACAGTATAGTGCTACAATCACCAAGCTTACATACTCAAAGCTTACCTATATTTATCAATTCAAATTATATAATACAGAGACAGCTTTTTCAGCTAAATTTTCAAACCCCACAGACAGAGGTTTTTCTGGGCTAATTCGTGGTGCCATTTAAATCATCAAAAACTGAAACAACAGAATGCATAATTATGATTTCACTTGAGTCATTTTTTGAAACAATTCTATTACATTTGTAATTTATTTTATCTGTAGGTTTGGTACAGCTGTTTCTACTATATTACTTCCAAATATCTTCTATATCTAATATATTTTAATACATAATTACAAATCAAACCTTTACTTTCAACATTTAGTCAGGTACTCAATTAATATATTCATCCAGTACTTCAGTAACTTTTCTTTTTCCTTTCTACTTGAAGAAATTAAATATTTCTGCTATTTGACCCACTTAATTCTTAAAATAAAACTAAACTGCAAACTACTTCTTAATAAGTAAAGCCACTATAGGTTACTGCTATTACATAGAAAGCTTTAGTTGTATCATTCAGAGCCTGTATATGTACTGAGAAAGCTCTTTAGTTGCTTCTTGAAAGTAACACACACAAGTTTGATTACTATACGAGCTAGTTGCTAATGCTAACAGGTTGTATATTAAAATCACCTCTAATCTTGCTTAAAAAGGGAAACCATGCAAAGTAAATCATCTGAGATCTGTACTTATTACACCAGTTTATTCGTTTTGCATGAGCATTGAACAGTATACAGTCTTTAGTATAGCTACCAGCAAAGAGTACTCAGATTCTTTAGCCTGTTTACTCTGACACTAGCTTGTTAGCAAAAATCGGTGCTAACTTCCTAGCTTAGCTACTTCTAGTACATAAGAAGCTCTACTTATGTAATTTAGTCACCACTCGTTTACTGCGAAGACAACTGTTCGCCATCTGAATGTCCTTTTAGAAGGGAACATTGACCCATGTGCTGTTTGGTAGAATCTGCTGTCCAAGCTAGTTGCTAATGCTAGCTCCAACAAGTTGCCAATGCTAGCTCGAACCAGTTGCATTAGTCCTGTACAGTTAAAACCACAGCAATTCAGGCCACAAAAAAAAAAGTGAATTAGCAATAACTTGGTTGCTATTAAATAACATGCATATATACAATATTTGTTCTAAAAGGATTGCAAATTATGCTTACCTGTCTGTTGCATTTGAAAGCAGCTGAAAACAGTTGATTCCAAGATCATCACTCTTGGGGACCAGGATGTGGGCGGTACTTAATTATATATGCAAAGTGTGGTGGGGTGTGGAAACCAATATGTGTCTTACCAGTCATTACCACCAGAGGTGCCAATGAGCAACCACAACACACACATTAAACATCACTTACGAGCCTTCTCTAAAACTTTGCCAGCACCTTCTTAAACAGCTCCCACATTCCTCTAAATGGGTGATTCCTTATGGGGACCTGGTTTTGGTCCTCCTAAGGAAATGGGTCCCCATGGCGTGACTGTGTTAACAGATTTCAGGTCCCCACAACGTGATGCCGCGCCTGGTAAGACCAGGCTGGGTTGGCAGTGTTCTTTAGTCCTCCTCGTTCATTGTACAGTCTGACAGCAGCAGTAAAAAAAGACCTGCGGAACCTCTCCTTCACACAACAAGGGTCTGTCACTGAAGCTGCTCTCAAGAGTTTCCTGCAGGTGGCGTCTTTCATTTCCAGTAAAAAAGTTAAAAACTAAACCTCAACTCACTGAGCCTTTGATGACATTTTGAGAGGCAGATATCCTTGAAAGATATATTTTTGGCCTGATTTATCAAAAACACTGTTTCCATGGCAGCAACAGCGCAAATAAATGCACAATGTGTGGGAAAAATGGCTTCAAAAACACACACATCCGCTTTGAATAATTGATAAAGTGTGTTTTTTTCCTTGGTGAATTAATTCCTCCGGGGTTTAGAGGACTCACTCTACAATCACGTTTTCCGATTATTATAGAGAAATATTATTGCATTGGAGTTATAAAGCTCCTTTAAAACTTTGGCATGTGGCACAAAAGTTCAGAAAAAATTTAAGTAAGTGATCTTTATTTACTCTATAGTCCATTTCACAGACACAGGTGACCCAAAGTGCTTTATAGTGTTTTGGAGTACTGGAATTACAATTATATTATCTCAGTTCGAGAATGTAGAGTTTTTTTATTTGTCATTTTGAACCTGCACAACATATTTTCACATGAATCAATAGACAAATAATGTGAAAGCCAGATCCAGTCAGACCTGTAAAGCTCAGTGGGGCGGGGCCTGGTTCTTTTCATCCATGACTGATTCTATTTATAGTTTTTGACTTGTTTGCACAGAGACAAAGCTATGTCCTAGTTTGTGACCTCCTCCTGTTACTCGCAATGGCAATACAAATAATTCGAACAAAAAAAACGAACACTATAAGACATGGATCTTCACCGAGTGTCTCTGGACTGGTCTCAATCAATGCACTTTTAGAAGAAAGTGTTTTATTGAGGAAAATGTCCCATAAATGTGGATTCATAAAACACAATGAACCAGGAATTTCCCAGGAATGAACAATATTAACTTTTGATAAACATGACATCAGACTAAACAGGATTCAAACCCACAACCTCCTGCACCACAGGAGAAGGTTAGGTATAAGTAAGTACAAGCTGTTTTATACCAGGCACAGAGACACACAATCATATACACACACGCAAAGTCATACACACAAAGTCATACACACACATTCACATACAGACATACACACAGAGTCATACACACACTGTCATACACACACATTCACAGACAGACACACACGCAGAGTCATACACACACACATTCACATACAGACACACACGCAGTCATACACATCGTCATATACACACAGACACACACACATATATACACAATCATACACACACGCAAAGTCATACGCACAAAACCCACACACAGAGACACAAACACATACACACAGACACACATACACATTCACAGACAGACACACACGCAGAGTCATACACACACACATATACACTTTTGTGGACCTGATTCAGAATTTGAGCAGAAAAGACCAAGATATGGAAGAGTTAAAATAAACAGTATTTAATTCTCTTTACAATGACATACTGATAGAAAACTGTCTGAGCTCCTACATTTCCCGATCTAACCCTATGAGCTGAGCCAAAGGAAGTGTCGCTCCAGGCCTGAAAACTGAGAGGACTCCCAGGTTCTCTGTGAAGTCCTCTCTCTGTCCCCGGATCAGACAAAAAACTATGTCGTACAAAACAGTTTTAGGAAAATGTGTAGAAGAAGAGGAAGTGCCTCCGAAGACGTCATTTTTGCTCCAAAAATGGTTAGACCGGAGAGCCTGGTCTGGGTCTGGTCCGGTCCGGTCTCATCTCCAGTCCGGTGAGATAAGGGAGACTCTCAGAGAAGAACAGTATATCACAGAAACCAACCTGTCCTGGAACTTTCACTGAACTCACTAAACTCAGGCTAACACACAAACACACAAACCTTTTATACAAAAACCTAATGATTAATAAAAGAAGACTTTATAAAAACACTTGGTTCATGATTAGTATAAACACATTTCATGATTCAAGATAGAATTTCATTTGATCAAAGATGTTGATACATGGAGGACAGAAGATACAAGTATCTGTGTGTGCTGTTTTTAGTTTAATCTACAACACACACAGTCATACACGCACACAAACTAATACACAAAGTCATACACACAGGGATACACACACGCAAAGTCATACACACAAATATATACACACAGTCATACACACACACAAACTAATACACACAGTCATACACACAGGGATACACACAAATTCTTAAACACACGTATACACAATCATATAAACACACACACACACACACGCAAGGTCACACACACAAACATATACACACAGTCATACACAGTGATAGACAAACATTCTTATACACACAAAAACATATATACACACAGACACAAATGCAAAGTCATACACACACACACAAACACACACATACACTGACACACAATCACTTTCGCATACAGACACACACAAAGTCATACACAAAAACACACACACACTAAATGTGTCAATATCTGTGTTCAGGAACTATGACACTTTCCAAAGCACTAAAATCAAAGCTGAAATATTGTAGTTTGAGGCAATAGTCGACAACAACAGGTTTAAGTCTCAATAATAAACTTTAGAACTAACTTCCAACAGACGTCAGGACCAGAGGAGCAGAGTTTGTACCACTTCTATTGTTGAATGGATTAAACATCGGCAGAATGTTGTCAGTGAAGTCACAGTCAGTGTAAGACCAAAGAAGAGACTTTTTATCCACGTCATAGAAGGAGACCAGACCTTCATCATAATCCACAAACACTCCCAACTTCTCTGGACACGACTGAACAGTGAGAAATACAAGAGGATCGTCTGATGTTATGTAACGACCATCGTCCAACAAGAGTGTCCAGTATCCTTTCTGTACAGTTCGAGAGTCTTCATCGTCTCGATCCACTGACTCTTTGGCCACTCCTACTTCCCAGCCTGTCTTTCCTTTGACCTGAACCTCAAAATAAAACTTTCCTGATGGGAACTTCTGTTTCCCTAAAACACACAAATGAAACGTGAATCTCTCAGGGTTGTCTGGGAGATTCTGTTCTTGGTCACCGTAATGAACCTGTTTGAGATCTTTAGACAGAACTAAGTATGGATGTGCAGTGTCTGGATCTAGAGACACCTCAGCTGCAAACTCTTGAACTTTCTCTAACTCTGCTTTAAAGAACGTCTCCATCTCTGTGTTCAGTTTGTTCCTCAGCTCAGACACAGCTTGGGCCCCTGTCTCCTTGTACAACGGGGTCCTGACAGTCTTCTGGCTCCAGTCTCTGAGCAGGTTTGACTGTAGTGAAGGTTTGGACAAAGGACAGGTGGTCTCCAGAGGTCCACAGCTGCTCCATCTCAGCTCCTCTCTGCTCCAGCTCAGAGATCTCTGTCTGGATCTGCTCTATCAGCTGAGACGCCTCCTCCTCCACCTTCTGATGCTTTTCTACAATGCTCTGTTTGAAGCTGTCTGCACTTTGTTGAACACACTCCATCAAAGCGGTGAAGACTCTGAGACCTTCTTGTATTTCTGCATCTGCCTTTTTCTGACTCTGCTCCACTGAGCGCTGGATCTCCTGGACTTTCACACGTCTGTCTTTGATCTGTTTCTTCAGTGTGGCCTGCTGCTCCTCTCCCTGCTCCTTCAATAAGACAGTATGATGCTTTGTATCCTCTGTATAACTGCACTGCACGCACATGAAGTGTGAGTGGTCCCTACAGAAGAACTCCAGGGGCCGCTGGTGCTCAGGGCAGATGTGCTCCTCCAGGTTGGGCACAGGGTGGATCAGCTGGTGCCTCTTCAGACGGGGGTTTGTGAGGTGTGACTGAAGGTGGCTCTCACAGTACGACATCAGACACAGCAGGCAGGACTTCAGGGCTCTGAGCCTGGGCTCTGGACAGACGTCACAGTCCACCTCTCCTGGAGCAGTGGACAGGTCACAGACCTCTCCTGGAGCAGTGGACGGAGCCTCATTTCTGAGCATAGAGATCATCTCTAACATAAAAGTATTAACTTTCAGCTGTGGTCTTGGGCTGAAGACCTGTTTACAGACTGGACAGCTGCAGTGGACACTGGTGTCCCAGTGTTTGTTGATGCAGATGCTGCAGAAGCTGTGTCCACACGGTGTTGTGACTGGATCAGTGAAGACCTCCAGACAGATGGAGCAGAGAAACTGCTCCTCACAGAGAGAAGAGCTCACAGCCGCCATCACTGCAACAAGAGACAAACAAAAACACATTTGGTTTAGTGTTGGTGAAGACAAGAGGCCTCTGCATCTGTTAAAGCTTCAGCAGAGTCTCATTTGTTTTTACTTATTTACATATTTCCTCCTTCTGGAGCATAAACAGATCAGTCTTTGTAGAGAAATGTGTCTTCTGCATTTGACCCATCCGGGCATTACTCGGCCCTAGTGACTCGGGAACCTGTCAAGAGCAGGACCCATCTCCACATGTTGATGTTCGTGATCAGGACTGCAACTACACAAAGCTGTAGTTTCAGTTTCCATTGTTGCAGCTTCTGTTAAAAGCAGAATGATGTTGGTGCATTCTTTTGCGGCGCCTGAGGAGGATGTGGTTGAACTGGTTAAACTGGTGGGTGTCGTGTTGTAAAGTTCCACTGAACGAGACTAGAACTACATCGTCTTCAGTCGCCGTGGAGATGGTTTGCACTTTGAATCCAAAATGAAAACGTGTCAATATTTTTTAACGCACTCATTTTGTGTAATTCATTAATCTTAATTAAACGCGTTAAAATCCCGATCCCAATATTTATACAAAGTGCAAAGTTATGTACAGAGTAACAAGTGGATAAAGTGACGTTCAGTGGACATTCTGAAGCTGCAGTATTGCACATGATTACAGTATTTACTATCTACAGATGAATGACATGTACAGGCTCTGCAGTTCTCATTGTACAATCTGACAGCAGCAGGAAGGAAAGACCTGCAGAACCTCTCCTTCACACAGCGAGGCAGAAATTATAGAGAAAATTCCTTCTGTATTAAATCATTTGACAATTCAAAGTAAATTCCAGGTTAAAAACAGTTCTGTTTAGCAGTGCTACAACTGAGGGATTTTATATTTTTATATTTCTTTTTAATGTACTGTAATTATTTATGGTTTTAATGCTTTCTTGTTTTGTTCAGCACTTTGAGTTTCCTTGTGTATGAACTGTGCTATACAAATAAACTTGCCTTGCATATTGACAATACTACAGTAGGGAACAATGTACATTCTTTTGTCATTTCCAGGTCTTTATTTCATCAGATGAGCACAAACTACACATCATTCACCTCATCATCGCTGATTTCTTTCATGTCATCATCAAAATACACGGTTTTAACTTTAGTCGCCAAAAGAAACACAAACAAGATATTGATATTAAACAAAGGCGTTTCATTTTCAACACTTGTACAAACAAACATTCCAATCTGGATCTGTTCCATAAACTTTAACCAAGAAGTAGAGTAGAAAAAGCACCACTAAATGTAGAAGTAACAGATTTAAGAACTCTTTTATCTCTGTTGTCATTGAAATCCTGTTGTTTTGTGTATTTATTGTGTCCTTGTGTATACTTGTGTGTCTTTCTGCTGCTGGAACCAAACTGCCCTCGGGGGTAATAAAGATAATAAAGATACCTTGAACCTTGAATCTACCAAACTGTGGAGCGTGGCTTAGATCTGCATCAACACCAACGACTGTGTGAAAAATCTTACCGTGATTTGACGACACAAATAAGTGTGAGGCAACACTCGCAGTGCTATTGTGTAACTGTGTGGTGTTCACACAACAACACTCTTTATCCCTGACATTTTAACACTGGTATATTTGCTGTGTACAATCATGACTTCCTCTTTCCCCGTTACTCAGACAGACTCACCTTTACTCAGAGATGAGAGAAGCAGAAAGGTCTGTAGTTTGATTCCTTTGGTGCCGCACTCTCCTCTGTCTCTGTGTGAGGCTCCTTTCTCCTCAACTTCTGCTCTTTTGTTTTTGCTCTAAACATTTCCTGGTTGGTGTCCGGACAGAGGGCGGGACCTTCAAACATGTGACTACAGCAGCGTCTGGAGATATGTTTCTGATGTGAAAACCTGCATTTATTTATGTGTTTATTTAGTAGAGTTCATGTTTAAAGTGTTGGATAGAAACCATGTGTCAGCTGTAAAACGAACACTATAAGACATGGATCTTCACCGAGTGTCTCTGGACTGGTCTCAATCAATGCACTTTTAGAACAAAGTCTTTTATTGAGGAAAATGTCCCATAAATGTGGATTCATATAATTTCTCAGGAATGAACAATATTAACTTTGGATAAACATGACATCAGACTAAAATGGATTCAAACCCACAACCTCCTGCACCACAGGAGAAGGTTAGGTATACGTAAGTACAAGCTGTTTTATACCAGACACACACACACACATTCGTATACACACAGACACACACGCAAAGTCATACACACATACACATGCACACACACAGTCAAGTCCATTCATCCATCTATTTTCTTCCTCTTAATCCATTTCTGGATCGGGGGGGTGGCAGTTGGAGCTGCACCCAGTACACAGAGCACCAGCCCCTCACTGATCCTCCTGCAGGTGGTGAGTCCACAGGAGCCAAGATCTTTCAGTGGGGGCTTCAGGCAAAGTGGGGTTAAGGCCCAAGGACACAATGACAGCCGACATCAGTGGGAGTCGTGAAGTAGGTCTCCTGGAGAGACAGGCAGCAACCCTGAGGAGAACCAATGGTTGTAAAGGCAACCTCTGACATGGTGCCGTAAACCCTCACACACCGTGACCGAGGTGTTAGGAAGTCCAACAACCATCCAACCGTATTAAAATCAAGACTGAAATCTGAAATCAGTCGCTTTGTGAGTAAAATGGGCTGAATGGTGTTAAAGCAGACGTAAAATCCACAAATAAAAGACTGGCATGAGTCTTTAAATGGCAAGAAATAAAGTGCATTAGTGTGATCACGGCGTCATCAACACCCCTCCCTGACTTGTATGCAAATTGCAGAGGGTCTAACTTATCCTCAACTCGCAGAAGAATGGCCTCTTAAATTATTTTTTCAAGGTTTGTCATTACCAGCGAGGTCAATGCAACAGGCCGGAATTGTTGAGTGTTTCCAAATTTTGAGGAATTTTTGTTTTAACAGGGTCAAGTCAAAAATATACTGAAATACATCAGACAATGGGTCAGCACATGTGCTCAGTACTCCACCACTATTGTTGTCGGGACCCAAGCTCTTTGATTTGGTCCCCTTGAACAACTTTGCTACTGTGCTGCTCTGAATTGTCACCAATGGACGTTCTCTTCAAAGTCAGAGCTGTTAAATTGAGAATAAAATGTATTCAGTCCATCAGCCAAGTGCTTCTCTGATTCCTGACCAATTAAATAAACTTTATGTACCTTATCACAAGCCCCAATCATGTTTTTATTCCCTTCAATGTTATCTTTAAGTTGTTGCTTCTGAGCTCATCCTCCACTCTGTCTTTGTACCTTAGTTTACTCTTATATATCTCAGACCTGATCTCCTCTTATTGCTCTCTCCGCAATCACGTCACCTTCATTGAAAACAGCTACTCTTTTGATAAGTCATTCCTTTATGCCCCTGGAGAACCATTGGTCATTATTGGGGTACAATTTAACTTCCTTCCTTGGAACAACAATGTCGTCACAAAAATAAATATAACTGCAAACAACGTCTGTAAGTTCATCAATGTCCAGAGAGGAATCCTGAAACACCGACCAGTCTGTGCACTCAAAGCAACCTTGAAGTGCTAAGGAGCTGTCCTCAGTCCAGACTTTCACCTGTTCTTCGTAGAACTGAGGTGTATGCAGGCCAAATATGGACCGTGTTATGGTCAGATGCGCCAGGGGAAGGCCTGCTCTGGACCAATACGCGCAAAAACTGTTCAGAGTTTCTTCAAATTAAAATGATTAAAATCTCAGAGAATGAAATTTGGGTGAGCGGGCGAAATAGTCTGAAGGTTATTCACAGTTTTTAAGACAACGTCACTAGCTGTTTTTGTGTCAGCTTTGGGATGAACGTACACCACAGTTACAAATATATGCGGGAACTCCCTGGACACAAACAACAATTCAATATCAGGGAGACACAACCGCTCCCGTACTGTAATGTTGTTGCACCATTTGCAGTTTATGTAAAGGCAGACCCCTCCTCCCGCTGTTTTGTGTGTCACCTCACTGTCCCGGTCTGTGCGTAAAGGCGCACCAGGACCGCTGATCTCCAATGCAGGGTTTGGATCCGTCTCCTTGAGCCAAGTTTCCGTAAATGCCATGAGTCATGCATCTCTGTAATCACGCAGGTGCAAAACATTTCCTTGTAGCTCGTCAATCTTGTTCCGAAGAGATCTCACGTTGGCCATGACAATTGAAGGCAGGGGAATGCGGTTCTTGCTCTGCAGCTTCCTTGTTCGCCGCTTTATGCCTCTGCGTTTACCCCTCTTTCTAACTTGACCACACTTCACAAAGTCATGATTCTGGCCAACACTGGAGTCCACAGCCCAAAGTCCACAGAAACTGAATTCCACTGCAATCCTAACAGGAGCTGCCTGTATTGTCGTGGCTGCTGTCGGTCACTCCAAACAGTGCTCAAAAGTGTGACAAAAATGAAGAAATATAGTGTGACATCTATCTCTAAATGTTCATTGATCTCTCATGAACAGACAGTAGTTAAGACACATATCTTCGTAGATGAAAAATGTGTTAAAATACTATATGAGGCCTGTGAGACGAGCTGCGTGCCGCTGCGTGAGGTCTGCTGTCGTTGTGTCCTTGGGCAAGACCCCTTACCCCACTCTACCTGAAGCCCCCGCTGAAAGACCAAGGCCATCCGCCTGTGGACCCACCACCTGCAGGATCAGAGAGTGAGGGGCTATGAGCATTGGGTGCAGCTCTGATTGCCACTGATAAATGGGATGTTGATAAATAAATGAATGAATGACATGTTATACATAATTTTTAATCTAAGTCAGAATGCAATAACATAAAACACTTGTCTGCTTCACACTGAGGACTTTCGCACATGCATTCCAATGTGGTTTTACTGCAAATGGCAAATAAACGTAGTCCATTAAGCAATAACAGAAAAGATTCAGATTCAGACCAGAGAGGGACCAGAGAGGGAGCAGAGATGGACTAGAGACAGAAACCAGAAGATTAGAGATAAACCAGAAATAGACCTTGACAGAAAGATCAGAAAGAGACTAGAGATAGACCAAAGAGAGATACCAGAGAAAGGCTAGAGAGAGAGACTAGAGAGAGAAACCTGGACAGTAGTCTTAGGACCTAGTGTCTGTGCTTCCTCTGGTATTCCTGTGCTGCAGCTCACTCTTCTGCTGTTTCAGGACACCACTCCTTCTCGGTCACACCCAGGAAAATACCATGGCTGACCCTCTCCACGACCTCAGAGCCAACGGAGAGAGAGGTGGTGGATAGGCCTGTCACGATTACAAATTTTGCTGGACTCACTGACTGCCAGGCATTTTCAGATTTGAGAAGTGCGTTCTGCCAACAATTTCAGGTGATTTGACCCAACTTTGAAGTGCCACAGAATATTCATTTTTTAGACGATGTAAACACCAAGGGCACCAAATTAAAGATTAACCTCTCTGCTTTACTCTGAAAAAAAAACAGTTTGTTTCTACCTCTTACCGTTCTTGAGTTATTTGCCATAGAACAAAGCATACTTTCACCCATAACACCTGGTCTGAGCAAGAAAACAGAGAAAAGGAGCTGTATGTAAACAGGAACATATCAAGCAGAAAAGAGACTTTTAGATGCATTTTTTCTGCTTTAGTGACAACTCAAAACATCTTCACACTTGTTCCATTACAAAAATTATAAAAACATGACTCTGAAATAATACTTTTGATGGCAACTTGTTGGCAATTTATTCACAGATAGAAAATGTAACTTTCTTCTATTCCATCAACCAAAACGTCAAACAACAACAACACAAAGATCAATAAAACTATAGATGTATAAAATAGAATGAAGCATGTGAATTTGAGTGTGTGTGTGAATGTCAGTGTGCGAGTGAGTGTCTGTGTGAGTGAGTGTCTGTGTGTGTGAATGTCAGTGTGCGAGTGAGTGTCTGTGTGAGTGAGTGAGTGCGTGTGTCTGTGTGCGCGTGAGTGAGTGAGTGAGTGTGTGTATGAGTGAGTTTATCTGCTTTTTTAGTCCTCCCAGTAGTTCAGCTTTGAGTTGTAGAGGTTGAAACACTGTGTGCAACGGAACACGACACGCTGTGTACCATTTGTAGTTCTACGTCATGGTGCTACGTCCCTTAGGACTTCGCTAGTGGGATATCACTCGTGACCCCCAGGTCACACGCCAGAGAGATCAAAATAATTTGCCCCAATCACCAGCGACCCTCCTCTATAAAGGCCCCTGCACAAGGCCGCTCCCCCTCTTTCACTCTGGCGCCGATTGAGATCTACCACAGTACTTACTTCATTCTGAGAGATGTCTTCTGCTGTTCGTCCGAGTTCCCCTTCGCCCTCCAGCGTCGGAAGTCGTCGTTGCTCGACGTGTCGAGTCAGGCTCCAGCGCACGGACCAGCACTCCAGCTGCTTCATGTGCCTGGGCCCGGGCCATGCGGCGTTGAGCGCCAGCTGCGCCTCGTGTCTCGCTCTCCCCAGGGAGGAGAGCGAACGCAGGCGTGCGTTCCTCGCCGCTGCAGCGCCCCGTCCGGACTCCTCTCAGGACGAGGAGTCTGAGACTGACTGGGCCCCACTCGACCTTCCACCCGTGCCCGTGGAGTGGGGTGACTGCGAAGATGGAGAGGCTTCGGAGATCGGCTCCCTCCTCACGCTGGACGAGGTGGTCTCGAACCCGGAGCCAGACCGCTTCCCACTGGACCACATGCCTGGGCTCTACTCCTCCGCGGCGGCCATCATGGATGCTCCTCTGCCACCGCAGCCGGTCCAGAGGGTAGAGGACTTCACCTCTGTGGGCGCCACCACTCGAGGGAGGAGGAGGATACAGCCCACGTTGTGCCCGCGGATGGACCCGATCGTCCATTACACGACACGTGAGTGGCCAAAGCTCCTAGCAGCCAAGAGGCCTGCTCTGGGCTACGGCATGTATTGCAGCGTGCAGGACTGGTCCTGGACCGGCGGGGTCCCGGACATTGAGGATTCAGTCCGCATGGCCCTGCAGCCCTCCGCATCCGTGTGGCCCGGCACCAGACCTCTCCTTCCCTCCGAGCGGGACAGGATGTCGTTGGCTATGCTGGACAGATGTTACGCTAATGCGGCACAGGTCGTCGCATTGGCGAATAACATGGCCTTCATCACGGGGGCCCTGGATAGGTCGTTCTCCTCTGGCCAGGCGCTCAGTGGAGACACCTTATCACAGGCGAGGACCACCTCAGCGGCGATCCTGCGCATGTGCCAGGCGCTAGCTGTGGATGGCGGCCGCTCCATGGCAGCAGCCCAAGTTGGGGCCAGGCACCTTTGGCTTGGGCTAGCTAACATCAGGGAGGCGGAGAAGAGGCAGCTGCTGGACCTGCCTGTTTCCCAGACGTCCCTCTTCGGCCCGGACATGCAGGCCCTGGTGGCTAGACTGGAGGCTGCAGCCAAGGACTCGGCTAGGCTAGCCCCGCACCTAGCACCGAGGCGCGAGGCCCGCCCACCATCACGGAGCCGGGACAGAGGCAGGGAGCGTTCGCCCGGGAGGCGCTCTGACCCCTATCCACGCTCTGTGGTCCATCGTCCCCCCTCGACGAGGCCCCCGGGTCCAGACAGACCCACGGGTGGCTCGCGGGAGCAACGCACCCACCGCCGACCTCCCTATGGCAGAGGAGGTCGGGGTGGAAAGAATTCCTTCAATAAAGGCCGATCGGCATTTCATCATTACTCGTTGTCTGAGTCTCATTTGGGGGTACGTAACATGTCTAATGTGAATTCTGATTGTGTTACTTCCCGGGAACATAACGTTGCTTCGCTAGGCCTGCAGCCCCCAGAGCAGGGTGTGCAGTAATGAGTTTACTTGGTAATATCAAGGGAAAGATGTTCTCAAAGAATTCAAGTGAAGTTAATATGCGATTTATTTCCAAGGTTTTTTCAAGTAAACTTTACTTTTACAGTGTAGGGAGGTGTTGTGACGTCAAGAGTTTGCGCCAATTTTGCGCGGAATTTACTGGTTGTAGTTAGTTGGCAAATGTGATTGTAAAGTAATCCGTTCTGGTTCGGCTCCAATTATCAAGAAATCGAATCCGGAACCAAAAGAATGTTTAGCAAGTTTCATCGCTGGCAAAGAGGTTGTGGCTCTACTCACCAAAGGCTCTGTTAGTGGCACAGGAGATGGCTAAAGCTTGGCTAAATGCTAAAGCTAGGCTAAAGGCTAAATGTCTCACTCACTCGGCTGCAACATCACAGTAAACTCAGATCCAATCGTTTCAATCTGCAAAATAAGTTAACCCCTCCCACCTGTTAACGGAGCTCAATGGAGTAAATTCAGACCTTAGTACCAAATGAAATCAGTGCGATGGTATGGTAAGACCAGGCTGGGTTATGATGCATATCTCAGAAAATGCGGCTGCGGAAGATATATTTGAGCTGTTTGAAAGAATGTTGTATTTATATATATATGCTGATAGTTAGGCCTTGGCCTCCTGTGCCAAGGGAGTTAAAACACTGACGGTATGACCTATATGAACTCGTGGGACTAATTCACACCTGCTGCTTGTTTGCTCTTCTTATCCTTCAGACCAGAGTCCAGGAAAAAGTCAATGATCTCTGACTTTTATCTGGGGGCTGAGGGAGTTCTGCATTCTTGGCTAGACCCTGCTAATCCACACATTTGTTGATATGATAATACACATAACCTTTCTTAACATATATTTACTTTATATTTTTGGTGATTTCATGTACTAACACTTTGATACTATGTTGTTAGTGTGATTTGAGGTTTTTGTACTCTATAGGTTTATTCTTTAGGAAGCGGCTGTTGGACTAATTAAGGGAGTTGTTTGGAGAAGGAGATTGATGTCAGACCAGTGACAGCAGCCTTGAGAGTTCTTCCTTATCTCAAGGAAGGAATAAATCTATAGGTTGGAAGTGTGAATCCCTTTTTAGGTGTGGAATGAGATGCGGAGGGGGAGACCTGATGGAAAGGCCGGACCCGGAGACCAGGAACTGGCTGATGCGACACGCCCCTTCTGCACATTATTACTTATATGATTTTGCCTGATATTTTAGTTCAGTCCGAGCAGGGATAGATAGACAGGGAACATCGCAGAGCGCCTGGATGTCCCCTGCACATTTTCAGGCCTGGAGGGATAGTTTAGAATTGCTCGGCACAGGGATAGTTTTAGGGAATTAAGAGCTCCAAGAGTTTTGTATCAATATTTAATTGTAAAGAGAAATAAATGTTCTATTTTTAACTCTTGCATTCTTGGTCTTACTTCTGTATCAACTTTGAACACGTCAGTCAAATCTTTTTTGACAACAGTTAGCAGTGTTCTTTAGTCCTCCTCGTTCATTGCACAGTCTGACAGCAGCAGAAAAGAAAGACCTGCGGAACCTCTCCTTCACACAACGAGGGTGGACCAGTCTGTCACTGAAGCTGCTCTCAAGAGTGTCCTGCAGGTGGCGTCTTTCATTTCCAGTTAAAACGTTAAAAACTAAATCTCAACGCTCACTGAGCCTTTGATGACATTTTGAGAGGCAGATATCCTTGAAAGATATATTTTTGGTCTGATTTTATAAAAACACTGTTTCCATGGCAGCAACAGCGCAAATAAATGCACAAAATGTGGGAAAAATGGCTTCAAAAAATACTTTTAACACACATCCGCTTTGAAAAATTGATAAAGTGTGTTTTTTTCCTGGTAAATTAATTCCTCCGGGGTTTAGAGGACTCACTCTACAATCACGTTTTCCGATTATTATAGAAAAATATTATTGCTTGGAGTTATAAAGCTCCTTTAAAACTTTGGCATGTGGCACAAAAGTTCAGAAAAAATTTAAGTAAGTGATCTTTATTTACTCTATAGTCCATTTCACAGACACAGGTGACCCAAAGTGCTTTATAGTGTTTTGGAGTACTGGAATTACAATTATATTATCTGAATTTGAAAATGTAGAGTTTTTTTATTTGTCATTTTGAACCTGCACAACATATTTTCACATGAATCAATAGACAAATAATGTGAAAGCCAGATCCAGTCAGACCTGTAAAGCTCAGTGGGGCGGGGCCTGGTTCTTTTCATCCATGACTGATTCTATTTATAGTTTTTAACTTGTTTGCACAGAGACAAAGCTATGTCCTAGTTTGTGACCTCCTCCTGTTACTCGCAATGGCAATACAAATAATTCTGATTTTGAACACAGAAAAAATTAGATTAGAATAAATATTTAACAGTGTGTCATATTTAACATGTGTCAGCTGTAAAACGAACCGAGACATGGATCTTCACCGAGTGTCTGGACTGGTCTCAATCAATGCACTTTTAGAAGAAAGTGTTTTATTGAGGAAAATGTCCCATAAATGTGGATTCATAAAACACAATGAACCAGGAATTTCCCAGGAATGAACAATATTAACTTTTGATAAACATGACATCAGACTAAACAGGATTCAAACCCACAACCTCCTGCACCACAGGAGAAGGTTAGGTATAAGTAAGTACAAGCTGTTTTATACCAGGCACAGAGACACACAATCATATACACACACGCAAAGTCATACACACAAAGTCATACACACACATTCACATACAGACATACACACAGAGTCATACACACACTGTCATACACACACATTCACAGACAGACACACACGCAGAGTCATACACACACACATTCACATACAGACACACACGCAGTCATACACATCGTCATATACACACAGACACACACACATATATACACAATCATACACACACGCAAAGTCATACGCACAAAACCCACACACAGAGACACAAACACATACACACAGACACACATACACATTCACAGACAGACACACACGCAGAGTCATACACACACACATATACACTTTTGTGGACCTGATTCAGAATTTGAGCAGAAAAGACCAAGATATGGAAGAGTTAAAATAAACAGTATTTAATTCTCTTTACAATGACATACTGATAGAAAACTGTCTGAGCTCCTACATTTCCCGATCTAACCCTATGAGCTGAGCCAAAGGAAGTGTCGCTCCAGGCCTGAAAACTGAGAGGACTCCCAGGTTCTCTGTGAAGTCCTCTCTCTGTCCCCGGATCAGACAAAAAACTATGTCGTACAAAACAGTTTTAGGAAAATGTGTAGAAGAAGAGGAAGTGCCTCCGAAGACGTCATTTTTGCTCCATAAATGGTTAGACCGGAGAGCCTGGTCTGGGTCTGGTCCGGTCCGGTCTCATCTCCAGTCCGGTGAGATAAGGGAGACTCTCTGAGAAGAACAGTATATCACAGAAACCAACCTGTCCTGGAACTTTCACTGAACTCACTAAACTCAGGCTAACACACAAACACACAAACCTTTTACACAAAAACCTAATGATTAATAAAAGAAGACTTTATAAAAACACTTGATTCATGATTAGTATAAACACATTTCATGATTCAAGATAGAATTTCATTTGATCAAAGATGTTGATACATGGAGGACAGAAGATAGAAGTATCTGTGTGTGCTGTTTTTAGTTTAATCTACAACACACACAGTCATACACACACACAAACTAATACACACAGTCATACACACAGGGATACACACACGCAAAGTCATACACACAAATATATACACACAGTCATACACACACACAAACTAATACACACAGTCATACACACAGGGATACACACAAATTCTTAAACACACGTACACAATCATATACACACACACACACACACGCAAGGTCACACACACAAACATATACACACAGTCATACACAGTGATAGACAAAAATTCTTATACACACAAAAATATCTATACACACAGACACAAATGCAAAGTCATACACACACACGCAAACACACACATACACAGACACACAATCACTTTCACATACAGACAAACACACAAAGTCATACACAAAAACACACACACACTCTAAATGTGTCAATATCTGTGTTCAGGAACTATGACACTTTCCAAAGCACTAAAATCAAATCTGAAATATTGTAGTTTGAGGCAATAGTCGACAACAACAGGTTTAACCCTCCAAGGTCTAGGGTCATTTTGGGGAACCTTCCTCGCCTGGTTTTCTTTGTGTATAATTGCTCATAAAAGAGTCATTTTTTGATGCAGAGTCAAGCAGTATACTTTGTTTTTTTCAGTACAACTTGGGGTTTTAGAATATCTATATTTTGGAGCTGTCATATCAATTATATACAAAATTTGGAGTCATGAAGACAAAGAAAAAATCAAAACGGAAAATCAATTTCACAAAAATGTATTGAAAAACACAATGAAATGCTATAAACAACTGTTTACACTGCATATAAATGTTATTTATGGTCTTAAACAAGTAAACACAGAGGAGTGAGCCATCTCACTCTCTGACAATCTTTGTCTGAGTCCCCGTGTGTGTAAAAAACTTTACATGCGGCTGTGCCTGGCTCACGGGGCACCGCTTGAAGATCCGTTTGGGGGACTGACTTTCATACACACGTAGTTTATCCCCCGTATGTAGCAGAGACAAACCGAAAAAGTAAGTCGCTAGCGTTCACCGTTCGCAAGTAAATTGATCATTTGTAAAACATGTGCGCCACCGCCGTCGGCGATGGCGTTGTCTTTTAAGGGTTAAGTCTCAATAATAAACTTTAGAACTAACTTCCAACAGGCGTCAGGACCAGAGGAGCAGAGTTTATACCATCTTCATTGTCGCATGGACTAAACATCGGCAGAATGTTGTCAGTGAAGTCACAGTCAGTGTAAGAGCAAAGAAGAGACTTTTTATCCACATCATAGAAGGAGACCAGACCTTCATCATAATCCACAAACACTCCCAACTTCTCTGGACATGACTGAACAGAGAAATCTACAGGAGGATCGTCTGATGTTATGTAATCACCATCGTACATGGAGAGTGTCCAGTATCCTTTCTGTACAGTTGGAGAGTCTTCATCGTCTCGATCCACTGACTCTTTGGCCACTCCTACTTCCCAGTCTGTCTTTCCTTTGACCTGAACCTCAAAATAAAACTTTCCTGATGAGAACTTCTGTTTCCCTAAAACACACAAATGAAACGTGAATCTCTCAGGGTTGTCTAGGAGATTCTGTGCTTGGTCATCGTCATGAACCTGTTTGAGATCTTTAGACAGAACTAAGTATGAATTTGCAGTGTCTGGATCTAGAGACACCTCAGCTGCAAACTCTTGAACTTTCTCTAACTCTGCTTTAAAGAACGTCTCCATCTCTGTGTTCAGTTTGTTCCTCAGCTCAGACACAGCTTGGGCCCCTGTCCCCTTGTACGACGGGGTCCTGACAGTCTTCTGGTTCCAGTCTCTGAGCTGTGGAGCAGGTTTGACTGTAGTGAAGGTTTGGACAAAGGACAGGTGGTCTCCAGAGGTCCACAGCTGCTCCATCTCAGCTCCTCTCTGCTCCAGCTCAGAGATCTCTGTCTGGATCTGCTCTATCAGCTGAGACGCCTCCTCCTCCACCTTCTGATGCTTTTCTACAATGCTCTGTTTGAAGCTGTCTGCACTTTGTTGAACACATTCCATCAAAGCGGTGAAGACTCTGAGACCTTCTTGTATTTCTGTGTCTGCCTTTCTCTGACTCTGCTCCACTGAGCGCTGGATCTCCTGGACTTTCACACGTCTGTCTTTGATCTGTTTCTTCAGTGTGGCCTGCTGCTCCTCTCCCTGCTCCTTCAATAAGACAGTATGATGCTTTGTATCCTCTGTATAACTGCACTGCAGGCACATGAAGTGTGAGTGGTCCCTACAGAAGAGCTCCAGGGGCCGATGGTGCTCAGGGCAGATGTGCTCCTCCAGGTTGGGCAGAGGGTGGATCAGCTGGTGCCTCTTCAGACGGGGGTTTGTGAGGTGTGGCTGCAGGTGGCTCTCACAGTACGACGTCAGACACATCAGGCAGGACTTCAGGGCTCTGAGCTTGGGCTCCAGACAGAGGTCACAGTCCACCTCTCCTGGAGCAGTGGACAGGTCACAGACCTCTCCTGGAGCAGTGTACAGGTCACAGACCTCTCCTGGAGCAGTGGACAGGTCACAGACCTCTCCTGGAGCAGTGGATGGAGCCTCTAACAGCTTGTCTTCATCTTGAGGCTTATTTCTGAGCAGAGAGATCATCTCTAACAATAAAGTACTGACTTTCATCTGTGGTCTTGGGCTGAAGTCCTGCTTACAGACTGGACAGCTGCAGTGGACGATGTTGTCCCAGTGTTTGTTGATGCATATTCTGCAGAAGCTGTGTCCACACGGTGTTGTGACTGGATCAGTGAAGACCTCCAGACAGATGGAGCAGAGAAACTGCTCCTCACAGAGAGAAGAGCTCACAGCCGCCATCACTGCAACAAGAGAAACAAAAACACATTTGGTTTAGTGTTGGTGAAGACAAGAGGCCTCTGCATCTGTTAAAGCTTCAACAGAGTCTCATTTGTTTTTACTTATTTACATATTTCCTCCTTCTGGAGCATTAACTGATCAGTCTTTGTAGAGAAATGTGTCCTCTGCATTTGACCCATCCTGGCATTACTCGGCCCTAGTGACTCGGGAACCTGTCAAGAGCAGGACCCATCTCCACATGTTGATGTTTGTGATCAGGACTGTAACTACACAAAGCTGTAGTTTCAGTTTCCATTGTTGCAGCTTCTGTTAAAAGCAGAATGATGTTGGTGCATTCTTTTGCGGCGCCTGAGGAGGATGTGGTTGAACTGGTTAAACTGGTGGGTGTCGTGTTGTAAAGTTCCACTGAACGAGACTAGAACTACATCGTCTTCAGTCGCCGTGTAGACGCTTTGCACTTTGAATCCAGAGTGTGGTTGTTTTTGTGAATTGTTTGGCTACGTCTCCGTGTAAACAGGGCCTATAGTGTTAAAACTCAACACTGCAACAACACCATACAACACTTTATGTTGTTGTATTCACACTACACTGGTGTTAGTGTTAAGATAAAGTGTTAAGAAAGAACACAGCTTTCTTCAACTTCGACACCAGTGCAGTGTGAAGACAACTAAACCCAGTGTAGAAAAGGACTAACACTACTGGTGTAAATACCAATAACACTGGTGAGTGTCAGATTTCCCAAAACCCTTTCACTGAAATAAAAGAGAAGATAAGGTAAGATAAGAGATCCTTTATTCGTCCCACGGCGGAGAAATGTCTACGTTGAAGACACAGAAAAAACACATGTACAAATAAAAACCTGCTGTTTCTTAGCTGTAAATGCTTCAATATCAATCATTCAAAGAAATATTAATTAGGACTGGGACTCGATTAAAAAATAATCTAATTAATTAGAGGCTTTGTAATTAATTAATCAAATGTATTCACATTTTAATGACATATAAATATTTGACCTGAGAACAGTGAGAAGTATTTTTTTCCCATCCTTGGGGCCAACCAACGCGGTCACATCAGCTTCTTTGTTCATGTTCACTGCCACTGTGGTTTGTTGTTGTCTGAACCCAATTCATGCGTTACTTGGTGCTCCAGTACAATCGGTCCGACTGAAACTCATCCAGAGAGAAACGTTCCGCAGTGCAAAAATGAATATGATGAAAATGTGTACATTTTTTTAACGCACTCATTTTGTGTCATTCATTAATCTTCATTAAACGCGTTAAAATCCTGATCCCAATATTTATACAGAGTGCAAAGTTATGTACAGAGTAACAAGTGGATAAAGTGACGTTCAGTGGACATTCTGAAGCTGCAGTATTGCACATGATTACAGTATTTACTATCTACAGATGAATGACATGTACAGGCTCTGCAGTTCTCATTGTACAGTCTGACAGCAGCAGGAAGGAGAGACCTGCAGAACCTCTCCTTCACACAGCGAGGCAGAAAATACAGAGAAAAACTCCTTCTGTATTAAATCATTTGACAATTCAAAGTAAATTCCAGGTTAAAGACAGTTCTGTTTAGCAGTGCTACAACTGAGGTATTTTATATTTTTATCTTTCTTTTTAATGTACTGTGATTATTTATGATTTTAATGCTTTCTTGTTTTGTTCAGCACTTTGAGTTTCCTTGTGTATGAACTGTGCTATACAAATAAACTTGCCTTGCATATTGACAATACTACAGTAGGGAACAATGTACATTCTTTTGTCATTTCCAGGTCTTTATTTCATCAGATTAGCACAAACTACACATCATTCACCTCATCATCGCTGATTTCTTTCATGTCATCATCAAAAAGCACGGTTTTAACTTTAGTCGCCAAAAGAAACACAAACAAGATATTGATATTAAACAAAGGCGTTTCATTTTCAACACTTGTACAAACAAACATTCCAATCTGGTTTCTGTTCCATAAACTTTAACCAAGAAGTAGAGTAGAAAAAGCACCACTAAATGTAGAAGTAACAGATTTAAGAACTCTTTTATCTCTGTTGCCATTGGTCTTTTAAAGCAACCATTGAAATCCTGTTGTTTTTGTATTTATTGTGTCCTTGTGTGTACTTGTGTGTCTTTCTGCTGCTGGAACCAAACTGCCCTCGGGGATAATAAAGATAATAAAGATACCTTGAACCTTGAATCTACCAAACTGTGGAGCGTGGCTTAGATCTGCATCAACACCAACGACTGTGTGAAAAATCTTACCGTGATTTGACGACACAAATAAGTGTGAGGCAACACTCGCAGTGCTATTGTGTAACTGTGTGGTATTCACACAACAACACTCTTTATCCAACACGGTCCCTGACATTTTAACACTGGTATATTTGCTGTGTACAATCATGACTTCCTCTTTCCCCGTTACTCAGACAGACTCACCTTTACTCAGAGATGAGAGAAGCAGAAAGGTCTGTAGTTTGATTCCTTTGGTGCCGCACTCTCCTCTGTCTCTGTGTGAGTCTCCTTTCTCCTCAACTTCTGCCGTTATATTGGCTGTAAAGCTTTTCCTGGTTCGTGTCCGGGGTTCAAAGGTCCCAAGTCACACCTTTAAACATGTGACTACAGCAGCGTCTGGAGATATGTTTCTGATGTGAAAACCTGCATTTATGTATGCGTTTATTTAGCAGAGTTCATGTTTAAAGTGTTGGATAGAAACCATGTGTCAGCTGTAAAACAAACACTATAAGACATGGATCTTCACCGAGTGTCTCTGGACTGGTCTCAATCAATGCACTTTTAGAAGAAAGTCTTTTATTGAGGAAAATGTCCCATAAATGTGGATTCATAGAATTTCCCAGGAGTGAACAATATTAACTTTGGATAAACATGACATCAGACTAAACAGGATTCAAACCCACAACCTCCTGCACCACAGGAGAAGGTTAGGTATACGTGAGTACAAGCTGTTTTATACCAGGCACACACACACACATTCATATACACACAGACACACACGCAAAGTCATACAAACATACACATGCACACACACAGTCAAGTCCATCCATCCATTTTCTTCCTCTTAATCCATTTCTGGATCGGGGGGGTGGCAGTCGGAGCTGCACCCAGTACACAGAGCACCAGCCCCTCACTGATCCTCCTGCAGGTGGTGAGTCCACAGGAGCCAAGATCTTTCAGTGGGGGCTTCAGGCAAAGTGGGGTTAAGTGTCTTGCCCAAGGACACAATGACAGCAGACATCAGTGGGAGTCGTGAAGTAGGTCTCCTGGAGAGACAGGCAGCAACCCTGAGGAGAGCCAATGGTTGTAAAGGCAACCTCTGACATGGTGCCGTAAACCCTCACACACTGTGACCGAGGTGTTAGGAAGTCCAACAACCATCAAACCGTATTAAAATCAAGACTGAAATCTGAAATCAGTCGCTTTGTGAGTAAAATGGGCTGGATGGTGTTAAAGCAGATGTAAAATCCACAAATAAAAGACTGGCATGAGTCTTTACTTTATCCAAATGGCAAGAAATAAAGTGCATTAGTGTGATCACGGCGTCATCAACACCCCTCCCTGACTTGTATGCAAATTGCAGAGGGTCTAACTTATCCTCAACTCGCAGAAGAATGGCCTCTTAAATTATTTTTTCAAGGTTTGTCAGTACCAGCGAGGTCAATGCAACAGGCCGGAATTCGTTCAAAGATTTTGGGGTGTTAGTTTTGGCAACTGGTACAATTGTTGAGTGTTTCCAAATTTTGAGGAATTTTTGTTGTAACAGGTTCAAGTTAAAAATATACTGAAATACATCAGACAGCACATGTGCTCAGGACTCGACCACTAATGTTGTCAGGACCCGGGCTCTTTGATTTGGTCCGCTTGAACAACTTTGCTACTGTGCTGCTCTGAATTGTCACCAATGGACGTTCTCTTCAAAGTCAGAGCTGTTAAATTGAGAATAAAATGTATTCAGTTCATCGGCCAAGTGCTTCTCTGATTCCTGACCAATTAAAGCAACTTTATGTACCTTATCACGAGCCCTAATCATGTTTTTATTCCCTTCAATGTTATCTTTAGGTTGTTGCTTCTGAGCTCATCCTCCACTCTGTCTTTGTACCTTAGTTTATTCTTATATATCTCAGACCTGATCTCCTCTTATTGCTCTCTCCGCAATCACGTCACCTTCATTGAAAACAGTTACTCTTTTGATAAGTCATTCCTTTATGCCCCTGGAGAACCATTGGTCATTATTGGGGTACAATTTAACTTCCTTCCTTGGAACAACCATGTCGTCACAAAAATAAATATAACTGCAAACAACGTCTGTAAGTTCATCAATGTCCAGAGAGGAATCCTGAAACACCGACCAGTCTGTGCACTCAAAGCAACCTTGAAGTGCTAAGGAGCTGTCCTCAGTCCAGACTTTCACCTGTTCTTCGTAGAACTGAGGTGTATGCAGGCCAAATGTGGACCGTGTTATGGTCAGATGCGCCAGGGGAAGGCCTGCTTTGGACCAATACGTGCCCTTAATAGAACCATAAAACAGCCAAGAGTTTTATTCCTGCGTGTTGGACAAGATACATACTGGTATGAACTGTTCAGAGTTTCTTCAAATTAAAATGATTAAAGTCTCAGACAATGAAATTTGGGTGAGCGGGCGAAATAGTCTGAAGGTTATTCACAGTTTTTAAGACAACGTCACTAGCTGTTTTTGTGTCAGCTTTGGGATGAACGTACACCACAGTTACAAATATCTGCCGGAACTCCCTGGACACAAACAACAATTCAATATCAGGGAGACACAACCGCTCCCGTACTGTAATGTTGTTGCACCATTTGCAGTTTATGAAAAGGCAGACCCCTCTTCCCGCTGTTTTGTGTGTCACCTCACTGTCCCGGTCTGTGCGTAAAGGCGCACCAGGACCGCTGATCTCCAATGCAGGGTTTGGATCCGTCTCCTTGAGCCAAGTTTCCGTAAATGCCATGAGTCATGCATCTCTGTAATCACGCAGGTGCAAAACATTTCCTTGTAGCTCGTCAATCTTGTTCCGAAGAGATCTCACGTTGGCCATGACAATTGAAGGCAGGGGAATGCGGTTCTTGCTCTGCAGCTTCCTTGTTCGCCGCTTTATGCCTCTGCGTTTACCCCTCTTTCTAACTTGACCACACTTCACAAAGTCATGATTCTGGCCAACACTGGAGTCCACAGCCCAAAGTCCACAGAAACTGAATTCCACTGCAATCCTAACAGGAACTGCCTGTATTGTCGTGGCTGCTGTCGGTCACTCCAAACAGTGCTCAAAAGTGCGACAAAAATGAGGAAATATAGTGTGACATCTATCTCTAAATGTTCATTGATCTCTCATGAACAGAGAGTAGTTAAGACACATATCTTTGTAGATAAAAAATGTGTAAAAATACTATATGAGGCCTGTGAGACGAGCTGCGTGCTGCTGCGTGAGGTCTGCTGGCGTTGTGTCCTTGGGCAAGAACCCTTACCCCACTCTACCTGAAGCCCCCGCTGAAAGACCAAGACCATCCGTCTGTGGACCCACCACCTGCAGGATCAGAGAGTTAGGGGCTATGAGCATTGGGTGCAGCTCTGATTGCCACCTCCCCCACCCAGAAATGGACTGATAAATGGGATGTTGATAAATGAATGAATGAATGACATGTTATACATAATTTTTAATATAAGTCAGAATGCAATAACATAAAACACTTGTCTGCTTCACACTGAGGACTTTTGCACATGCATTCCAATGTGGTTTTACTGCAAATGGCAAATAAACGTAGTCCATTAAGCAATAACAGAAAAGATTCAGATTCAGACCAGAGAGGGAGCAGAGATTGACTAGAGACAGAAACCAGAAGATTAGAGATAAACCAGAAATAGACCTTGACAGAGAGATCAGAAAGAGACTAGAGATAGACCAAAGAGAGATACCAGAGAAAGGCTAGAGAGAGAGACTAGAGAGAGAAACCTGGACAGTGGTCTTAGGACCTAGTGTCTGTGCTTCCTCTGGTATTCCTGTGCTGTAGTTCACTCTTCTGCTGTTTCAGGACACCACTCCTTCTCGGTCACACCCAGGAAAATACCATGGCTGACCCTCTCCACGACCTCAGAGCCAACGGAGAGAGAGGTGGTGGATAGGCCTGTCACGATTACAAATTTTGCTGGACGATTAATTGTCTCGGAAATTATAGCGATAGGCAATAGTATTGTCGTTCTGAGATCATTTTAATCTGATACAATGATAATGACGCAGGTACAGCTTTCCAAAGAGGAATACACTTTTCTTTTTAAAGACCACCGCCGGAAGTGGCTCCAAAAAAAGCCGTTTGCATCATGCAAGCGGCTTTTTGTACAAAGTTCTTGCCAATAATGCAGCTCTGCAGCGTATCTTTGTCCTGAGACCTTCCAGAGACTTTATATAACAGCAGTATGTGTTCACGGAGGTGCGTCATAAGTTTATTTTATCATTAAACGGTACTTCCGCATCTGCGAAACCGCTAATGCTAACTGCGCTAGTTTAGTCACTACTAGAGCCTGAATGAGAACAACTACTGTGTCCCCCGTTGTCAATCCTGGTTAAGTCCAGGTTTAGTCCTCGTTTAGGTCCTGTTTTGGCTGTATTTTGTATTTTTGAGTTATTTCAGTCTGTTTGCGTCACGCGTGACCACTTTACGGCTCTCTGACCCGAGAGGGAGAGAGACGGGAAAACAAACAAGCATGAAAATGGAATTCATCGCGGCCAGGAAAACTATCAAGCTAATTTTAATTATCATGCGATTAATTGATTTATTGAATATCGCAACAGGCCTGGTGGTGGAGAGGGTCAGCCATTTTAGATTCCTCAGGGAGAATAAAATACCCCTATGTCACCTATGATATATGTGTTATGAGGCTAACATTAGGAGATCCTAGTTTCGTCCCACAGGGGGAAATGTCAGTGTTGCATCACCAGTTACACAGAAGCAAGTGTAAAATCTATAACTTAAACATAATAAAGAAGTCAGGAGTACTGTATAATTGATTACATGAAATATATAGTAGTATGTTTACATCTGTACATGTTAGCATCATGAGGCTCTGGGACAAAGTGACTCAGTAAAATGACAGCAGCCACATGTGGTTCTGTATTGTTCATTTCTCTATTGTGAGATCAATAAAGTTCTTGCACATTCTGACATTATTTCAAACTATTACACATTTGAGGCCATGTCGGTAGTAACCTGGTCTTATCCATCTGTCTTATCCAAACTCTGGTCCATGATCATTTCCTACATGTTTGTCTGGGTCTGATCCTAGTGGCTGCAGTTCCTCCCCTCGACCAATCAGAGAGCGGGGGAGGTGGGTGTTAAACCCTAACTTCAATCTTACTTGAGATATCAAAGTTATTTTAAATATAATTTTCCCAGTAAGTAAATATTACTCATTTATTGTTAGTTTATTCAAAGCTTGGCTATATCACTCGGGTTTTCTTTGAACTGTCTCTGTTCAAGTAAGCCTCACTTTGACGCAATAAGGCAGGTGTGTCAGTGACATGGTTGCCCGGTGGCTGAGTGGGTAGCACCTTCACCTCTCAACCCCAAGATTCTAAGTACAAATCCCGGTCGAAACATAAGTTGAAATTTAAACTTTATTGCAATCACTTGAGTTTACTTGGTAATATCAAGGGAAAGATGTTCTCGAAGAATTCAAGTTAAGTTAATATGCAATTTATTTACAAGGTTTTTTCAAGTAAACTTTACTTTTACAGTGTAGGGAGGTGTTGTGACGTCAAGAGTTTGCGCCAATTTTGCAGTAAGGGCAGGCTCCTTTTGTGGCACCGGCACCTGCCACAGCTGATTAGTGGCATATACACAACAAATGTGGACAATAAGTGGCGTTTAAAACGGCAAGTGGGGAATAAATGCTGTGTAAAGCGGCACGGTGGCTGAGTGGATAGCACGCTCGCCTCTCAGCAAGAAGGTCCTGGGTTCGAATCCCGGTTGGACCAGGGCCTTTCTGAGTGGAGTTTGCATGTTCTCCCCGTGTCTGCGTAGGTTTCCTCCGGGTGCTCCGGTTTCCTCCGGGTGCTCCGGTTTCCCTTACCACTAAAAATATGTACAATAGGTCTGGCATGTGCCTCCTGTACTGGTACCCCCACTCACAAAAATAAGTAGTAAGTAGTAGTAAAAGGCGGTATATAAATAAAGATTATATTTATTTATATTATATAAAGCGGCATGTGGACAACAAATGGCGTTTAAAACGGCATGTGGACAACAAGTAGCGTTTAAAACGGCATGTGGGGAATAAATGGCGTGTAAAGCGGCATTTGGACAACAAGTGGCGTTTAAAACGGCATGTGGGGAATAAATGGCGTGTAAAGCGGCATGTGGGCAATAAATGCCGTTTAAAACGGCATGTGGACAACAAGTGGCGTTTAAAACGGCATGTGGGGAATAAATGGCGTGTAAAGCGGCATGTGGGCAATAAATGCCGTTTAAAACGGCATGTGGACAACAAGTGGCGTTTAAAACGGCATGTGGGGAATAAATGGCGTGTAAAGCGGCATGTGGGCAATAAATGCCGTTTAAAACGGCATGTGGACAACAAGTGGCGTTTAAAACGGCATGTGGGGAATAAATGGCGTGTAAAGCGGCACGTGGACAACAAATGGCGTTTAAAACGCCATGTGGACAACAAGTGGCGTTTAAAACGGCATGTGGGGAATAAATGGCGTGTTAAGCGGCATGTGGGCAATAAATGGCGTTTACAACGGCATGTGGGCAACAAATACAGTTGAAAGCAGCCTGTACAAAAGACAACAAGCAGCGTTGGTGGAGCTAGTGGTCCAGTGGCTCAGATGGAAAAGCACGGTTCTGATGGTTGCTAGTTCAAATCCCCAGTGACTACCAATGACATTTTCTGATGTTGGGTCCTTGGGCCTAACACTTCATGAAGAATGTCAGAAGCGCAATAAATTGTTTGAAAAATGTTGTTTGAGTAAACAAACAACAAATATATATTGCATAAATAACATATATTTATGCAATATATGTTATTGCATAAATTCCACTAGAGTCGGTCATCCAGTGTCGCACTTGGTTTATAACTGTCTCTCATGCGGAAGATACCTGATTCAAATACAGGACAGGTCATTATTATTTTTTTGTCAGATTAAATACAAATTTAATATGTATGACATTATATATATAATGTCATTTATGTATATATATATATATAAATAAAACAAAAGAAAAAATCATTTTATTTCTCTCTCTTCTTTAATAAAACCACATCAGAAACATGGAACAATAAGAAAGAGCATTAATACATATATTTTTTTATGAAAGAATGCAAAGTATAAGACATAGCTTAAACGGTCCAAGAACAGAAATGAAGATTTTAACAATATAGAGATGAAACCTCATGTTCCAATTACACAACTTTCTGCTTGTATTTTTCAATCCATCACTCTTCACCCTCTTTGGTTGATTGGCGGACACACACCAGCTATACAACTCACCGGGTGGTTTTAAGTAAAATTGTGTCTTGAGTGTTTTACAGATCATTTAGTTTTACCCTAACAATGATGCAATATTAATCCTAATGCAAGATTACTATTGCAACAGCACATGGCCATATGTATGAAATATATATTCATACAAGACACTTAACCCCACTTTGCCCAAAAAGCCCCCACTGAAAAGATCAAGGCTATGCTCACACTCAGAGAGCAGCGGTCCTCCTGTGGACTCACCACCTGCAGAGGGTCAGTGAGGGGCTGGTGCTATGAGACTTGGGTGGCATCTCTGATTGCCACCCCCCTGACCCAGAAATGGATTAAAGGGTAGAAAATGGAAGGATGGATGGATGGATATATTCATACATATTCAATTTGTATTTAATCTGACAACAACAAAATAAAGACCAGACCTGGATTTGAACCAGGAATCTTCTGCATGAGAGACAATTATAAACCAAGTGCGCCACAGGAATATACACCTATTCAGAATCTAAACCACATATAATACATGAAATCAAGTCTTCTGACATTCTCCATGAAGTGTTATGCCCAAGGACCTAACATCAGCAAATGTCATTGGTAGTCACTGGGAATTTGAACTAGCAACCATCAACACCGTAGACCTGTGCTTTTCCATCTGAGCCACTGGACCACTATCTCTAATACTGCTGCTTGTTGTCTTTTGTACAGGCTGCTTTTAACTGTATTTGTTTTACACGCCATTTATTCCCCACGTGCCGTTTTAAACGCCATTTATTCCCCACATGCCGTTTTAAAAGCAATTTATTGCTCACATGCCGTATTAAACGCCATTTATTGTCCACATGCCGTTTTAAACGCCATTTATTGCCCACATGCTGTTTTAAACGGCATTTGTTCCCCACATGCCGTTTTAACCTCTTAACACCCGCCTCATTTGGGCTTGTGCACAAAAGTTGGGCATACCCAAATGTCTTTGCTTATTTAAAAACACATCTTACATCTCACATGCTTGTGTGATGCATCATTTTAAAGCTAGAGCCTTCTTATTTATGTAATAAAAACACTAAAATAATGTTTGTAATTCCTATTTCCCTCTGCATCCTTTGAAGTTTAGGAAAAAACCCCAATTTTTTTAGCCTCGCCTAACATTTTCAATTTCTAAAGGCCCTAAAAAAGGCATACTTCATTGTTAGTTCACAATATTCAAACCCTGTGGTCATTGTGTTGTTGACAACAACTGTCTAAAGTTTCAGACTTCTAAGTTTTATAGTTTTTATGCAGTTTCTCCTTTTCATCAAGTTGGCACAATTGTGCCAAATTGTGCCAAATATCTTTACTGACATTTAATCATCATAAAAACAATATTTTTTATTATTGGTACTTATAAGTTACTAATCTATGTGTTTTTTTTTTTTTTATGTCAAAGTAATTTTTTTATGAGTGTAAATTCATTGCAGCTTCGAGAGCGTCGTTTGGCTGCCATTACGCACAATTCTACAGGCACAACATAAGACAGGACACCATTGTCGCACCCCTTGCTCGAAAGCTTTCCTCCTTGGCTACACGGACATGTCAATCAAACATCCCGGAAGTAAATGCAAACAAGTTGGGACCACAACAAAGATCAGTGATCCATGCGCAAACAGCAGCACTAGCTGTACTTACGGGAGCTCTTGCAGACCCAAAAATTGGTCTAGCTTTTCGGGAGTAGTCTCATTTGAAAGATAAGGAGCTAAGGAACACGTAGATACCAGATGTTCGGGTGAAAAACAAAGCTAAAAGTCCGTTAAAAGTGAAAGAGTAACATCTGTGCTCTTTTTTTTCGTTTTTTTCGCTAAAGATAAATGCACATTTTTGGATTATTTCTGCAGAATGGATTTTACTTTGGGAAATACAAGTGGATATAATTTTCCTTTAGACTGTTCCAGAGAGAATGATGTATTGCAAGCTGGGAGGAGAGCTGATTTATTTGTACAGCACAAGCCCAAAGGTAAAAAACTATTTCGGATTTGATTTATTTTGTGCCCACATTATGTGTTATATCTTTTGAATGCAAAGTCTGATGTAGTTTACATGTATATAAATGTAGATAAGAAAATAAGCTTTAAAATGATATACAGCTTTTGGGGTTTGGTGTTCAAAATACATCTGCTATTGCCAGCAGAACATTTAAAAACATAAAAACGGCACGCCGGCGCGCCGGTGTATGTTAAGAGGTTCGCCACTTGTTGTCCACATGCCGTTTTAAACGCCACTTGTTGTCCACATGCCGTTTTAAACGCCACTTGTTGTGGTTCTACTCACCAAGGGCTCTGTTAGTGGAACAGGAGATGCTAAAGCTTGGCTAAATGCTAAAGCTAGGCTAAAGGCTAAATGTCTCACTCACTCGGCTGCAACATCACAGTAAACTCAGATCCAATCCTTTCAATCTGCAAAAGAAGTTAACCCCTCCCACCTTTTAACAAAGCTCAATGGAGTAAATTCAGACCTTAGTACCAAATGAAATCAGTGCGATGGTATGGTAAGACCAGGCTGGGTTAGGAAGTGTTCTTTAGTCCTCCTCGTTCATTGTACAGTCTGACAGCAGCAGAAAAGAAAGACCTGCGGAACCTCTCCTTCACACAACGAGGGTGGAGCAGTCTGTCACTGAAGCTGCTCTCAAGAGTGTCCAGCAGGTGGCGTCTTTCATTTCCAGAAAAGTTAAACACTAAATCTCGACGCGCTGAGCCTGAAAGTTTGAGACACAGAAATCCTTGAAATATATATTTTTGGTCTGATTTGTAAAAAAAACCACTGTTTCCATGGCAGCAACAGCACAAACAAATGTACAAAATGTGCGAAAAATGGCTTCAAAAAATACTTTTAAGCAAAAACAGACACATCCGCTTTGAAAAATTAATAGTGTGTTTATTTTCTGGTAAATTCCTTTTTTCCGGGGTTCAGAGGAATCACTCTACAATCACGTTTTCATATATTTATAGAGAAATATTATTTCTCTGGAGTTAAAAAGCTCCTTTAAAACTTTGGCATGTGTCACAAAAATAAATAAAATAGGAAATAAGTGACCTGTATTTACTCTATAGTCCATTTCACAGACACAGGTGACCCAAAGTGCTTTATAGTGTTTTGGAGTACTGGAATTACAATTATATTAACTGAATTCGAGAATGTAGAGTTTTTTGATTTGTCATTTTGAACCTGCACAACATATTTTCAACCTTATGTACCAATCCAATCCAATCCACTTTATTTATATAGGACATTTAAACAACAAACAAGTTTCCAAAGTGATGCACAAACAAGTATAATATATTCACAAGAAACTTATCCTTAGCTCCATCTAGTATGAAACAATAGAAAGATATAAAACAGATTAAAACCATTAATACCATATATACCATAGATGGAAAACACAGAGGACCACACGACATTGAGTGTTGAAAGCTAAAAAATAAAAGTGAAGACGAGACTTAAAACACTCCACTGTGGGGTCCGAACATGGAGGGGAAGAGTGTCCCAAAGCTTAGGGCCGACCACAGATAAGGCTCTGTCCCCGGGTTTTAAGTCTGGCTTTAGGCCCCACGAGCTGGAGCTGGCTCTCGGAACTCAGAGCGCAGGAGTGTACATGTGGATGAGGTCCGAGACATAATGAGGGGCCAGTCCATGCAGAGACTTAAAAACTAAAAATATTTTAAAATCAATTCTAAAATGAACAGGGAGCCAGTGCAAAGACTTAAGTACCGGTGATGTGTTCACGCTTCCAGGCCCCCGATGGAAGTCGTGCTGCTGCGTTCTGGACCAACTGCAACCGGGAGAGTGTTTTCTGACTGACGCCAGCATAAAGTGCTCTGCAGTTGTCCAGACGACTTTAATAAAATTTCCATTCTTTTCCTCATATGTTATTTAAAAAAATTGAATTACCACAGGGGAATGTTGGGTATAAGTAAGTACAAGCTGTTTTATACCAGACACACAGACACACACACACAGAGACAGAGTCATGCACTCGTACATATACAGTCATGCAAACAAACACATGCACACACGAAATCACACACGGTCATACACACACACTTGCACAAATACTAAATGTGTCAATATCTGTGTTCAGGAACTATGACACTTTCCAAAGGACTAAAATCAAATCTGAAATATTGTAGTTTGAGGCAATAGTCGAGAACAACAGGTTTAAGTCTCAATAATAAACTTTAGAACTAACTTCCAACAGGCGTCAGGACCAGAGGAGCAGAGTTTGTACTTTTAAAATTGTTGAATGGATTAAACATCGGCAGAATGTTGTCAGTGAAGCCACAGTCAGTGTAAGAGCAAAGAAGAGACTTTTTATCCACATCATAGAAGGAGACCAGACCTTCAACATAATCCACAAACACTCCCAACTTCTCTGGACACGACTGAAGGGAGAGAAATACAGGAGGATCGTCTGATGTTTGGTAACGACCATCGTACATGTTGAGAAACCAGTATCCTTTCGGCACAGTTTGAGTGTCTTTATCTTTTCGATCCACTGACTCTTTGGCCACTCCTACTTTCCAGCCTGTCTTTTCCTTGACCTGAACCTCAAAATAAAACTTTCCTGATGAGAACTTCTGTTTCCCGAAAACACACAAATAATATTCGAATCTCTCAGGGTTGTCTGGGATATTCTGTCTTTGGTCACCATGATGAACCTGTTTTAGATCTTTAGACAGAACTAAGTATGGATTTGCAGTGTCTGGATCTAGAGACACCTCAGCTGCAAACTCTTGAACTTTCTCTAACTCTGCTTTAAAGAACGTCTCCATCTCTGTGTTCAGTTTGTTCCTCAGTTCAGACACAGCTTGGGCCCCTGTCCCCTTGTATGACGGGGTCCTGACAGTCTTCTGGCTCCAGTCTCTGAGCTGTGGAGCAGGTTTGACTGTAATGAAGGTTTGGACAAAGGACAGGTGGTCTCCAGAGGTCCACAGCTGCTCCATCTCAGCTCCTCTCTGCTCCAGCTCAGAGATCTCTGTCTGGATCTGCTCTATCAGCTGAGACGCCTCCTCCTCCACCTTCTGATGCTTTTCTACAATGCTCTGTTTGAAGCTGTCTGCACTTTGTTGAACACACTCCATCAAAGCGGTGAAGACTCTGAGACCTTCTTGTATTTCTGCGTCTGCCTTTCTCTGACTCTGCTCCACTGAGCGCTGGATCTCCTGGACTTTCACACGTCTTTCTTTGATCTGTTTCTTCAGTGTGGCCTGCTGCTCCTCTCCCTGCTCCTTCAATAAGACAGTATGATGCTTTGTATCCTCTGTATAACTGCACTGCAGGCACATGAAGTGTGAGTGGTCCCTACAGAAGAGCTCCAGGGGCCGATGGTGCTCAGGGCAGATGTGCTCCTCCAGGTTGGGCAGAGGGTGGATCAGCTGGTGCCTCTTCAAACGGGGGTTTGTGAGGTGTGGCTGCAGGTGGCTCCAACAGTACGACGTCAGACACAGCAGGCAGGACTTCAGGGCTCTGAGCTTGGGCTCCAGACAGAGGTCACAGTCCACCTCTCCTGGAGCAGTGGACAGGTCATAGACCTCTCCTGGAGCAGTGGACAGAACATCTAACAGCTTGTCATCATCATGGGGCGTATTTCCGAACAGAGAGATCATCTCTAACATAAAAGTACTGACTTTCAGCTGTGGTCTTGGGCTGAAGACCTGTTTACAGACTGGACAGCTGCAGTGGACACTGGTGTCCCATTGTTTGTTGATACAGATGCTGCAGAAGCTGTGTCCACACGGTGTTGTGACTGGATCAGTGAAGACCTCCAGACAGATGGAGCAGAGAAACTGCTCTTCACAGAGAGAAGAGCTCACAGCCGCCATCACTGCAACAAGAGACAAACAAAAACACATTTGGTTTAGTGTTGGTGAAGACAAGAGGCCTCTGCATCTGTTAAAGATTCAGCAGAGTCTCATTTGTTTTTACTTATTTACATATTTCCTCCTTCTGGAGCATTAACTGATCAGTCTTTGTAGAGCATTTGACATTTTGCATTTGACCCACCCTTGCATTACTCGCCCCTAGTGACTCGGGGAACCTGTCAAGAGCAGGACCCATCTCCACATGTTGATGTTTGTGATCAGGACTGCAACTACACAAAGCTGTAGTTTCAGTTTCCATTGTTGCAGCTTCTGTTAAAAGCAGAATGATGTTGGTGCATTCTTTTGCGGTGCCTGATGTTGTTACAATACAATACAATTTATTTTATTTTATAAAGCCCTAAATCACAACAGCATTCATCTCAGAGGACTTATCAAAACCATTGAAATCACCAACACAGATCAGAAAATCAACAGTTAAAGCTGCACTAACTAACTTTATTTCTGTATTCATTACGACAGTGCGATCCATGTCCCTGTAGTGCATTGGGATAAACGTCCTTTTGAAGAAAAAGTAGCGCAGATTTGTGCTGGCGTGACATTATATTTTAGATTGAGTTTTGATGAAACAAGGAAGAGAATGCGTTTCAGGTCTCAGATTGTGACCAATCACAGCGGACCACCGGCCCCCACTTTTGTGAGAAATCTGAAGGTCCGTTAGCATAGACGGCTGAGTTAGCACAACAAGCGGCGGAGCTAACCTGAAACTTTCTCCTCGTCACCGGTTACTGCTTACACAGCGAGACAGCCATCCAAAAAAAAGTCCCGTTCCTCCACGCTTCCCGGTTCTATCGTTCTATGGTCACGCCATCCACGTGAAAATCCATATCCATGTATTATCCATATTGGAAGATGCTAGCTCCGTCCCAACAGTGGGTGTGTGTGGAGGGGCGATAGCTTCGTGGGTGCGGGGAGGGGAGCAGGAAGAGCGAGGCCAGCGGGTCCCCGGCTTCAAAATCCCAAAGTCAGTTAGTGCAGCTTTAAGACGAAAATATAGAACACATGGTATTGGTCCATAGGGAGAGACCAATGTCCATGAATGTTGATAAATGTCCATACATGTTTTAGGATGTTAGCATGTCCTGGATCATCACCACAGCCCTTTTAGACACTAAATGTCCAACAGACCCTCCTCCATCAGCAAGGAAAAACTCACAAAAACCCAGTGGGAAAAAAGTGAGAAACCTCAGGGAAACCCATATTGAGAAAGGGATCCGCTCCAACGGACAGACAGGCTATAGATCCAGGACCTAAGCTACAGAACGTGGACCAGCGGCCGCAGAACGTGCACAGACAGGTCTGGTGCAGGACTGAAGCATTCCCAGGCGGGTCGGACAGGGCAGTCCGCAGGTGCAGATGGAGGGGGCCAGGTTCAGAGGTCCCGTCGTGGCGCCATTAAACAGACTATGGGACAACGGGTGAATAGCAATGAACAGACTACCGTCAAAATCCTAATAATCCAAACAGAAAAAATAGGAAGGAGAGGATAGTTCTCAAGCTACAATACTTCTCCCAGCAAACTGACTCCCTATGCAGCTTGACTGACAGTCTAAGGAGTTTAGCCTTCATGCTAACTAAAGAGGACTGTTGTAAGCCTAGCCTTGAATGGGTGGGACGGTGGCTGAGTGGATAGAACTCTCGCCTCTCAGCAAGAAGGTCCTGGGTTCGAATCCCTGTTGGAACAGGGCCTTTCTGAGTGGAGTTTGCATGTTCTCCCCATGTCTGCGTAGGTTTCCTCCGGGTTTCCCCTACCACATGCACAATAGGAATGAATGTAAATGAGAGAGTGAATCGATGGTGTTGATTGGGGCTGATGCGCCAGTGTGTTCGGCGACTTGCTTCCGTCATCACCGTGTGTGGAATGATTGGTAAAATATCTGAACTCTGAAAATTGTAAAGCGCTTTGGTTTGTAAAATGTGCTATATAAATAAACATTACTTACTTACTAATGTAGAGCCCGTGTCTGATCGAAGGAGAGACAGCAGCAGCCACGGCTGGGCTAGCCAAGGCTAGAGCATCCAAAGACAGTGTGTAACCCACAATCTATAGTAACAAGGTTGAAGATGCAGCAGACTGGGTCCCGTACAAGCAGGCTCCAAAACCAGACAAACGACCTAACCAGACAAACAACCTAACCATATGCTAAATTGAACAAGAGTGTTTTAAGCCTCTTAAAGACCGTGTCTGCTTCCTTAACATGGATAGGAAGCTGATTCCACAGTAAAGGAGCTTGGTAGCTAAATGGTCTGCCACCGACAGTGCTTTTTGAGACTTTAGGAACCACCTAAGGAACCACCTTTGCGAGCGCAGTGCTCGGTTTAGTTGGTATGACACTAACTTGTCTTGAAGATAAGACTTTGTATGCTAGAAGAAGGATTATAAACTTTATTCTGTACTCCACAGGGAGCCAGTGGAATGATTTTAACACCAGACTTATGTGCTCCCTTCTTTTGGTACCTTTCCTCCTCCTGCTCTCCTCGAGGTCAGACGTGTCTCTTGCCTGCTCCTGCCCTGCTTGCCCTGACTGTCTTTTTTCCTAGAGTTCTGCCTGTGTACAACTTGAAAGATTATGAAATTAATCAACTGGTCCCTCAACGCAATTGATACTATTTTTTCATCACGTAAAGGCGGTTCTGGAGATGCCGTTTGCCCGGATGGTACGGCGGCTGCTGGGTACGTTTTTGACAACTGGCAAAAGTGGCACCCCGTTTGTCTGTCGGGACTGTCCATCGAGGACATTGAGGATATATAAATTTTTTGATTTATGATAGCAGGGTTCCTCCTGATTGGATTTGGAGTTGGCTTGATCTACCGCAAAGTTGGAGGGCTGTCCACTCAGAAGATTTACGAGCGGCTGTCCGCAGAAAACAAGGAGAGTTTCCGCGAGTTGGTCAGAGTCGTGGTCGAGGGCACAGTGGGGACACAACGGGGTGTGAGTCGGATCGAACATTCCCATAATGACCTGGGAGTGAGATCTTTGGATGGACTTAAACGCGTGGAAGTATTGATTGAAGGACTTGGGCCTCACGGTGGAACCTCGTACTGACGTGGTCAACTCCGGATAACGGTGAACGGAGGGTCCAGTTCCAGTATAATTTGGACATATTGGCTTTAGTTTACACTGCCTTTCATTGATCAGCTAAAGTGCTTATACAAATTTCCCACAAGGCATGTGTTGTTTTGTCTCCAATGTTTGCAGGCACCTGCGCTATCTTTGTCCTTCACATTCCACCACCCTCACTGCTACAGGGGCTACTCAAGGCCGACACTGGACTCTATCTAACTCAGACTCACAACCCAGAACACCAGTTACAGTCCTCCCCCCTTCTACATGTCTGCCTCCCTCTCTTTTCAGTCTACGGTGGTCTTACCCTCCACCTCCCCCACCCACACTTCCCTCTGACGCGCTATATTGGACGAGGCGGGCCTGAGTGATGACTTCCCATTAAAAAGATCCGCATGTTTTCCACATGTACCGTGTCTCTCCCCATGTTTGTTGAAATATGTGTCTGTTTTGCTCTCTGCTGTTGAATAACTGTCATAAGGAGCGCGGAAAATTAGAGTACGCGGCCAGCCTTGATGCTTATTCATCGAACTGAATTTCTTCATCTGTGTGAGATAATAAAGGATTGATTGATTGATAAGATCATTGCTGCTGTATTTTGAACGAGCTGGAAGCTCTTCAAAGAGGTTTTAGGGTACGATGCCAGCAAAGCATTACAGTAGTCAAGCCTTGAGGTAACAAAAGCGAGGATAAGTTTTTCCGCTTCACTTTTAGGGAGGATATTCTTGATTTTACAGATTTTTCGCAAGTGGAAATACACCGTTTTAGTTGCTTGGTTTATACAAGCCTTAAAGGAGAGTTCTTCGTCAAAAAAGACTCCAAGATTCCTCAAAGTGTTGCTGGGTACTATGCTGACGTTGTCGAGAGTGATTATCTGGTCGGTGAGGGAGTCGCACATTCGCTTTGGGCCGAGTCGGATCACTTCTGTCTTCTCCGGGTTAAGAAGTAGAAAGTTAAGAGTCAGCCACGTTTTAAGGTCTTTTATGCAGGCACTAAGCCTTTTCATCTGATCCGTCTGACTTGGTTTCATCGACAGATGAAGCAGATAACACAGAGCGGACATATTCTTTTCACACTCTACATAATGCTTGCAATCCAAATTTCACTTTAGAATAAGGCGACACACTCACATTGACAAAGTGATGCCGATTCGATAGATATGATTTAAACACGCCAAGGGCTGGTCCTCTGAGCTATGCTGTTGTCTATTGTGTCAAATGCAATGCTGAGGTCCAGTAGGACCAACACTGATACTTTTCCATTGTCAGCAGCTAGTAGTAAGTCATTTGTAACTTTGACTAGTGCGGTTTCAGTGCTATGATGAGCTCTGAATCCTGATTGAAAGACTTCAAACATAATATTTTCCTCCAGGTGGCAGCAAAACTGTTCAGCTATACGCTTTTCCAGGATTTTAGATATGAAAGTAAGGTTCGAAATCGGTTTGTAGCTTGTAAGTAGTTCCTGATCCAGGTTTGTTTTCTTCTAAAGCGGTTTTAAAAGCTTGTGGGACATAGCCACATTGTATGGATACGTTTATTATATTTAAGATGGGCTCTATTATCAAAGGAAGTGTGTCTTTAAAGAGCGAAGCCGGGATTGCATCTAACATGTAAGTTGAGGCTTTAGAAGATGTGACCACAGAGATCACTTCCTCTTGGCTCACAGCCGTGAACTTGTCGAGGCACACTGAAGAATCCAGGTGGGAAATCAAGTGCAACGCTTCAGCCTGTTCATCACTAATATCAGGAGTGGTTTCCTCCAGTTTGTTGCGGATGGATGTAATTTTATCATTAAAGAAGATAAAAAGTTGACACTGCTCAGTGAGTTAGGCTCGATTGCGCTATGGCAATTAGTGAGTTTAGCAACGGTGCTAAACAAAAATCAACTGTTGTTTTTATTCGCTTCTATTAAAGTTAATTTGTTGAACTGGTTTAACTGGTGGGTGTCGTGTCGTAAAGTTCCACTGAACAAGACTAAAACTACATCGTCTTCAGTCGCCGTGTAGATGCTTTGCACTTCGAATACCGAGTCTGGTCGTTTTTGTGAATTCCTTGTCTGCGTCTCCGTGTAAACAGGGCCTATAGTGTTAAAACTAGGGCTGTCAAACGATTAATTTTTTTTAGTTGATTAATCGCATAGTAATGGTGAGTTAACTCACGATTAATCGCATTTTTAACATTCTATTTCAAATCCACTCCAATTGAAGTTAAATGACATTTTCAAATGTAATGACACATTGTTATTGATACCAAATGTACTTAAATCTGTTTGACTTGCTCCCAACCTTCTACTTTTGGGTACAATCAACAAGAGCTGTTAATGAAAGGGAAAATGTAGGTACCCCAGCTTTAATTTTGCGAGTTTGGTTGCATTTCAGCGTGTCTCCTCCTCTCCTCCGTGTGTCACACACATCAGAGAATGGCCCCTGTGCGTATATATATATATATATATATGCGTGTATTATATGACCACGTTACCGCTGTCACCATCACACACGCACGTGTCCACGGCATTCTGATTGATATTTTTATAAATGGGCGGGTCATTCGGACATGTGATTGACTGCCAGCCTATTTCAGAACTCCCATATTGCCAGCTGTTTCTGATGATTTTTACTGAATTTTTAAGACCCACAGAATATTGTGTACTATGACTATCTAAATTCTGAAAGAATGGACAGTCTACTTTCATCAGCAAAAATAATTTAGTTTCTAGCTTGTTTCGTTCCCCTGTAATCCCCAGTCGAGTAGAGGTAAGTTTTATTATCTTATCTAGCTTCTAGCTGTTTTCAAACCATTCATAGAGCAATGCTGCCATCTGCTGGCTCAATAAAATATTGCCTCAAGCCTTACATATTTGATACAATAGACATCTGGGAACGTAAAAATAGCGGGAAACGCAATTGACGTCTTAACACGTCAATGGCAGTTAATGCGTTAATTATTTTTTAACGCGTTAATGAAAACGGTAATTAACGTGAATTAACGCGATAATTTTGACAGCCCTAGTTAAAACTCAACACTGCAACAATACTATACAACACTTTATGGTGTTGTATTCACACTACACTGGTGTTAGTGTTAAGATAAAGTGTTAAGAAAGAACACAGCTTTCTTCAACTTCGACACCAGTTCAGTGTGAAGACAACAAAATCCAGTATTGAGACTGACCTATTTTTAACGCTACTAGGTGTAAATACCTCGTAGTGAGTGTCAGATTTCCCAATACCCTATAACTGAAATAAAAGACAATTTTCTTCCGCTTCATCCGTTCGCGGGGGCAGCAGTCTAAGCGAAGATGCCCAGACTTCCCTATCCACACACACCTCCTCCAGCTCCTCTGGGGGGACCCGAAGGTGTTCCCAGGCCAGCTGAGAGATATAGTCCCTCCAGCATGTCCTGGATCTTCCCCGGGGTCTACTCCCGGTGGGACGTGCCCGGAACACCTCCCCAGGGAGGCGTCCAGGAGGCATCCGGAACAGATGCCCGAGCCACCTCAACTGGTTCCTACCGACATGGAGGAGCAGCGGCTCTATTCCGAGCTCCTCCCGTGTGAATGAGCTCCTCACCCTATCTCTAAGGGAGCGCCCAGCCACTCTGCGGAGGAAGCTCATTTCGACCGCTTGTATCCGCGATCTCGTTCTTTCGGACATTACCCAAAGCTCATGACCATAGGTGAGGGAGGGAACAAAGATTGAACGGTCCGGTACAGCGACCGCAACACTGCGCACGCTGCAGCGATCCGCCTGTCAATCTCACGCCCCATCCTTCCCTCACTCGTGAACAAGACCCCGAGATACTTGAACCACTCCACCCACCTGGAGAGGGCAAGGCACCTTTTTCCGGTCGAGTACCATGGCCTCAGATTTGGAGGTGCTGATTCTCAGCCCAGCCACTTCACACTTTGCTGCAAACCGTCCCAGTGCATGCTGCAGGTCCTGGTTCGTTGGAGCCAACAGGACGACATTGTCCTCAAACAGCAGAGATGAAATCCTGTGGTCTCCGAACTGGACCCCCTCCGGCCCCTTGCTCCGCCTAGAAATTCTGTCCATAAAGACGGTGAACAGAACCAGTGACAAAGGGCAGCCTTGGTGGAGGCCAACATGCACCGGGAACAGGTCTGACTTACGGCCGGCGATGAGAATACAGCTCTGGCTCCGGTCATACAGGGACCGGACGGCCTTCTGCAGAGGTGCACTGACCCTGTACTCCCGGAGAACGTCCCACAGGACACCCCGGGGAACACAGTCGAACACCTTATCCAAATCCACAAAGCACATGAGGACGTCGGGACCCGTACCAGAGACCCTGCGACCACAGCTACGAGCCGCTGCATCGGCGATAGAGGCGGAGAATATGGTCCACTCAGACTTGATGTCCCCTCTTCCCCCGGGACCTGGGAGAAACTCTCCCGGAGGTGTGAGTTGAAAGTCTGTGGCTTGACAGGTGGCTCAGCGAGATGTTCCCAGAAGACCCTCACTACACGCTTGGGTCTGCCAGGTCTGACCGGTTTCCTTGCCTGCCAGCGGATCCAACTCACAAACAGGTGGTGATTGGTTGACGGCTCCGCCCCTCTCTTCACCCGAGTGTCCGAGACAGAAAATACATTGTTGTCCGAAACAACAAAACGATCATTGACCTCAGGCCTAGGGTGTACTGGTGGACACCCTCCCAACAGCTATGCTGTGTGCGCCTGGGTCGCCGAGGTCTCCTCCTTTGACTGCTGCCCAGTCCTCTCTGCACCATGGCAGAAATTGTAGAGAGAAATTACTTTTGTAATAAAACATTTGACAATTCGAAGAATATTGACAATACTACAGCAGGGCACAATCTACATTATTTTGTCATTTCCAGGTCTTTATTAAATCAGATTAGCCACAAACTACACATCATTCACCTCATCATTGCTGATTGCTTTCATGTGATCATCAAAATGCACAGTTTTAATCAGAATCAGAATGATCTCCAAATTCTTGTAGAGACACGTTTATCAGACGCAAACTGTTATCTAATAATCTCTTTGGACGTCACCCACGCCCTGACCGCAGATACAGCACCACTAAATGTAGAAGTAACAGATTTAAGAACTCTTTTATCTCTGTTGCCATTGGTCTTTTAAAGCAACCATTGAAATCCTGTTGTTTTGTGTATTTATTGTGTCCTTGTGTGTACTTGTGTGTCTTTCTGCTGCTGGAACCAAACTGCCCTCGGGGATAATAAAGATAATAAAGATACCTTGAACCTTGAATCTACCAAACTGTGGAGCGTGGCTTAGATCTGCATCAACACCAACGACTGTGTGAAAAATCTTACCGTGATTTGACGACACAAATAAGTGTGAGGCAACACTCGCAGTGCTATTGTGTAACTGTGTGGTGTTCACACAACAACACTCTTTATCCAACACGGTCCATGACATTTTAACACTGGTATATTTGCTGTGTACAATCATGACTTCCTCTTTCCCCGTTACTCAGACAGACTCACCTTTACTCAGAGATGAGAGAAGCAGAAAGGTCTGTAGTTTGATTCCTTTGGTGCCGCACTCTCCTCTGTCTCTGTGTGAGGCTCCTTTCTCCTCAACTTCTGCTCTTTTGTTTTTGCTCTAAACCATTTCCTGGTTGGTGTCCGGACAGAGGGCGGGACCTTCAAACATGTGACTACAGCAGCGTCTGGAGATATGTTTCTGATGTGAAAACTATGGGGTAAGGTTACTGTCAATAAAGACGTGCATGTCTAAAAAAATGCGTGCATATTTATTGGTATTTGTGCATAAAAATATTGTATTAATTCATGATTAAGATAATACAAACTAAAAAGACATGGAATTTCGTAATTAAGAATAAAAAAATACAAAACTGTATGTGTGATTTTGTACTTGTGAATGTGATTTTTTTTTGTGTGCTTGCATTTTCTTTTTGAGAATACGAATTTCAGCAGTGAGCAAACTGTCAATAATACGTCACTGCTCTCAGACATTAACAATCGAGCCTGCGCAGAGTTGATTAACTTCATTGCCTAAAAACTAAACATGGCAGAGGGACACAACATAAATAAAGTAGCTCAAAATCAGCTATATAACTATATTTTATCATTTTGTTCGTAAATGAATGTGTAAGAAATATTAATTCCATAAATGTGTTCATAAGAAGATGTTTCTTGTCCCTCTAAAAGGTTTTTTGGCAGTGTTGTTAGCTCCAATGCTAGTTTTATTTTCTTATCCTTATATTTTTTTATTCTACAGAAAATAATGCATTTATTTTAGTCTAAACAACAGACTGACTAGCGTTACTGAACTAGTGAGTAAAAGTAATGTGTCAAATGTACAAATATAAGATTGAGGTCCACAGGGACAGGGTCTGCTACGTCTAAAAACCGAGGATGAGTGCAGCACGGAGGTGTTCTTCATGTTGCTCAGGGGCAGTAACAGCGTGAACTATGAATAATCTGGAGGGTTGGGGCTGATATCAACACATTAACCACATTGATTCGGGGCAAAGGCTTCATCAAATGTAAATGCTAAGAATGTAAAAATGTTGGTTTTAAAATAACATGGTAAGCTGTAAAACTAGCATTGAAGCTAGTGTTAACTAAACACTGCCTAAAATAATGTTTCTAGAGAGGGACAAGAAACATCTTATGAACACATTTTATGGAATTAATATTTCTTATACATTTATTTACGACTAAAATGATCAAATATAGTTATTTACCTGATGTTGAGCCAAATTGTTAATGTTGTTGCCCTCTGCCACGATCAACTCTGCGCAGCTCGATTGTTAATGTCTGTGAGCAGTGACGTATTATTGACAGTTTGCTGACTGCTGAAAATGCAAGCACACAAAAAAAAATCGTATTTACAAGTACAAAATCACACATACAGTTTTATATTTTTTTATTCTTAATTACGAAATTCCATGTCTTTTTAGTTTGTATTATCTTAATAATGAATTAATAAAAAAAAAAAAAGCACAAATACCAATAAATATGCACGCTTTTTTTTTTAGACATGCACGTCTTTATTGACAGTAACCTTACCCCATAGAAAACCTGCATTTAGTTTTGTGTTTATTTAGTAGAGTTCATGTTTAAAGTGTTGGACAGAAACCATGTGTCAGCTGTAAAACGAACACTATAAGACATGGATCTTCACCGAGTGTCTCTGGACTGGTCTCAATCAATGCACTTTTAGAACAAAGTCTTTTATTGAGGAAAATGTCCCATAAATGTGGATTCATAAAACACAAAGAACCAGGAATTTCCCAGGAATGAACAATATTAACTTTGGATAAACATGACATCAGACTAAACAGGATTCAAACCCACAACCTCCTGCACCACAGGAGAAGGTTAGGTATAAGTAAGAACAAACTGTTTTATACCAGGCACAGAGACACACAATCATATAAACATACAGTCAGAGTAGAATAGAGTAGAGTAGAGTAGAGAAGATTAGATCAGAGTAGATTAGAGTAGAATAGAGTAGAGTAGAGTTGATCAGAGTAGAGTAGAGTAGGGTAGAGTAGAGTAGAGTAGAGTAAAGTAGATCAGAGTAGATTAGATCAGAGTAGAATAGAGTAGAGTAGAGTAGAGTAGAGTAGAGTAGATTATAGTAGAGTAGAGTAGAGTAAAGTAGATCAGAGTAGATTAAATCAGAGTAGAATAGAGTAGAGTAGAGTAGATTAGAGTAGAGTAGAGTAGATCAGAGTAGAATAGAGTAGAGTAGAGTAGAGTAGATTATAGTAGAGTAGAGTAGAGTAGATTATAGTAGAGTAGAGTAAAGCAGATCAGAGTAGAATAGAGTAGAGTAGAGTAGAGTAGATTATAGTAGAGTAGAGTAGAGTAAAGTAGATCAGAGTAGATTAGATCAGAGTAGAATAGAGTAGAGTAGAGTAGAGTAGATCAGAGTAGAATAGAGTAGAGTAGAGTAGATCAGAGTAGAATAGAGTAGAGTAGAGTAGAGTAGATTATAGTAGAGTAGAGTAAAGCAGATCAGAGTAGAATAGAGTAGAGTAGAGAAGATCAGAGTAGAGTAGAATAAAGTAGAGAAGATCAGCGTGGAGTCAAATTGTCCATGTTTTTTGACTGATCCTGATCCTGGACAGGTCCTTGACTGGTCCTGGACTTGTCTTGGTCCTGGACTGGTCTTGGTCCCGGAATGGTCCTGATCCTGGTTATGCTTGGTTATGCTAGCAACGCACTGTTTTGTTCACTTGCCACAGTTAGCTTTAGCCTTTCAAGAAACAGTATTTTTCTGCATTTCAAGCTATAATCCCCAGTTATAGCAAATTATTCAAAGTGAGTGAAGGTAAAAAACCTAATAACTTACTTACCATCATTAAAACCCCTGGAACTTGTTTACAGTGAATCCAGAATCCTGAGAGTCCCGTCGCGTTAAAACACCAACCGTGTTCTGCATCGTTTTAACTTCAACAACCACAGATTACAGCGTCTCATTATGGCTCCACTTAAATCCACACAAAGAGAACAAACCTCTCCGCTCCCAACACCGTGGACTCGCTGCTAAATGAACGCACACAACTCCTATGTTTGAGGTTCTTACAGCTGACGGAACAAAAGCTGGAAATTGCCTTGGACCTGCGAGGCTTAGCACAATGTGAAACTATAAAATATGCTTTGTCTGGGGGCTTTCTCACGGTACAAACAGCCCATGGTTTATTAGCGCCACTTCCTCCGTCGCTCGCACACTTTCCCATTTAATTTGGCCCCCGCGGTGTTGGCGAAAAGCTTTTTTTTACCGCAACTCGTAGAAGAAATGAACGCATAGATGGTTGTCGGTGGTGCAGAGGTGCCACTGGCTGTTTTTGCGCCTCTGTGACTTTTGCAATTTCACCCACAAAAAAAAATATATATAAAAGGAGCCAAGACTTTCGGTGGTAATTTACCAAAGGTTTTTTCCTGCGGCGAGACTTCTGAGTTTTGAGACTGAGGTTCATGACAGGATTATGGCAATGAATGCAATTTGTGTGCGGTTATTAGAGGAGGTTGAGTCACGCTTTGTTCAAGTTTGGATGTTTTCTGTCTTTACTTCAGGGAGAATACGAACAAAGCACAAAGGAGAAGACGAATTTATAGAGATTGAAGACGACATATGTAAGCCGAGGTGCATTGAGTGAGGCGTGAGGAACCAGATTGTTGTAACTGGATTTCGTGTGTGTGTGTGTCTGTGTGTGTGTGTGTCTGTGTATTGCATGCCCTCCTCCTGGAAATGTCCTCATTCAAGTGCACCACACACCTGCGCAGTGAGGTCCGAGGGCCAACTCCAGCTCATGGTGCCCAAGACAAGACTTAAAACCCGGGGGGACAGAGCCTTGTCTGAGGCTGGACCAGAGCTATTGAAGCCCCGCCCCATATTCAAACTGCGCCTTCTGTGGATTGTTTTAAGTCCAAAAAAGAAATACCCGTTTTTATCATTTGACATGTAACACTGCATGAGTCGCATGTATAGTTTTATAGTATTTGATTTGTTATGATTTTATCGTCTTTATTATGGATTTTATTGCTCACACAAACTGTATATTTATAAAATATGCTATATGCTTGTAAAAAGTGGATAGGATTATATTGGATCCAAACCTGCTTCCTCACCCAAAGTCCTCCCCCCTCTTTCTAACCCACACCTGTTTAGCGATGTCGGCATGTGTGACTGATTTGCCATTCTATGTTCTGTGTTGGTGATTTTTCCTAGAAAGCCCTAGATAAAAGTTCCCTCCCCGTTGAGAGTGTCCTGTTTGTCCAATCGATACTGATACTTTTGTACTTCTGTGACATCACCTCCCCAACATATATACTGTGTGCAGGACCTCTGACCCTCTGTGTCTGTGGATGCTCTTTAAAACAAGCAGTTCAATTCAATTCAATGTATTCTTGTATCGCCTAAATCACAGCAGTATTTCTCTTAGAGGACTTTACAAGCTGTCGATTCGCCAACACAAATGAGAGAATTAAACAATGCTGACACAGGAAAATGCAATGGTCAAAAACACATAGAGCCATTGTCCATAAGAGGCAGAGACCAATGTCCATACTTGCCGTTGAGTGTTAAATGTCTTGGATCATCACCACCGTCCTTGGACCCTCCTGTAGGAAAGGAAGCCTAGAGGAGAAGGCCTTCCTCAGAGCCTCGCTCCCTCGCTTGCCGCACGGAGGAAAAAGTTCATCTCTTGCTTTCGCCGCATGCACCAGGTCTCTGTGCTACTGCCTCTCCCGCGCCGCATTTTAGATCCATGTACGCTACACATTGTTGTTTTTGCATTTCCAAGAAAGTTTTGCGGTTCCATTCTTGGCTGTGATAGGTTGAGAAGTCTCTGCCTACATCTCCCAGAATGTCCGCGCGCCTCTGACTCAGCTTTACTTCCTGTGTTTTCGTCCTGTTTTTTCTAACGGATTGATGTTAAACTAACATTCTATCGACCCCGTTTTCTATTGATATCGAACACGTGTCTATCGCAATATATCTTGTTGTCGTTTTATCGCCCAGCCCTAGTTTTACATTGTATTTAGTTTATGGCAGCCGTAAAGCGTGAGCATGCTGAATAGTGACGTAAATCGGCTTCATATTTAACAAATCCGATATTATCCGATCCTTACAAAATACCCATATCGGCCCCCGATACCCATACTGAATATCGGTATCAGGGGTATCGGTATGAATATTGTGTATATATGTTTTGTTTTTTTCTGTATCTTGTAACAATGTTTGATGTAATTAACACACTATCTATGGCTCCTTCGGGTCGATAACAAGCTAGGGTCTAAAAGCGTATGAAAGAGCCAGGGCCAGTCAAGTTAGGAAAATTCATCAAAACTCAGCTTGGAAAACAATCATTTAGGGTATTCTTGAATCACTGGTGGGTCACTTTGACTCGAGGCCAGCACAAGGGTTTCTAGGGAATCGCCTACGAGTCACCTACACTACAAATGGAGAGATTTTAAACCCTCGGTGGGGCTTTTATTTGAAAGAAAATAAAGTAATCTGCTTGTAATCAGTGTAGGTGACTCGTGAGCTGTGTGGTTGCAGGGTGTTGAGTATGGAAGTCAGTGAGATAACGTTGTGTAGGGCAAATGTTGTATTCTAGCGTGTGTAAAATGTAAAAAGGATGGCGTAGCGTTGTGGCTGGTTTGGTCAGGACCCGAGGCTGGTGGCGTCAGTCTGGGCACGCCGGCATGTGCCCAGAAGCCAGGTGAGAGAGTGAGAGATGGATAAGAAGCAGTTTTTAACACATCCGGGATCCTCCTGTAGCCTCTCCTTAACAACAATATTTATACACTTCCACCACAGCGCCAGATTTGAAGCACGGGTCAAATGCAGAGGACAGATTTACCTACAGGTGAATTCAACTCTAAATTAACTTATTCCAATCCCAGCGGCTCCTCTCCTGTCTCTGCTGACAAATACGAAACACAGGGGTCAGTCCACGGTTCTGGTTTTAGAGTATTATTTTTACCGTGGATGGTCTAAAATCAGTTTGTCCTGTTCTGACCACGGCACCTGAGGGACCGCGGACACCTGTCCACGGCACCACTGAGGTGGGAGGGGCCCCGAACCGAGCAATCCACACGGAGTCGCGGCTATAGGCTGAAAATTTCTGCAAAGGTTTATTTCCAGAGCTGCAGTTGTCGTGTTGAAGTAGAAATAGCCATGATGTGTTGTTCAAGGACACATCGTTCGGACTCCTGAAGCACACGTGTTAAAGCTGGGGTCCCTGACTTTCAAACCACAACAATTGGAACTATAGAATACGCCTGGTTCCTCGGTTTCTTTAAATAGTTTGGTAGTTTTTTTTTTATCACTGTCACATCTTTAGATCATCTTTTGCAACCAGACTGAGATTCAGAATATGTTTCTTTGCCATTTGCCGTAAAAACACATTGGAATAAACAAGACCAGGGGTGCCCAAACGTTTTAGTAAGAGGACCACTTTGGTTCATCAAAAATTTCCAGGGGCCGAGAACATTGTTTAACTGGATTAATGCCGTCCTGAGATTTGATATTAGGTGTGAAATGTCTATATTGGTTCATCTTTGAAGAGCTGAAGTTGGCTGAATGACAACGGTTTACTCGCCAGATACAAAAGTACCATACTATGTCTGTCTGGTCAAAGAAAGTGAACGAATTCCGGAGAAATACAACTTGTCTGGATTACACTCCACTTTGGGATAGTGAGGCAGAGGGCCGTATAAAATGACACAGAGGGCCGCAATTGGCCCCCGAGCCTTGGTTTGGACCTGCCTGCTCCTCTCGACATGTCTCCTCCACGTCGAGAGGATCCGGCTGCATCTGTTTCTCACACTGCCTCAGAGCAGGTGGGACATGCCCAAAGACACTGAAGAAAGTGGATGAGCTTCACAAACTAGACATAAAAACAGATCTTATAAACTCTGAGTAAACCAAACGACAGTATAAAACAAAACAAAACGGAACAGAGTAATGAGGTAACTTTATTCTAAGAGAAAATTAACCAAATACCAGTTTCCTTACACCGGTATTGGTTCATTTAATATTGAATCAGGCCTAAACATCCTGGATCCATGCATCACTACACTGCATACACTGCAAAAAAAATGAGTCCAATACTGCTCAAATTTAGCTAAATGTATCTTAATCTGAGCACATTCTGAATGAGCCTTAAACTAGATTCACCAATGGGACAAGGTAAAATGATCTAGTTTTAAAAAGATACAAGAAATGTCTCCCTTGGAATGAAAAAATAAAGAAACAGTTCTTGAAATAAGACTAAATGGCTTTTTCTCATTGGCAAAGACAGTCAGAAAGTGTCAAAATAAAGATTAAAAAAAAAATCTGATATTAAGCATTTATTACCTCACATTTTCACATTTGACTTTCACGCATAAGGCAACTCAGAACCAGATAGAAACATAAAAATCATGACCCTCTGTTGTTTGCAGCTAAACTTAACTGTTTTAACCTGGATTTTAACATTGTCGAAGAAGAAGCCTGTCTCACAAAAGAAGCGTTTCAGATTTTAGCTTTATGAATCTGCAAACGCTTCTTCCCCATGTTCCAGCAGGAGGCCAGTCCCTGTGCTCCTCCGAGTCCGAGTTGATTCACTTTGAGCATTTTAAACATATATTCTTGTGGATGCTACACTGATCTCATAGTAGTTCTACCTTGGAAAGAGTAAATTAAACATAGGTACAGCAGAGAAAGCCTCAGTTTTAGATTCATGTAAAAAGCAGAAGCTGAACACAGAGGAGACAGAGGGACGGAGCAGCCTCTTGAGGGGGGGGGGGGACCGGCAGGACAAGCTGGCCACGAGGGGAGTGGATTAAATTGGGTGTTAACACAGGCTAATGCTATAGTGCACTAAATCAAGATGCAGGACTGTGGGATTTGTGGACGGGGAGAACACAGAGGGCGTCGGAGGACGAGGACAGATGGTGAAGTGGTGAAAAGATGTTTACAGTGAATCTGGAAAATCCCACAGCATTGGCTCGAAAGAAATTGTGAATTTAACCGAATTCACCCAAATATTTAGATGTGTAGGTTGAATATGCTGTAAAGCCTCAGTCCTGGATCTACAGCCTCAGTCCTAGGTCTACAGCCTCAGGCCTGGATCTTCAGCCTCAGTCCTGGATCTTCAGCCTCAGTCCTGGGTCAACAGCCTCAGTCCTGGATCTACAGCCTCAGTCCTGGGTCAACAGCCTCAGTCCTGGATCTACAGCCTCAGTCCTGGGTCAACAGCCTCAGTCCTGGATCTACAGCCTCAGTCCTGGGTCAACAGCCTCAGTCCTGGATCTACAGCCTCAGTCCTGGGTCAACAGCCTCAGTCCTGGATCTACTGCCTCAGTTCTGGGTCTACAGCCTCAGTCCTGAGTTGACACCCTCAGTCCTGGCAGCAGATCCCTCTCTCTCTCTCTCTCTCTCTGTGAGTCTTACATTTATCCACCTCTTTTTAAAACTCTCCCCTGCCGATACAGAAAGGTCGGACAGGACCTGGACATTTCTGCACATTTATTAACATCCATGGACCCATGGCTCTGATGTGTTTTTTATTAAGTATATTATCTGTCTTTTCTGTAAGATCTGTTGTTGGTGAACACGCAACTTTGTAAAGTCCTCCGAGACTTCTGCTGTTGTGATGTCGAGCAACACAAACATAAACTTAATTGACAACCATCTCCGATTTCCTTTGCCAGTCTCTTATCGGTGCATCCTGAGTTGAATAAACCTTAGATACAAAATTCTCTCTGAGGTTCATTCTTGCCGACAGCGTAAACGGCACACAGAGATTAAATAAAGTCAAACGGCGATGAGGCGTTCGCACCACGCTCAGGCCAAGACGAGAGCGAGCCTGGCAGTCTGTGTGCGCTGGTCTATAACTGTCGCCTCCGCGCTCGCGTACGACGAGGAGCAGCTAATGCGTCTCAGCGTTTAGCCTCTGCCGGCGGCGTGCCAGGCTCTCACGGAGGTCCAGGGCCGTGCAGAGCCACGTGTGACGCAAGCTCTAATCCCGACACTTTACCAAAGACTGTGGCCTCGCACGGCTGAAGGTGAAGCATCATGGGAAACGGTTCAGTGTTTGGTGCGACAGGTGTTGAGGTGTGTGCGGTCTCAGTTTAGGATTAAGATTAAGCGGGGAAATTTCAGGGTTGCGTCACAAGTTGCAACACTGAACAGTAGGAATAAGGAGCACACAAGAAAAGAGAATTTAAAGTATAGCACAACTCTATATTTAACTATAAATAATAATAATAGTAAAATAAAAATATTACACATGAATTATAAACCTGTATGCTCTGGTGCAATAAAACATATTCTTATAAATATGTAGATCAGTCTGTAATACGCACAAGAGCAAGACTGTGTCAACCTAATTGTCATCAGTTCTGAGGGTCAAAATATTAATTTTATTTTTTTTTGACTCTCAGAGACGCTTCCCACCTCAGTATTCATTCACTACTATAACTACAGCTGCCCTGGGGCACACTGACAGAAACGAGGCCACCAGTCTGTGACATCAGCCCCTCCCACCACCACCAACCATTCACACACCAGATTCATGCTAATTGTGGCTGTAAAGTGCCACAATTTGACACTTTACAGCCACAGCCGGCCCACTGTGTCTCCCATTACAGTACTAACCAGGTCCTGTCCTGCTTAGCTTCAGAGGACTGACAGGATCTGGCTTTCCCATGCAGGTGTTCATTTTAGACTCAAAAACATCCTGTGTAAGGGCTTGATGGCCGAGTCCGAGTCTGTGGCCCAGGTGTCCAAGTCTCTGGTCCAGGAGTCCAAGTCAAGTCCAAGTCTCTGGTCCAGGAGTCTAAGTCAAGTCCAAGTCTCTGGTCCAGGAGTCCAAGTCAAGTCCAAGTCTCTGGTCCAGGAGTCTAAGTCAAGTCCAAGTCTCTGGTCCAGGAGTCCAAGTCATGTCCAAGTCTCTGGTCCAGGAGTCCAAGTAAAGTCCAAGTCTCTGGTCCAGGAGTCCAAGTAAAGTCCAAGTCTCTGGTCCAGGAGTCCAAGTAAAGTCAGAGTCTCTGGTCCAGGAGTCCAAGTAAAGTCCAAGTCTCTGGTCCAGGAGTCCAAGTCATGTCCAAGTCTCTGGTCCAGGAGTCCAAGTAAAGTCCAAGTCTCTGGTCCAGGAGTCCAAGTCATTTCCAAGTCTCTGGTCCAGGAGTCCAAGTAAAGTCCAAGTCTCTGGTCCAGGAGTCCAAGTCATGTCCAAGTCTGTGGTCCAGGAGTCCAAGTCAAGTCCAAGTCTCAGGTTCTAGAGTCCAAGTCAAACTCCTACTCACAAAACTCACAAAAAAGCTCCTTAATCCACCATCTGCACTCCTCTCACTTCTTAAAGATAAAGTTCCGAGCCTCTTGGCCTCGTCTGACACCAGGTCTTTTGACGGAGAACTTCCTCAAAGACCGCGGTGACTTGACATTTTTTTCACCAGACGTTTCAAATATGAGTGTAACCCACCGAGACCCGGCGGTGGAACAAGCTCGGATGTAAAAAAAAAAAAAAAAGAACAAGAAAAAAAGGAGTCCCCCGAATCAAAGCCGAAACTCGAGGTGATGACTTGTTCTGATCGCAAAGGAGACTGAAGAGGAGGGCGAGGAGAAATAAAAGGCTCAAACACTCAGGAGTGGAGAGAACTGAGAGAGAGAGAGAGAGAGAGAGAAACAATTTGTGCGGTATTCTCGGGCCGCAGGGTCGGAGAAACTCATTCACTGCCGATTCAATTTGCCAGACTGGTGATTTAAAAGGCCCGGAGTGGGGGAGTGCGAGTCGTGCGACGCCAAACCCTGCAGCTAGTCAGCCCCAAACACTAGTCTACCTTGTTGTAACCTCTTATCCGACTTCATTTTGTTCCACGCAAACTTTATCTGGCAGTAAAACCTATTATGGGATTCCTAATTGACACACTGCTCGCCTTAGGAATTGGAGGAACTCGCTGTTATTCTTTTTTACTCTTTTGCTTTTTCTTTCTGGAGACCGGCACATGGTCGCCAACTAGCACCGCTAAAAGAGGGTGTAGCTAAGTCATTTAGAGTCCTGTATAAGTCCATTTAGAGAACAGAAAGAGTCCTGTATAATTGAATGTTGGGAATAAATCAATGTCTTGTTCTTGTTAGAAAACATGTGATCTTCTGGATACTTAGAGATTAGAGTTTAGTTTATTGGGGACGATGTGCAGTTGCATTAAAAAGACGGCTGCACCAGATTTACCCGATGAAACTTTCATCTGGAGTCTTTGACAACACAATCATAAACAAACATAATAAAATTCAGATTAAAAAAATAGTTCAAAATACAATATCAACATTTATCAGCAAATAGAGAATGTGCAAATTACTTAAAAGTTTATTAGAGGATTTGGCCAAATTTTAGGAAAGAACCATCCTCTCCACTTTTTGAACACAATTCTCTGGTCTTATTGGGAGGACCAATAGTCTTGATGACCCCCACGGAAGTAGAAAATCCTCCTATACTTTTAAAACTAAAAACTAAAAAGACAGATTTATTGTTTACAAGCTATTTCACTACATGTTACTGACCGTGTTGTTAACATTGTATGTGGCAAATTCATCTACACTGCAAAAACTGATGAAAAATCAGTTAAACATTTCTCAAATTTAGCTAAATGTTCCTCAATTTGAGCACATTCTGACTGAGCCTTAAAACAAGATTTGTAGATGGGACAAAGCAAAATGATCTTATTTCAAAAAGATACAGAGGAGGAAATAAAGCAACAGTTCTTGGAATAAGACTAAATGGCTTTGTCCCATTGGAGAATCTGGTTTTAACACAGAATGAGTTAAAACCAACTCAATAAACTGTTTATTTCTGTCTTTTAATGTTGTTTTATGTCTGTATTTGTCTGTGCACACTGGAAACTTTTTGCTAATGTATTCCAATGTGGTGTTTTTACTGCAAATGGCAAATAAACTGAATCTGAATCTGAATGTGCTTGTGGCCATAGCTTCAGGGAAAAACAAGATCTCATCAGACCTCTGAATCTAAGCAGGGCAGGGCCTGGTTAGTACTGTGATGGGAGACCTATGGGAACAGCAGGTGCCACAGTGGGGCGGCTGCGACTGTAAAGTGCCAAACTGTTGTGTCCTTAGGCAAGACACTTCACCCATGTTAGAATGGTTGGTGGTGGTGGGAACTGATGGCACAGACTGTTTACTTTGCTTCTGTCATTGTGCCCCAGGGCAGCTGTGGCTACAGTAGTTTATCACCACTGTGTTTGGAGTGAATAAATAATGACATGTGAAGCGTCTTTGAGTGTCTTGAAAATTATCATTATTATTATCATAACTCAAATTTGGAGAAAAAAAAACACTAAAGCATTTATTACCTCATATTTGATCATTTTTGTAGTGTATCTAACTCTATCTATCTATATAAATCAGACCTCCTCATGCTGTCTTTTTCTTAACAGAAAATAAATTATCTTGTGATGCTTTGAAGGTTCTCCTCAATCTGAAAAAAGTGGTCCAAAAATGTGACACATAGAGGTTGATACTTAAACTGTGTTAAGAGCTGGGAATGGAGTGAGACGGATCATGTGACATGGAAGTTTGGTTTCCCAGGTTCAATACACACAGTCCTAGTGAAAAAAATACAGAAAAAACTCTATAAATATGTGGTTGGGTTAAGTTGAGAAGCTGCAGCAGGAGACTGGAGGGAGTGGGACATGGATGTGAGACTGGGTTTGGGTTCAGGAGGTGATTCCTTGTCTGTCACTCGGGGAGAGCTTCCATTAACACAGAACATCAGTTACTGCTGCATGAAATGACAAGATCGTGTCAGGAGCTAAAAGCACTTTATCACTTCATCCATGACCAGCGCAACACACGGAGACATCATCGAGCACGCTCCTCATATGAAGGAATCATTTTCACATTTATTAAACAAAAGTATGTTATTTTAGGTTTTCTGACAATCATTCATCAAATAACGGCAAAACCTTAAAGGAGACACATTTTTAGCTTTTAAAAGTGTTACAACATTGTTTCTCATCAAAAACAGACCTGGAGTTGTTTTTGGATCCAAGCATGTGACTCCGCCCCCTTTCTAGTTGCTTCCATGTGATCTCAGAAACTCTGAGAAATGTGTGTAATCTATATGAGACTTTGTAGAAATGGTGATGCTGATGACACATACACACACACACACACACGCACATGCATATGCATATAAGCGCACACACATACCAATACACACACACACGCATACATGTACACACACAGACACACATACCAATGCACACCTACACAGAGACACACATACCCATACATACACATACACACACACACACACACACACACACGCATACACATACACACACATATATGCATGCACACACACACATACATACATACTGTACACATTCACACACGCATAAATGTACACACACATACCAATACACACACACACACACATACATAGAGACACACATACACAGACACAAACACACATACACACACACACACACACACATACATAGAGACACACATACACAGACACACACACACAGATACACGCACACACACATACACACACCCTGTCATAGCTTCCAATATTTGGAGGATTTGTCGTTAAAATTTTTGTCTCTCATTGTCTTTTTTTTGGCACAAATCTCAAAAATGCGGCAACACTTTTTCCAAAATCTTCCACTCCTGGGGAAATGGAACAAATGGTAAAAAGGTGTTTTCTGTTTTCGCACTTAGACAGAAGACAAATAAACAGTTATGCAGCTGGGAATTGAGGGAATATTTTACCACATTTATAAACCTTGAATCAAAAAAGCCATCCCTCTCCCTGGACGCTCTGACAGGTACAAAAGCGCTTGTTTTCTTAAAGCTGAGGTCCCTAACTTTCAAACCACAGCAAAATGAACTGTTATCAAATCCACGCCACTGATCCCCCGCTCTCTACACAGTTTTGGGTCCATCACTTCTTTTCAGACGCATGTATTTTTGGCCACATCTTTAGGGTTTTCAGACAGCTCTCAGCCCAAGGTGTCAAGTAGTGACTCGCAGGGCTCTTTCTCACAAGTGCAAAATATTAAGACGACCTTTATTCGTCCCACAGCGGGGAAATTTCAGTATACACCATGTTTACTACAATCTTTTTATAACTCTGCTTTTAAATTGTCATCAAATGTCATTGTTTGGTAACAGTTATGGACACAGAGACAGAGAAACAGAGACAGAGAGACACAGACACGCAGACAGGGAGAGAGGCGGACAGAGACAGAGACTGAGAGCGAGAGAGAGAGAGAGAGACAGAGACTGAGAGAGAGAGACAGACACAGACAGGGAGAGAGGCAGACAGAGACAGAGACTGAGAGAGAGACACACACACAGACAGAGAGAGAGGAAGACAGAGACAAAAAGAGAGAGACAGAGACAGAGAGAGAGAGAGAGACACAGAGACTGAGAGAGAGAGACAGACACAGACAGGGAGAGAGGCAGACAGAGACAGAAAGAGAGAGAGACAGACACAGAGACTGAGAGAGAGACAGACACAGAGACTGAGAGAGAAAGGCAGACAGAGACAGAAAGAGAGAGAGACAGACACAGAGACTGAGAGACAGAGACAGACACAGACAGAGAGAGAGGCAGACAGAGACAGAAAGAGAGAGAGACAGAGACAGACAGACACAGAGACTGAGAGAGAGACAGACCCAAAGACAGAGACAGAGAGAGACAGAGAGAGAGAGAGAGAGAGAGAGACACACACACAAATCTCCCCCACTTGCTCACCACTCACACACTCATGCAGCCTCAGTCAGATCTAGATACAAACAAATATCTAAAAAAACAAAACCAATTATAGGTAGTTGCAGTAGTAGTATTATAGTATGTACCAGTAGCATGTACACTGTAGTTATGTGGAGAGTTCATCTGAGCATTCACGGATACTTTTTCCTTTTGCTCCAATGAATGTGAACATCTGAGTGTCTTGTGTCTGACAGTGATGTATGACAGCGATCACCTCCATGAACCATTTCTCCAGCTCTCCATACGTCCCCTTTAACATCTTATGCCGCAGTACCCTGAGAATCCTTCTGTATCTCTCCGTGACCATTTTCTCATTCCTGTCCTCAAAGTCCAGGAAAGCGATGTTCATTTCCAAAAACAGTCATCGTCAGTATTGTTCTGGGCTCTGGTGAGTGACCCGAGAGGGGAGCAGGGCTAAGCCTCGCAAAATACTGTTATTACCCCGCGGTAAGAGCTCGTCTCCGGTGCTCGCTCACACAGACACTAAAGCAGCGTCTAAAATGTGAGCTAACAGCAGGAGGCCGAGGGAGAGAGGACCTGAGCTACATCACTGTACATGGAGAAATACAGAGGAGAAAAACCAAGCTCTGATCATAAAACTGCTGTGTTTCCACTGGGAACACGTGCGGAAGGTTCATTATTATTAATCGTTACAATTTGACACAGTCCATAGGTAGGAGAAAATATATAACACACAAGAGTATGTACCGTATAGAAAATGAAAAATGTACATTATAAAGATATCCATCCATCCATTTTCTACCCTTTAATCCATTTCTGGGTCAGGGGGGTGGCAGTCAGAGATGCCACCCAAGTCTCATAGCACCAGCCCCTCACTGACCCTCTGCAGGTGGTGAGTCCACAGGAGGACGGCTGCTCTCTGAGTGTGAGCATAGCCTTGATCTTTCAGTGGGGGCTTTGGGCAAAGTGGGGTTAAGTGTCTTGCCCAAGGACACAACGACAGCAGTCATCAGTGGGAGTCGGTGGAGAAGGTGCAGAGGTGGGAATTGAACCCACGACCTTCTGGGCTTAAGGCCAATGCTCTACCAACTGAGCTACTGTCGCCCCTATTCTCTGCAGCTTGAAGTTTATGAAGATATCGCTTCCAGTAATTCCATCATTTGGAGGTAAACAGCTGTGAGCAAATCTGGGAGCTTGAAGTTTGATTTATTAAGGATATTAAAAACACGGCTGCACCAGATTTAGCACCAGCTACTTCCATCTGTGGTCCTTGACAATACTATCATATAATTTACATATTAATATAGAGTTCAACAAGATGAGATAGAGAAAGAGTTTATTGATCTCACACTGGAGAAATGTAAATGTCAGATTTGGCAAAGATAGAATCAGAGGTGTGCAACATGTTAAAGGTTAAAAATATAGTCTGTGCAGGATATAATTATGTACAATAAACAGACAAGGAGAGGGGATCCACAGCACCGTGACCCAGATCCAGACCCACAGACCCCGCGCTCTGATTCTGATCAGCGGAGACTTTAACCACGCCTCCCTCTCCGCCACTCTCCCGACATTCAAACAGTATGTCACGTGTCCCACGCGAGAGAACAGGACCTTAGACTTACTGTATGTTAATGTACGAGACGCATACACCTCCTTCCCGCTCGGGCGCTCAGACCACTCACTAGTCCGTTTGTCTCCGGAATACACTCCCGTGGTGAGAAGGAATCCAGCGCAGAGGATGTGTATTACAGTGTGGAGCGATGACGCTGAGGAGAGGCTGAGAGACTGTTTTCAAAGCACAGACTGGGAAATGATCTGCAGCTCTCATGGTGAGGACAACGAGAGCCTGACACACTGCATTACAGACTATATTCTCTTCTGTGTGGATAACACTGTACCAACTAAGAAGGTGCGGTGCTTCTCCAATAAACACCCATGGGTGACCCCTGAGCTTAAAGCCCTCCTGAACCTCAAGAAAAGGGCTTTCATCTCAGGGGACAGGGAGGAGCAGAAGAGGATCCAGCACGAGCTCCAGTGGAGGATCAGGAGGGCCAAGAAGGACTATGGGAAAAAGCTGGAGCAGAAGCTGGCCCAGGGAAATGCCTGCAACGTGTGGAGAGGCCTAAAGAACATCTCTGGCTTTGGACAGAGTGCCAGAGGAACAGCAGATGGAGACCAGCACCGGGCGGATGAATTTAACCAGCAATTCAACCGGTTTGATTCTCCCCCCTCTCCATCTGCCCCCCCTCCCGCCCCCACCTCTTTACACGTCCCCAGCCCAGTGGACACCGCCCAGTGGACACTGCCTCCTGCCCCCACATCCCCAGCCCCCACCTCTGACAGTAAACCCCCCCCCCCCCCCTCTCCATCACACGGACCAGGTGAGGAGTCAGCTCCAGCGCCTGAAGCTGAGTAAATCCGCAGGACCGGACGGGATCAGTCTCAGGCTGCTGAGGACCTGTGCAGACCAGCTCTCTGAGGTCCACTACATGTACAACCTGAGCCTCAGCCTGGAGAAGGTCCCTGTCCTGTGGAAGACCTCCTGTGTGATCCCGGTCCCAAAAACAGCACACGCCAAGGAAGGGCTCATCCTCACCCATCTCCTCTCCGTGGTCAGCCCCACCCTGGACCCGCTGCAGTTCGCCTACAGGCCCAACATCGGAGTAGAGGACGCCGTCATCCACTTCCTGCAGCGGACGCTCTCCCACCTGGAGCCCGCCGGGAGCGCTGTGAGAGCCAAAGTTGCCTCTTCGTTCTGAGGAGGCTGAGGTCATTCGGAGTGAGCAGGCCTCTGCTCAGGACTTTTTATGACTCTGTGGTAGCCTCTGCCAAATACTAGGCTGCCGTGTGCTGGGCCCCGGGCAGCACAGAGCGGGACAGAAACAGACTGAACAAGCTGGTCAGGAGGGCCAGCTCCACTCTGGGCTGTCTCCTGGACTCTGTGGAGGAGGTGAGGGACAGGAGGGTGCTAGCCAAAGCCACCTCCATCATGAACAATACCTCCCACCCACTGCACAGGACTGTAGAGGAGCTGAGGAGCTCCTTCAGTGGAAGACTGAGGCACCCTCAGTGTAGGAAGGAGCGCTACCGCAGGGCCTTTATCCCCACTGCTGTCAGACTGTACAACACTCACTTTAAGTCACTGCACTATAACTGAAAAAAAACCTGCACTACTATTGACACTTCTAATTGCCACTTTTCTTCGTACATAATATATCCTGCATTAACATGCTGCACATTTCTTACTTTTGCACAATTCTTGAGTGTTCCTGTCCTTGCCAATGTGACATGTACATTTCTCCTATGTGAGATTAATAAAGTTTTATCTTATCTTCAACAAACAAAAATGTGCAAGTTACTAAAATGCATATTAACATTCTAATCAATAAAGAGAAATAGCCTTGAAGACGTATTCCATTTTGACTTAACCGTTATTTGACCAAAAAGCTGAATCCTGGACAAGAGAAGACAAAGTGACACACGAAATTACAGATTGTGGATAAAAAGCATGTCAGTGAGGAGACAATAGAAGACGCTGATGCATTATGAATATTATCATTGTTCCCTTTCCGTCTGTGGAGTTTGTCGTGCTTTTGTCTCTCTCTCGTAGTTCCGTCAGAAAGCGAGACTCGACCGGTGCGACATCAGAATGACTTGAATCTGTGTCAAAGTAAAGCTCATTGTTTTCGCCACCAGCGCTCACGGCCAAGGTCAGGGCTTGTTTAAGATGCTCCGGGAGCAGCGACCATGCGGTATCTCCACGTGTCACCGCTCATGACGGGTCCTTTTGTCCTCTGCCTCCGTCGTCCCGGGGTCGGAGGCCGAGGATGCCACTCTCTGCTCCATTCACACAGTCGCTCGCAGTCCATGCAGGGAAAGGCGTTTGAAGGACTTAATATTTGTGCCATAACTCGAGCTTGTTTGCGCGTATAATCTATGAAGAATGTGAATTGTCGGTGAGGGAAGGGAGCTCTCCATGGTCCTGTAAAAGCTCTAACACTGTTGAACCTGGACAAAACACACACAAACACAGAAGTTAAAACTCTCTCTTGCTTCTGTCTCTCTTGCTTCTGTCTCTCTTGCTTCTGTCTCTCTTGCTTCTGTCTCTCTTGCTTCTGTCTCTCTTGCTTCTGTCTCTCTTGCTTCTGTCTCTCTTGCTTCTGTCTCTCTTGCTTCTGTCTCTCTTGCTTCTGTCTCTCTTGCTTCTGTCTCTCTTGCTTCTGTCTCTCTTGCTTCTGTCTCTCTTGCTTCTGTCTCTCTTGCTTCTGTCTCTCTTGCTTCTGTCTCTCTTGCTTCTGTCTCTCTTGCTTCTGTCTCTCTTGCTTCTGTCTCTCTTGCTTCTGTCTCTCTTGCTTCTGTCTCTCTTGCTTCTGTCTCTCTTGCTTCTGTCTCTCTTGCTTCTGTCTCTCTTGCTTCTGTCTCTCTTGCTTCTGTCTCTCTTGCTTCTGTCTCTCTTGCTTCTGTCTCTCTTGCTTCTGTCTCTCTTGCTTTTGTCTCTCTTGCTTTTGTCTCTCTTGCTTTTGTCTCTCTTGCTTTTGTCTCTCTTGCTTTTGTCTCTCTTGCTTTTGTCTCTCTTGCTTTTGTCTCTCTTGCTTTTGTCTCTCTTGCTTTTGTCTCTCTTGCTTTTGTCTCTCTTGCTTTTGTCTCTCTTGCTTTTGTCTCTCTTGCTTCTGTCTCTCTTGCTTCTGTCTCTCTTGCTTCTGTCTCTCTTGCTTTTGTCTCTTGCTTCTGTCTCTCTTGCTTCTGTCTCTCTTGCTTTTGTCTCTTGCTTTTGTCTCTTGCTTCTGTCTCTCTTGCTTTTGTCTCTCTTGCTTTTGTCTCTCTTGCTTTTGTCTCTCTTGCTTTTGTCTCTCTTGCTTTTGTCTCTCTTGCTTTTGTCTCTCTTGCTTTTGTCTCTCTTACTTCTGTCTCTCTTGCTTTTTGTAGCACACATAAGCATGAGATCCCTACAGATCTAATGTAAGGAGCAGATCCAATATAATTAGGCTGGAATCAGAAGATCAAGGATTCGTTGTGGGAGAGAGTAGTCAGAGGCAACACGTTTGCTTTCACCATGTATTGAACCAATATTGCAATTTTGAATGGCCACTCAACGTTATGTACACTATTTACAGTATTTACAAATGCAAAAACAAGGAAATCACAAAACATTCACATTAGTCACATTACCCCACCCATAGTCCAAAAAAAAAACCCACGTTGGGAAAAAATGGTGAAGGGAGGAAGAGTATATTGTCTGACCCGTTCGTTGAGGGAATGTGGGGTGAAAGTTTCTCTGGGCCACAGGAGCCCCCTACCCGCCCTGGGTTGAGCGACGGTTGTGATGCTGGGCTCCCCACGTCGGAGTAGGAGTAAAGTCTTTGGGTTCAGGCACGTATCTGGGTTAGCTCGCCATCGTTCTGGAGACCTGGCCTATACAAAGAACCGAAAGCTCCAATAAATGCTTTGCTCACTCACAAGGCATCGATCATTACACATGTGCATCAAAATTGTTAATAGAGCTAATGAATTAGGATGGTACAGCGCGCTAAATATAATTCATAACTCTATATATTACACTCAGAATGAAAGTGCAATAATACAATCAAATTCTTAATTGTGAATGTTACACATAACACAATAATCCAATGTATGTAAAATATATTACATAAATATCAATTTCTATAACCAAACATGAATGGCTCTGCATCTTCAATAAACAAGCAGTAATGATGGCTGTTTATGCAGAGTTAGCATAAGTTCAATAAATACAGTATAGTGGTACATTAACTATGAATAACTGTACACAGTAGAAAAGATAGTTCAAACAGTCAATGAGTATAGTCATGTCAATATAAAATAGCATCTTGGGAAACCAAGGCATCTTATGAATAAAATCATTAGGCTAACCGCTCCCCATGTAAATGAATGGGAGCGGCTAAGCTAGCGGAATGTAATGCAACTCTATGAAGCTATGCTAAAAACATTTAGCTTACCGGCTCCTCAATTGTCTCGCACCCACAACCCTAAATGAACAGGATAGCGGACGAGTAGACGACAGCTCCTACGAGTTAAGTAACACATGTAAGCAACTGGAATATTTCTGTGATAAAAAGCAAATAGTTATGAAAACAGACCTGCAGCTCAGCTTTCCTCTGGCGTCCCCACCTCTCACTCTGCTACTCACTGATTACCGCACCTGTAGTTGAATGCAGCGCGCGAGGCAGCTCGAACGTGTGACGTCATCGCGCAAGTGCGAGGCTCAGTGCAATGCAATACTTTTTTTAATCCACACTACTACTACTAATAATAATAAACCAGATTTGACAGCTGGGTTACATTCTGTCTCTCTTGCTTCTGTCTCGCTTGCTTCTTTCGCTCTTGCTTTTGTCTCTCTTACTTCTGTCTTTCTTACTTCTGTCTCTCTTACTTCTGTCTCTCTTGCTTCTGTCTCTCTTACTTCTGTCTCTCTTACTTCTGTCTCTCTTGCTTCTGTCTCTCTTACTTCTGTCTCTCTTACTTTTGTCTCTCTTGCTTCTGTCTCTCTTACTTCTGTCTCTCTTGCTTCTTTCTCTCTTGCTTCTGTCTCTCTTGCTTCTGTCTCTCTTACTTCTGTCTCTCTTGCTTCTTTCTCTCTTGCTTTTGTCTCTCTTGCTTCTTTCTCTCTTGCTTCTGTCTCTCTTGCTTCTTTCTCTCTTGCTTCTGTCTCTCTTGCTTTTGTCTATCTTACTTCTGTCTATCTTACTTCTGTCTCTCTTGCTTCTGTCTTTCTTACTTCTGTCTCTCTTGCTTCTGTCTCTCTTACTTCTGTCTCTCTTACTTCTGTCTCTCTTGCTTTTTTCTCTCTTGCTTCTGTCTCTCTTGCTTCTGTCTTTCTTACTTCTGTCTCTCTTGCTTCTGTCTCTCTTGCTTCTGTCTTTCTTACTTCTGTCTCTCTTACTTCTGTCTCTCTTGCTTTTTTCTCTCTTGCTTCTGTTTCTCTTGCTTCTGTCTCTCTTACTTCTGTCTCTCTTGCTTCTGTCTTTCTTACTTCTGTCTCTCTTACTTCTGTCTCTCTTGCTTTTGTCTCTCTTGCTTCTGTTTCTCTTGCTTCTTTCTCTCTTACTTCTGTCTCTCTTGCTTCTGTCTTTTTTACTTCTGTCTCTCTTGCTTCTGTCTTTCTTACTTCTGTCTCTCTTGCTTCTGTCTCTCTTGCTTCTGTCTTTCTTACTTCTGTCTCTCTTACTTCTGTCTCTCTTGCTTCTGTCTCTCTTGCTTCTGTCTCTCTTGCTTCTTTCTCTCTTGCTTCTGTCTCTCTTGCTTTTGTCTCTCTTACTTCTGTCTCTCTTACTTCTGTCTCTCTTGCTTCTGTCTCTCTTGCTTCTGTCTCTCTTGCTTCTGTCTCTCTTGCTTCTTTCTCTCTTGCTTCTGTCTCTCTTGCTTTTGTCTCTCTTACTTCTGTCTCTCTTACTTCTGTCTCTCTTGCTTCTGTCTCTCTTGCTTCTGTCTTTCTTACTTCTGTCTCTCTTGCTTCTGTCTCTCTTACAGTACTTTTGTCTCTTTTACTTCTGTCTCTCTTGCTTTTCTCTCTCTTGCTTCTGTCTCTCTTACTTCTGTCTCTCTTACTTCTGTCTCTCTTGCTTCTGTCTTTCTTACTTCTGTCTCTCTTACTTCTGTCTCTCTTGCTTTTGTCTCTCTTGCTTCTGTTTCTCTTGCTTCTGTCTCTCTTACTTCTGTCTCTCTTGCTTCTGTCTTTCTTACTTCTGTCTCTCTTGCTTCTGTCTCTCTTGCTTCTGTCTTTCTTACTTCTGTCTCTCTTACTTCTGTCTCTCTTGCTTCTGTCTCTCTTACTTCTGTCTCTCTTGCTTCTGTCTTTCTTACTTCTGTCTCTCTTACTTCTGTCTCTCTTGCTTCTGTCTCTCTTACTTCTGTCTCTCTTGCTTCTGTCTTTCTTACTTCTGTCTCTCTTGCTTCTGTCTTTCTTACTTCTGTCTCTCTTACTTCTGTCTCTCTTGCTTCTGTCTCTCTTACAGTACTTCTGTCTCTTTTACTTCTGTCTCTCTTGCTTTTCTCTCTCTTGCTTCTGTCTCTCTTCTGTCTCTCTTACTTCTGTCTCTCTTACTTCTGTCTCTCTTGCTTCTGTCTTTCTTACTTCTGTCTCTCTTACTTCTGTCTCTCTTGCTTTTGTCTCTCTTGCTTCTGTTTCTCTTGCTTCTGTCTCTCTTACTTCTGTCTCTCTTGCTTCTGTCTTTTTTACTTCTGTCTCTCTTGCTTCTGTCTTTCTTACTTCTGTCTCTCTTGCTTCTGTCTCTCTTGCTTCTGTCTTTCTTACTTCTGTCTCTCTTACTTCTGTCTCTCTTGCTTCTGTCTCTCTTGCTTCTGTCTCTCTTGCTTCTTTCTCTCTTGCTTCTGTCTCTCTTGCTTTTGTCTCTCTTACTTCTGTCTCTCTTGCTTCTGTCTCTCTTGCTTCTGTCTTTCTTACTTCTGTCTCTCTTGCTTCTGTCTCTCTTACAGTACTTCTGTCTCTTTTACTTCTGTCTCTCTTGCTTTTCTCTCTCTTGCTTCTGTCTCTCTTACTTCTGTCTCTCTTGCTTCTGTCTTTCTTACTTCTGTCTCTCTTACTTCTGTCTCTCTTGCTTCTGTCTCTCTTACTTCTGTCTCTCTTGCTTCTGTCTTTCTTACTTCTGTCTCTCTTACTTCTGTCTCTCTTGCTTCTGTCTCTCTTACTTCTGTCTCTCTTGCTTCTGTCTTTCTTACTTCTGTCTCTCTTGCTTCTGTCTCTCTTACTTCTGTCTCTCTTACTTCTGTCTCTCTTACTTCTGTCTCTCTTGCTTCTGTCTCTCTTACTTCCGTCTCTCTTGCTTCTGTCTTTCTTACTTCTGTCTCTCTTGCTTCTGTCTCTCTTACTTCTGTCTCTCTTACTTCTGTCTCTCTTGCTTTTTTCTCTCTTGCTTCTGTCTCTCTTACTTCTGTCTGTCTTGCTTCTGTCTTTCTTACTTCTGTCTCTCTTACTTCTGTCTCTCTTGCTTTTGTCTCTCTTGCTTCTGTTTCTCTTGCTTCTGTCTCTCTTACTTCTGTCTCTCTTGCTTCTGTCTTTCTTACTTCTGTCTCTCTTGCTTCTGTCTTTCTTACTTCTGTCTCTCTTGCTTCTGTCTCTCTTGCTTCTGTCTTTCTTACTTCTGTCTCTCTTACTTCTGTCTCTCTTGCTTCTGTCTCTCTTGCTTCTGTCTCTCTTGCTTCTTTCTCTCTTGCTTCTGTCTCTCTTGCTTTTGTCTCTCTTACTTCTGTCTCTCTTGCTTCTGTCTCTCTTACTTCTGTCTCTCTTGCTTTTGTCTCTCTTACTTCTGTCTCTCTTGCTCGTCTCACGTTCAGTTCAGGTTCTCAGAGTAAGAAAGGGGACAAGGAGGGATGTGACTAGGGAAAGGGGATGTTACTGTGAAGAGGCCGAGATAAGAGGAGCAGGAGGAGGAGGATTCTTCTCCAACAGGTACCAATTATTTATTACAGCACATGTCATCGCAAATGAAACGGGGAGTTGAACGGCACCAGTCTGGGTTTGGAGCCAAGATCTCCCTGAGAACAGAGAGCACACTCGAGCACATGTCGAAAATGTGTCTGTTATCAAAAAGACTTGGAAATAATAATATAGCCATCCATAGAAACATGGATTTTCATGTTATTTTAGTTGTTATGTCATGAGGTGAAACAAAGCCATGAAATCTACATCAAAATATTTTAAACAGCACTTTTTAGGATGCTCAAAGACGCTTTTCTCCAGACACAGTGGGGATAAAATACTACTGTGGCCACAACTGCCCTGGGGCACACTGACAGCAGCTAGGCAACCAGTCTGTGCCATCAGCCCCTCCCACCACCACCAACCATTCACACACACACCAGATGCATTGTTATGTGGGAGAAGTGTTTTGCCTGATGACACAACCACAATTTGGCACTTTACAGGTCTCCCATCACAGCACTAACCAGGCCCTGCCCTGCCTAGCTTAGTTTCAGAGGTCTGTCGGGATCTGGCTTCCTCCTGCAGGTATGGCCACTTTAATACTGCATGTGGATTAAAGTTCTTACGCATCAAAAACCCTTCTTTGATTTTGTTCCATGTATTGGAGCAAAAATAGATATTCTAAAAGCTTATTTTGTAAATTGACTTTTTCAGTATTTGTTCTTATTTCCTGGTCATATTCTCGTTCCTTTCTCTGCAGATGACGGCAGCGGGAATCGAGGACAAAGGAATGAGGTGTTGCCAATGGAAAGCGGATCCTTCGAGGTGTGACCCAGGCTTTTCTAACCGCTAGGTTTATTTGTGTTTTGCATCGATCGGTGTTTTCAGTCCCATGTCGCACCCCGGAGGCCGCTGTATCTGTCACCGCGGCACAAGAGAGTCCAGCACAAAAAGCAATTAAAACAAGTCGTTAAAGTTTGAATGCGATGTTATTTCTCAGACGGCTTTAGGAGCGTCTTAAATCCAGCTCTGGACACTGCGTTTCTATTTCTTTAGTTCCGGAGACGAGAGCAGAACAACAGCTTAAGGCCACACACTGTATCATCTCTGTCCCAAACCGTGTTCATTTCAGGCTGCTTGAGCATTTCCCTCATACATTTAAAGAACACACGAGAATGTAAGAATGCCATATGAATTCTAACAACTAGCATGCTAATGGTGACATTTTAGATTGTTTTTATTATGCCTTGTTCTGTTCTCTTTGACTCTTAGTATAGCTCTAAATCACGGCAGCAGTCGTCTCTGCCGATTCCTCAACAAGAATCAAATAGTTTGAAGAGAGGAAATACAATAATAACACACCGATGGATTGACTTTAAATACATAAAGTCAAACATACAGTATCTAACTTTAGCATAGTAAACAAAAAGAAACAAGTAAAAAAAACTCCATCTTTAGCATAATAAAGAAACATGTTCTGTGTGTTCTAGTGAAAGGAATATATTTGTGCGCTTTGTTGTATTGTTAGTAACTTTTATTTGCATGTTTTTATTGCTGTTTATTATTTTTTCTCTCTATGTATGCATGTTTGTGTGTGTGTACGTATGTATGTATATGTGTGTGTGTGTGTACGTATGTATGTATGTATGTATATGTGTGTGTGTGTGTACGTATGTATGTATGTATGTATATGTGTGTGTATGTGTACGTATGTATGTATGTATGTATATGTGTGTGTGTGTGTACGTATGTATGTATGTGTGTGTGTGTGTGTGTGTGTATGTATGTATGTATGTATGTATATGTGTGTGTGTGTGTGTATGTATGTATGTATGTATATGTGTGTGTGTGTGTATGTATGTATGTATGTATGTATGTATATGTGTGTGTGTGTGTACGTATGTATGTATGTATGTATATGTGTGTGTATGTGTACGTATGTATGTATGTATGTATATGTGTGTGTGTGTGTACGTATGTATGTATGTGTGTGTGTGTGTGTGTGTGTATGTATGTATGTATGTATGTATATGTGTGTGTGTGTGTGTATGTATGTATGTATGTATATGTGTGTGTGTGTGTATGTATGTATGTATGTATGTACTGTATATGTGTGTGTGTGTCTGTGTCCGTCCGTCATCCATCCATCCATACACAGTATGTATGCATGTAATTATGTATGTATGTATGTAAGTATGAACGTATGTGTGTAATTATGTATGTATGTATGAACGTATGTGTATGTGTATGTATGTATCTATCTATCGCGGTTTGTGCAGATAACAAACAGCAGATTCTAAACCAGTCATAACTGGTGTGTTGTTAAAGCTTATACAAAACTCATTTTGACTAAAGCCCGGCCTTAAAGCTCTCTTCTTCTCCGCTCTGTCAATCAATACACGTATCTCGCACTGGCCTCGCTCTCCCGCCGTCAGCGCTCTTGCATAAGTCCTCATTCCCACCCGCAGCCCCTCTGACCTCCGACCTTCTGTGGAAGCAGTTATCGGAGACATGGATTTAGAGGAAGTGGTTAATGGGCCGACACCAGAGGTTAATAATGTTGGCGCAAGGACAAGCTGCTCTCTGCAAGTCTGAATCCAACAGACACATGTTCAGCACAAAAATACTGTAACTCTGTGTCCGAGCCGTGTCCAGGGCGGGCTCCAGAGGCTCAGGTAAAGTGCGTCCTTGAGCAAACAAGCTTTCTCTCTCCATGAATAATCAATAATGTTTGTCCCAACAGAAAGAGTAAAATCTAGCGAACAAGTCCGACCACAATCTGTTGGTTTCAACGCATTAGAAAACAAGTTATCTTTTGTTTACTTGTAAGAAAGAGTGTGAGTCACTATTGGATGCTTTGGGCTGAGAGTTGGACGGCAATTACAGTTTTTCTCAGTCGCTTTGGTGCATTTCTCAGACTTAAAGTTCTCATTCATGTGTGACATCATCTCAGCAGTTTCTCCATTTAACACTTTACAAATGCTTTTGTTCATGAATAGGCTACTTTCATGCAATTCTCTGCTGTTTTTTAACATTATCATTTGTTACTGTCCTGTCAGTCAAAATGAAACATACTTCTAACTTCTGAATAGTCTTTCCTTATAAAATCAATAGTCCTAATTTCATCGCTTTGGTCATCACATACAACGTTGTTGAATTAGTTCAAAACCAAAATCTGTGAAACTAATTTCATACGTTCCTTTATCATTTTATATCCTTTAAATCTTTCCTAGATTGAACAATTTCTTTCAGATGAATTTCATCCTCTTACAGAGACTAGAGGACTGGGTTGGCGTCGCTGGCACCGCCCTAAGTTGGTTTAGGTCTTACCTTGAAGACAGGAAGTACTTTGTGGAGATTGGAAACTGTGTCTCAGATCATATGGCCCTGACCTGTGGAGTCCCACAGGGGTCGATCCTGGGACCTCTTCTGTTCAATCTCTACATGCTGCCGTTAGGTCAGTTAATACGCAGAAACGAAGTGTCCTATCACAACTATGCAGACGACACTCAGATCTATGTCTCACTGACTGCAGGAGAACATGGACCAGTGGACTCACTCCTTCACTGTATCCAACAGATCAGTGAGTGGATACAAAACAACTTCCTTCAGCTAAACGCAGACAAAACTGAATGATTGTCTTTGGTCCTCAGAAACAAAGAGAGAGCGTCATCTGTCACCTACAGTCTCTCTCCCTAAAACCTTCAAACAAGGTCAGAAATCTGAACTTAAATTTTATTAGCCACATCAAATCAGTAACATCAGCAGCTTTTTACCACCTAAAAAACATTGCCAGGATCAAAAACATAGTGTCTAAAGCAGACTTGGAGATTCTTATCCATGCATTTGTCTCCAGTAGGTTAGACTACTGCAATGGCCTGCTCACAGGTCTGTCCAAACAGGCTGTAAAACAGCTGCAGTACATGTATCTTCTTTTTAATGTTCTGTGATTACTTATGATTTTAATGCTTTCTTAATTTGTTCAGCACTTTGAGTTGCCTTGTGTATGAATTGTGCTATACAAATAAACTTGCCTTGAAAGACATACGGTACACAGACATACCTGTACATACATACACATACACACCTCACTAAATACAGTCGCAATGAAAACATGACTTAACCATGCGACTGTTATTCAAAAACACTGGTGTCAGGACTTATTATTTTGAGACACAAACAGTTTCATTGACATGAAGACTTGCTTTTGAGGAATTCACTTTTCCTTTTAAGAGAGTGACTTTTGCAGGTTTGAGAAATGCATTGTCCTCACACATTTGTGTCCCCCCCACAGGAATAAACAAAGCCCACCCCAGCCCCCTGCTGTTTTCAGTCATTACCCAAATTTGCATGCGAATGCTAGCAACCAAACTAGCAAGTTAGCTTCTGCTCCCCAAAAGTGGGGTCTGAAATCTCTGGTCGTTCTAGTGTTAAAATATAAAATCTAGAGCACACACTCCCTAAAGTTTGGTCACTCTGTCTCTTTCATGGGGCTTCAATTTCTTCAAAAGAGGGACCACACTAACCGCAAAGAGTTCCTCCTCCGACATCCTCTGAGATGAGAACAGACAGTTCTGCTGGAGAGCGGAGAGCAGCTCTCGCTCATAATCGGAGACCGTAGGATCGGCCTTCCGGGTTCTCTTCCGTTGTGGGCTTGTTGAACAGGAGAAAATACATGTTTAGAAATTACATACTACGGACAAGAGCTATAACTGGTCGCAGACATGAAGTAGGTAACCAATGTCAGGGATGAAGCAGACAGAGATGGATCGTGGTGCGCCAAACTCTGGAAGTTTATTTAAGTTTTTCTCAAGTTCCAGTGGTTTCAATTGTTTCTTTCTCTCAGACAGAATAAAGGCAGTACACAGTTTATATAGTCATTGTCACGTCACACATCGAAAGACATACGTGTCACACAGAGACAGTCACATCATAGTCAAAACATGGATGCACCATCAGAAGAGTCCTTGTAGAGTCCTGCACGTAGGCCATATTGCTATCTAATCCTAACACCAAGTAAATTACTTATGATGCTCACCTGGTGGTGTTTCCGGAGGGCTACCCTTGAGTGGCAGGCAGAGGGAGCAACAGGACTCTGCAGGCCACTTGCGAATGACGTCTCCTGCTCGGGAGAGGTCACCCTCATGTCTTCTGTAAATGCATAGTCATTTTAGTAAACATTGCAGATATGGCCATTGCATATGTAAGGTAAGAAGCTGACCCCCCGTAAGCTACCACAGGAGACACAAAGTCTGAAGATGCGCTACCTCCGCACCTCTACTATAATGGGATTAAGGACAAACGTCGCTAAGTCTGAGAGAGACAAAAGACTGAGACTGTATGAACGTGCACTTTAACTCAACCTTAAGTACCTCTTTTCTTAATATTGGTGCCCTCATTTAAAGTATAAACCCCTCGTTCTGTACTCGGTCTGGTTAATTAAGCACACCGCTATAAGGTAAACAAAAGGCTATTTTAATCAATTCTACACTCTAAAAGTAGTTCAATTTGGAGAGACGTGAAACAAGAAGCTTTTGAGTATTTATTGGGAGGAGGTTTGGCGCCCTAGGCCCCGGTGCGGCCTTCAGATCGGAGGGGCTCTGCGATGGAGCATGCCAATCCCCCGGGACCTAGGCACTGGTGGCGGCATTTGGCAGCGGGAAGCAGATTGAAGGCAGAATGAAGCAGGGTGAAGAGGAGGAGGAGGGGAGGCGGTGGCTGCAGGCTTCAAGAGGCCGAGAATGGGAGTTCCTCCGCTTTTAAGCAGCTTGCCTGGCTGGACCGGTGATTGGAAGGGGGCGTTTGCCGTGCGATAGGCTGGGGATGAGAACCGGCCTGGAGGGGTTACCTTTGGCTGACGTCTACCAAATTGAACTTACGCTGGCTGCATTTCAATTTGGAGAGACGTGAAACAAGAAGCTTTTGAGTATTTATTGGGAGGAGGTTTGGCGCCCTAGGCCCCGGTGCGGCCTTCAGATCGGAGGGGCTCTGCGATGGAGCATGCCAATCCCCAAAAAGGTTGTGAGTTGATGGAGTTTTGCAGCCTGGTTTGAAGGGGACAGACGTCGAGACTACTCTATGCTGTGACCGCTATCGCTATATGCTGTGACCGCTATCGCTATATACTGTGACCGCTATCGCTATATACTGTGACCGCTATCGCTATATACTGTGACCGCTATCGCTATATGCTGACGAGTCGCGACCATCGCGCGCTAACCATTTTTTGCTATATACTGTGACCGCTAACCATTTTTTGCTATATACTGTGACCGCTAACCATTTTTTGCTATATACTGTGACCGCTATCGCTATATACTGTGACCGCTAACCATTTTTTGCTATATACTGTGACCGCTATCACTATATGCTGTGACCGCTATCTATTGTGACCAAACTTGCGGATCCTCATCCGAGCAGTCTCTGCCGAGCAGTCTCTGCCGAGCAGTCTCTGCCGAGCAGTCTCTGCCGAGCAGTCTCTGCCGAGCAGTCTCTGCCGAGCAGTCTCTGCCGAGCAGTCTCTGCCGAACAGTCTCTGCCGAACAGTCTCTGCCGAACAGTCTCTGCCGAACAGTCTCTGCGGGCGACCATTGCTTGCGGATACTCAGCTGCTGCGACCATGCTTGCGGATACTCAGCTGCTGCCGCCACCAGGAAGTTTTGCAAGTGTTTTATGGAGATGCAAAGAGGCGCTGTGCTGCCAGGATGGTCGAAGTGTCAGGCCTGATGTATGAGGAGAGGGCCGATGATGACCAGCGGCCCAGCTGCTTGAGGGCGGAATAGGGGAGCCCAAGGGACGCGGCGCGCGTGGCGGCGCCTATCCGAAGGAGTGGGCTGTGTAGAGATGGGGAGACAGGTTACAAGCAGCAGTACGGACTTGAGTTGGGCTCTGAAACAGACGGATGACATTGGAAGGTTATCGGGAGCGCGGAGGAGATGCTTTGAGGGAAGGCGTCGGGCCAGGGCCCGGCGAACCACTGGACCTGGAAGAGACCCCCAAAACCCACGGACGGGGCTGCGTCCGTGAAGAACCGCAGGGCATCTGAGGACGGGATGACGTCACTGTAAAAAAAAAATACACCGTCCCAGCGGAGGGAGGAGACGGAGCCAGATATAAGCAGTTCCATATACAAGCAGTTCCATCTACAAGCAGTTCCATCTACAAGCAGTTCCATATACAAGCAGTTCCATATACAAGCAGTTCCATATACAAGCAGTTCCATATACAAGCAGTTCCATATACAAGCAGTTCCATATACAAGCAGTTCCATATACAAGCAGTTCCATATACAAGCAGTTCCATATACAAGCAGTTCCATATACAAGCAGTTCCATATATAAGCAGTACCAATATATGCAGTTCCATATACTGCATGAGCAGTTCCAATATGAGCAGTTCCAATATGAGCAGTTCCGGTATGAGCAGTTCCAATATGAGCAGTTCCAATATGAGCAGTTCCAATATGAGCAGTTCCAATATATTAGCAGTTCCATATATTAGCAGTTCCATATATTAGCAGTTCCATATATTAGCAGTTCCATATATTAGCAGTTCCATATATTAGCAGTTCCATATATTAGCAGTTCCATATATTAGCAGATCCATATATTAGCAGATCCATATATTAGCAGATCCATATATTAGCAGATCCATATATTAGCAGATCCATATATTAGCAGATCCATATATTAGCAGTTCCATATATTAGCAGATCCATGTATAAGCAGTTCCGTATATAAGCAGATCCATATATAAGCAGATCCATATATAAGCAGGTCCAGATATAAGCAGAACCAATATATGCAGTTCCATGCACTGTATAAGCGGTTCCAGGTATAAGCAGTACCATATAATCAGTTCCAGGTATGAGCAGTCCCAATATGAGCAGTTCCATAAAAGCAGTTCCATAATACATAAGCAGTTCCGTAATACATAAGCAGTTCCATAATACCTAAGCAGTTCCACAATACGTAAGCAGTTCCATAATACGTAAGCAGTTCCAGATATACGCAGTTCCGTGAGGGATTAAACTGAGAGCTCGCAGTCCAATTTGAGGGATTAAACTGAGCTTGCAGTCAGAGTGAAGGATTTAAACGGAGCTTGGTAAAAGAGAGCCTGCAGACCAATGCGAGGGCTTTAAACTGATGCTTGCCCACCATGCACGGGGCCAACTGAGCCTGCATAACAAGCGCGGGGCCAACTGAGCCTGCAGGACAATGCGAGGGGAATAAACCGTCCGCAGATCTCATACTTACCCGCAACGCCAGAAGACAAGGGACAACACGACGGGACCACACCGTATGGCACGAGGAGGCAGGGATGCGCACGGCTCCCACCGCACCGGGCCAGACCGGCCGTATGCAGCAGCAGGCCGCGACGAGACGAGCAGCGGCGAACCCGCAGAAAGAGCCCGCAAAGGAGGAGAGCGGCAAAGACCCACGGACCACAGCACGAGACCCGCAGCAGGTGCAGCGACGTGGAGGAGGAGCAGACCACGCAGCAAGACAGAGGACAGCAGGGACACGCACGAAGTAAGTGAGAGTAGAACAAAGCGATTCCTCCAGAACGACTCTTTGCAAGGCTTCGCTCTTTGCTGCAGGCTTCAAGAGGCCGAGAATGGGAGTTCCTCCGCTTTTAAGCAGCTTGCCTGGCTGGACCGGTGATTGGAAGGGGGCGTTTGCCGTGCGATAGGCTGGGGATGAGAACCGGCCTGGAGGGGTTACCTTTGGCTGACGTCTACCAAATTGAACTTACGCTGGCTGCATTTCTCCAACACATAGCATGACGTCATATAATTTAATTTAGTCAGATGCCCCCATTTCAACCCAGTACAAACCTTCAAGCCGTGTAGAAGCCTCCTCTCCAACAAGAGCAGGCCCTTCCTCCACCCTACTCGCCATGTTGCTGGTGGTGGGGCCCGGGGTTATGGTCAGGTCATGGCATACCTCCATTTTGTCCCCTGCCCCGCAGCAGAGCCACTCCTCTGCACCTCTTTCCTTTTCTTCATGTAAGTATCTCGCAGTGACCTCCACCTCTTATTGCAAAATTCGACCGCAACGAATCAGATACAAGTCAGAAAACACGCTGAAATTCCCCTCATATAACTAGCATAAACAAGAACCAATTTCTGAATAAATGCTACTCTTAAATAACTTACCAGGGAGGTTGAGCTCGTCCGTAATGGACTTCCATGCAAGCTCCTTTTTCAGCCTGTCGCTGTAATCCGGAATGCAAACTTTCCACAGCTCGGGAAAGTTAGTTACTGTACGGCCACGATCAGATTGTCTACTACGTTATCTTCCATTTCGAAAACGGCCAGTTCCGGGTCCTCCCCGGGGTATATATAGTGTGTACATGGCGTGATCTCGTTAGCGGTGTGCGTGCTCTGTGATTGGTTGCTGCACCACCGTCCGGCGGAAGAGATTCAGGAAAATTCATCTCCTGCATGCGTCGATTTTTTTTCCGCTCCTGCGCCTCTGCCGCGCCTGTGATCCGGTGTGGAAGCAGCATAAGGCCCCGACTCCACCGGGCGCGTAAAACGGACGACGGATCTACTGAGGGTGAATGGAAGTGGCTCCACTGCCTCCAACACGCACGTCGGACGCATTCCATCAACGGAGGGTGCAACGGACGCGGACGGACGAAATAGAAACAATCCTATTTGTTCCATCCGTCGACGCGTATCGGGTCCGTTTTCCATTGAAATTACAATGGAACAATATATTTACCACATTATTATACATGCTGTAGTCCTTGGTTATAAGTATTTGTTAATGACAATGATTATTAACAAACGTGTGTAATTGTTTTCATGTATTAAATTGAAATCATTGTTTCCTGATCGTAAATCTACCATTTATTTTTTGCGTAATGTTAATACGCCAAACTTTACATACACCTCGCTATTTTTCCTCTCGCACTGTCCCCTCTGCCCCCAAGGCGCTCTCTCCTCACCGCCGCGTGCTCCCATCCACACACACACACACACACACACACACACACACACACACACACACACACACACACACACACACACACACACACACACACACACACACATTGCCCACAGAGCTGCACTTATGAGACACAGATCTCACAACAACACTGTATATGTTGGAATTCTTTTCTCTCTCCCCTTTTTCCAATTGCTTTCAATAAGTTTTGCCTCATCCATCGCGATGTCCTCAATGCTTCATTATGCCGTGCTTTGCTGCTCATGGCCACAGCTCATGCAAATCACACACCGCTTCTTCTATTTAAAACAATTTATCACGGGTGCTAATAAACGCACAGCCAGAGCTGCGCGCTGCTGCAGCCGGTTTGGCCACTATTCCGTTTTACAGACGTCTGACGGGCAGCAGCAAACGCGCGTCAACGGAGACGCGTCCGGTGGAGTTCAGTGCTGTCAGCTGCCAATATTTGTTCTCTAACATCTCTCTTAGGCCTGAAGAGGCTTTAGATCCAGAACTGAGGCTGTAGATCCAGGACTGAGGCTGTAGATCCAGAACTGAGACTGTAGATCCAGGACTGAGGCTGTAGATCCAGGAATGAGGCTGTAGATCCAGGAATGAGGCTGTAGATCCAGAACTGAGGCTGTAGATCCAGGACTGAGGCTGTAGATCCAGGAATGAGGCTGTAGACCCAGGACTGAGGCTGTAGATCCAGAACTGAGGCTGTAGATCCAGGACTGAGACTGTAGATCCAGGACTGAGACTGTAGATCCAGGACTGAGGCTTTAGATCCAGAACTGAGGCTGTAGATCCAGGACTGAGGCTGTAGATCCAGGAATGAGGCTGTAGATCCAGGACTGAGGCTGTAGATCCAGGAATGAGGCTGTAGATCCAGGAATGAGGCTGTAGACCCAGGACTGAGGCTGTAGATCCAGAACTGAGGCTGTAGATCCAGGACTGAGACTGTAGATCCAGGACTGAGGCTTTAGATCCAGAACTGAGGCTGTAGATCCAGGACTGAGGTTGTACATCCAGGAATGAGGCTGTAGATCCAGGACTGAGGCTGTAGATCCAGGACTGAGGCTGTAGATCCAGAACTGAGACTGTAGATCCAGGACTGAGGCTGTAGATCCAGGAATGAGGCTGTAGATCCAGAACTGAGGCTGTAGATCCAGGACTGAGACTGTAGATCCAGGACTGAGGCTGTAGATCCAGGACTGAGGCTGTAGATCCAGAACTGAGGCCGTAGATCCAGGACTGAAGAGGCTTGCATAGACTTTAGATCTGGACAGGAGCTACATTGAGAAACTACTTTGTGAGAAAGGACTGCATATTTCTTTTGTTTGAGTTAAAGATTTACCTTGAATCAATCCAAAGTCGCTCTGAGAAAACACAATTGAGTTCTTGCTGTCAGCAGACTTCACAAACTTACACTTAGACAAACCTTATTCATCCACGAGGGAAATTACCTTAGAAGCACACACATCATCTAATAACATCAAACATGAGCAGATGATACAAAGTTAGAATTACAAAAATAGCCTTGTCCTTGTCTTTGGAGATGTTCTATTATATATATTCTACTAGACATGATTTTTCACACTTTGACATCACAACATTTTCCAAAGTTTCATCTTTCTATGGAATCTCTTGGTTTTAAATAACTTCTCACCCCCGCTCCTCGAGGCTTACGTCACTCACATTTTCTTTTCAAATCTCCCTCCAAATAGGCGTGGCCTGGAGGACTAAAGGGGACAGGCGGAGGGGTGGATGTTGGGCGGGTCTAAGCTATGATTAACACTCGACATCAGCTTTGGCTGTGACAAAGATGGAGAGTGATCACACACGCCAGCTCTATAGATTCTGTGCGGTCTTAGGAGGTCTTAGGAGGACTTTATCCAGACACACTCAGTTTGTGTTGGTTGACTTTTAAATATACCAAAAACCACGAGTTAGATGTTATTATTTATCTTTATTTTGTTTTCTTGTATTGCTGAGGGGGTGGGGGTGGGGGGTGACTATTGAAGACCATTTTCAAGACGACTTCCACTTTCTGTATAAAGTCTATTCCTGTTTCGTCTTAACATCTCAAGATAAACAGCGACCAAAGATAAAACTCAAGTCTCTGGAGCCAGATCCTTTCAATGGCAAGAAAACTAATGTTGTAGCCATTGTTAGCGATTCTGTTGCATTTATAAAGTGCCGGTCATGACACCAAAGTGCTACTTCTTCACCAAAGTGCTACTTCTACCTCTTATTTCATGCATTTCGCCACACTAATCATTCATTCTATACTCGGTGGTGGTGAGCTACTAGCCACAGCTGCCCTGGGGCAATCTGCTGCAAGTGAGGCTGCCAAAGAGGCCCCTCCTACCACCACCTGCCATTCACACACGCACAACATTCACACAAGGCAAAGTGGGTGAAGTGCCTTGCCCAAGGACAAAACCACGAGTTTACAGCCGCCCCACTGTAGCATTCTGGTGGGAATATCAGGTCTCCCATCAAAGCGGTGCCCAGGCCTCACACGAGGAGACCAGGCCCAATTTGTGCTAGCTGTTAGCTTTAGCATCATGACAGGCAAATGCACTGAATCTACCGGTTTTAGTCATTTTTGGTTTCGAAGGTCGGCCAAATGTTGCTGCTCCCTGTGATATTGTGATCTTTGAATCTCTTTGTTGAAGTGGAAGTGACCTTAAATCTATGTTGTCTTTTTTGGGATTTTGTTTGGACTATTGGCGTCTTATTAACACCTGGGCAAGTCTTTGTCCTGTTCAGAGGCGTGTACATCTTTCAGCTGCTGATCCAGAATTTAATCTTTGCCTCCTAGATTTGTTGGTGTAATAACTGAATGTGCTTCTTGGCTGATTCATCCAGGTCACTTATAAGCCTACATGGGTTTTCCTCCTGTTTTTTGGAGTATAGCTCTTTCTACTTCTTGCCTTCAGTCAGTGGTGTCAGCTGCCAATATTTGTTCTCTATCATCAGTCTTACCACACTCTCTAACTTTCTTCTTTCCTCTACAGACGACCCCAAGGATGGATCTCTTACGGATGTCTTTGCTTAATTGTTTTCAGTCTCTGTATATTCTTCCTCCCACTCTTCTGTGGTCTCATGGTTGTCTTCATACTCCTCATACTCCTCATACTCCTCTTCATCGCAGACATCACTTTGCCCCGACAACTGTCTATTCTCGGCTTTGAGTTCTGTGATGTACGCCTCCATCTGGGCAATAAAAGTGCTTTTTTGGTCGGAGTTTGTACGACACTCTATCAACCTTTTCTGGGTTCTGGCCAGCTGCTCTTTCTCCTTCTGTTTGCTTTCCTTCAGTTGGCTGATTGTCTTGTCTTTCAACCCAATATTTCTCCGCAGCTCTTGGATCGTGTGATCTGAGGTCCTCCTGGCCTCCTTCACAGCCTCTTCCACCTCCTTCATGCACTTATTCCGTGCCACGAGAGGTCTTTTCTCTGACGCAGCGTGCACGTTTTTCAGCTGAGTTTCAAGATTGAGAATTCTTGTCTTGAGCTCACTGTTCTCTGCTTGGACTTTGGCGTTTTCTGCCTCCATCGCAGCAATGATAGAGTTCTTCCTGAGGAAATCCGCGCTATACTCCTCCAACTTTTTCTGGGTCTTGGCCAGCTGCTCCTTGACCTTCTCCTTCTCATTTTCAATCAGTTTGCTGAGAGTCTGAAGCTTTGCATTCTCAGCTTTGACTTTGGCGTTTTCGGCCTCCATCGCAGCAATGACAGAGTTTTTCATGACGACATTTGCACTGTAGTCCTCTAGCTGTTTCTTGGTCTTGGCCAGCATTGTCTTTAACTGAGCAGCTTCTGTCCCCAGTTTTGTCTCTTGCTCCAGCATCTGGGTCTTCAGCTTGTCTATGGTGCTGTTGGCATCCAGTATTTGAGCGTTCAACAAGTCCATCGCCTCCTGGTTTCTGTCAAAAATCTCCTGTTTCTCGTCCTGGTGCTTGGTGACGATTGACATATACCGCTTGGCTTTTTCTGCATTTGCGTCTTTCAAAGCCTGAATCTCCTCGTGGGCCTTCTGTAGTTGTCCTGTCCTTTCACTCAGAGTCTCTTGGAGAACTGTTTTCTCCTGAACAGTATTCTCCTGTTGGCGTTGGGCAGTAGTGGAGCTCTCTGAAGCCTGCCGTAGAGCCGTCTCTAAGGCAGACTGGAGCTGACTCACTTGCTGCTGCTGTAGTCGACTCTCTTCCTGTTGAGTCTTCTCCAGCTCGCCCTTCTGTTGTTTCTCCCTCTTCAGATCCTCAACCACAATCAGGTGTCGTTCCTCCAACTCCATCACGTAGTGTTCAAGCTTTTCTATTAGCTTGTCCTTCTTGGATCTTCTTCTGAAGCACGACATTTTGCTCAGTTCTTTTTATCGCGGTTAAATCCTCGGTCCGTACTATCTATTTTACTCCAACGTATGAATTCTTATCTGGGACTGTCTCCACGCTCAAACATTCACATTGTTGTCTTTGGATCTTTGATGACGTCATTTGGAACATCGTGTCATGTTCACATGACGACAGCTCAGATTCCTTTGTTCTGGAACACAGCAGGTTCGGCTACCGTGGCAATTTTGGCAGCCATGTTACCGTGGTGATTTTGGCAGCCATCTTGCAATGTTGGCAAAGTAGAATTCCTTATTGATAATACTGGCTATCAATTATGAAAAGTTATTACTATTCCGGCTGCCATAAACATGTTCATTTTTGAAGACGCGATCATGATCCTTATCCTTTATTTTAAATAAAAAGTATTATTGAGGCAACATAAGGAAAAAAACATGAGTTTTGCATTGATTCTAAGAAGCCTGTCTCACATTTTCAGGAAGACTATTTGGTTTTTCCTGCATGAACCTGAAAACTCTCTCCTCAATATCTCTTCCCTCTCGCTCTCTCCCCTCTTCCTCTATCCATCTCTGCTGTGACCTGAAGGGCCGTTGCTGATTATTACTATTGTTGTTCTTTAGAATGATCAATTTTATTTTTTTATTTTTGCTGATACTGGACACCTGAATTTCTCCTACGGGGATCAAAAAAGTCTATCCATCCCTCCTCTCTCTCGCCCCCTGTCTTTCCCTCCTCTCTCCTGTATCTCTCCATTGCATAAATAATCGTGTTGTGGTTTGAAAGTTAGCTGGACCAGCTTTACTGCAAACCAGAACGAGTTGCAGCAAAAAAAAGTTGAACCATCTTCATCCTTCTTTATATCAGGCTACATTGAGCTAGCGGGTTTGCATTGTCCGTCCACAGTACTGTCAGTCAAGCTGTGTAGGGAGTCAGTTTGCTGAGAGGAGCAATATCCTCTCCTCCTCCCTACTTTATATGTCTGCATTATTAGGCTTTTGACTGTTGTCTGTTCATTGCTATTCACGCGTTGTCCCATTGTCTGTTTCATGGTGCAACGACGGGACCTCTGAACCTGGCCCCCCTCCAGCTACACCTGTAGACTGCCCTCCCCAACCCATAGAGGAATGTTATCTTGTTGTAAATCTCAGGCCCTCTTGATTTCATCAACTTGTATTTATTATTTGTTTTTCCATTGTGTCAAAAAATTCTATGACACTGATGTACCTTCTGAGATGAACTGATTTCTCATTAGTCTTTCTTCATACCCAACTTTTCACTCCATAATGCGTCGTTTCCTGGTTTAAGTCTATATTGTCGGCCCCTAGACAAGTCTGGTGAACTAAAGTGGTCCTCTTACTATAATGTTTGGACACCCCTGCCCTAACCAAATGGGAAAGTGTCAGTTAGTGATTAGTTACATGTTGAATAAGGCCACGCAGAAAAAAGACTGATAAATGCTTCATAAATACCCATTCACGAGCTTCTTAGTATACACTTAACCCATTGACTGCCCTTGATGTATTTGTCCGGGACTAGTCAAACTTCCCTCTATTCGACTGGATTACAGAAGAACAAAACTAGCTAGAAACCAACCTCATTTTGCCAATGAAAGTAGACAGTCCAGTCTTTCAGAATCTGGTTTCATATTTCACATAGTACTAGCACACAATATTCTGTGGGTCTTGAAAATCAGCAAAAGTCATCAAAAACTGCAAAGTTAATTAGCTGTTAATTAGTGAGGGCTAAACTAGAATGTGACCCAGATCAGTGAAGCAAACAGTTTGAGCAAAGCAAAGGCAATAATAACAAACACATAAGAGCCATTGGTCCATATCAGTGTCCTTAGAACCTCCTGCGTCGGGAAGGAACAACAAAAAATAGCCACTGTGAAAAAAGTGAGAAATCGGGGGAGACCCAGGCTGAGAGAGGGATCCGTTCCTACAGAGGCAGAGACTATCGATCCAGGACTCAGACTCAGGACTCGCCCACGGCTCTCGGGTCCCGGCGGCAGATGAACTGTTGGAGCAGAGGTTACCGTCGGGCTCAGAGCGTGAGGGTCGTCTCTCATCGACCCCGAGTGTCGCTGATGAAAGCTGAAGTAAAGATGATGATGAACGAGACCGTGGCGAGCGAGAGACACCAGAGCAGCAGACCTTTCCAACCAGACACACTCCAGGACTCCGGCGAATAAGATTTATTAAGATATTAGACAAGAAACCATGAGGTGTTGGGAGGGTTCCAGTAAATGGGCAAGTTTTGTTTATCTTGCAAGAAACTATAAAGTAACTATGTGTGGTATTCCAGAGGGTGTTGTGGATATTATTTATCTGGATCCACATTAAATTAAAATAAAGGACTGTTGTGATAATACAGAGGTTGATACCGAAGTTAAAAAATTGAGTACATTTACTGCATGATGTTTGTTCAGGTCACTTAGACATGATTCTGGTCACTTAATATACATTGTTGTGCTATCCAATGGTTGCTCTGGGACAGCAGACCACTTGGATCTGGGTAAGGCAAGGCGACGACAGTGGACCCTATGGCTCCATGGCATTGATCTAAAAGTAAACGTATCTATAGAAAATGAGAAATCACAAATTGTTCTAACAACTAAGTTCTGCTATGAACCTGGGTTAGCGCTGTAGCCGCTCACACACATGAGAGTGGTTTGAAGGCCAGCACCGCAGGCAGTACACGGGCCAAGTCACGGCAACACAAGTGGACCCATGGCAGCAGCACTGAACCATGATATTTAACAATCAGTACTCCATCAAACAAACATCTCACGTTTAATTTAGGATACTACCTGAGAGTTGGGACAGCGGCGTAATCATGACAACCGGAAGTAAGAGAGTGAGGTCAGAGGACGAGTGAAAGGAGACGCGCCCCTTTTATTGAGTGATTGACATGACGAATAACCAATAAAAACCGAGGATGAGAGAAAGTGGCATAGATCCCGGTCGGAACAAGGTCTTTCTGAGTGGAGTTTGCATGTTCTCCCTGTGCTTGCGTAGGTTGCTTCCGGGTGCTCCGGTTTCCCCTACCTAGCTGAGCATCAACATCTGGAGATGGGTTCCTGGGCGCTGTTACTACTACGACCACTGCTCCTGATGTAGGCCTTAGCAGCATCAGGATGGGTCAAATGCAGCGGATGAGTCATCCTACGGGGATTAATTAAGTGCACCTTTACATTCTGAACCGATAAAAGTAAATAAGAAGTCGTACTACATCAATTCAAAGACCAATTCGTCCATTTTCTTCTGTTTTATCCGTTGCCGTGTCTAAGCAGTCCAAGCTGGGAGCTCCTTATCCATGCCTATCTATATAATCAGGATAAAAGGTTCAAAAGTAAAGGTTGTGAGTGCCACCGTGCTTGTGCCTCAGTTTTTGTGCTTGTTTTCAGTTTTTTTTCTATTTCCAAACCAATTTTCAAGTTTAGATTTAATACAAATGTGATATTATATTTTAAGAAAACATTTATCTAGAATCAAGTCAATTGGAGTCAGTATTATTTTCTTATTTTCAGAAATCTTCTCAAATCATATTTTCTTATCATTTTGAGCAGTGTTTAACCTATTTTCATTTATATTTTCCCCTTTTTTTCCAGTGTACATTTTTGACAAATCCCTCTCAGACATTGCCGTCTTCGAGGTATAACCATGTGGAGGCAGTGTGTCAGAAGTACGTGATTATTTATGATTGTGTGTGTCTCTTGTTTTGTGTACCAACCCCTCTACACAAACACACTTTCCTTTCCTTCTTCCTCATGAACCAAAACTACTGCCTCTAACTTAGTTTTGAGGATCCCTGCAGTGGAATCTCCGGCCTCATGCTACAGATGCTCCGTAACAGTGTTATCCGTTAGCGGTGGCACAATGATGACGGAGGGCGGCGGCGGCTCGTATGTCACAGCGTTTGTGTTGTGTTGCAGACAGATGGCTCCAGGTGCGGCCTCTGCCTGCGCTGATGTACGGCTGCTCACGCCGCCGCCGTCATGTGGATGAATTATACCCACGTTTATCACACAGGAAATGAACGCTGCAGAGATATATGTCGCGTTTCATCCGTGGTGTGTTCTCTGAAAACCGAGAGAAATGGCTCCAAAACAAAGCTTAGTCTGTGGCCTCGACTCGGAGTCACATTAACTTGTGTAACAGATGCAGAAACTTTGATTCATACGTGTTCAATGTCACTTTACTTTACTTTGTCCTACACCCTCATACTGCTGACATGTACCGATAATAATAATAATGATAATAATAATGATAACTACATATTTATTGCACTGGAATATACATCTTTTGCACTTGCTTCCTTATTATGCCCAAGTTGGAGATTTTAGATTTGCTTCCTTAATATTCTATAGAGATTTTAATAATATAATAATAATAATGCATTGGTTTTATATAGCGCTTTTCTGGAAACTCAGAGACGCTTCACATGTCAATATTTATTCACTCCAAACTACTACTGTAGCCACAGCTGCCCCGGGGCACACTGACAGAAGCGAGGCAACCATTATGTGCCATCGGCCCCTCCGACCACCACGAGCCATTCAAACACACACGACTCATTCTAGGCAATGTGGATGAAGTGTCTTGCCTAAGGACACAACAGCAGTTTGGCACTTTACAGCCGCAGCCGCCCCACTGTGGCACCTGGTGTTCCCAGAGGTTAAGTGTCTATATGTGTTTATACTTTTTTATGCTAAAAAGTAGAGATTTTCTTTGATTTTAGTACGTAGTTATTGGGTAACACGGTGGTGCAGTGGTTAGCACTTGTGTATCACTGGGTTCGGTACCACCTCCAGGCCTTTCTCTGTGGAGTTTGCCTGTTCTCCCTGAGTCTGCGTTTCCTCCGGGTGCTCCGGTTTCCCCTACCGCAAAAAACATCTCTGTGTGGAGTGAGAGACAAATTACCACAACAACTGTCAAGCGCTGTGTGACTCCGGTCTGTGAAAGGCGCTATAAAAATAAAGATTACGTTCTTTATTACACTGCAAAAAGTACTGGAAAATAAGTCAAACATTTTTAAAATTTGGCCAAATGTATTTCAATTTGAGCACCTTCTGACTGAGCCTTAAAACAAAAAAATACAATGGGACAAAGGCAAATTATCTTTCTTTGAAAAGCTACAAAAAATGTCTCCCTTGGACTGAGAAAATAAAGTAATAGTTCTGTAAAGAAGGCTTTGTCAAATCGTTTTAAAACATTCAGAATGTAATCTCAATCATCCTCATATTTCCTCATTTTTTGCAGTGTGCTACTTTGTGTTTTATATCACACTCAGAAAACTCCATAAAACGTCCTCTTTACTTTCAGCATAAGTCATTATTAATTCCAAGTCCATTCTCCGCACATCTTACACCCGACTCAAAAAGAACAAATCTTATCCTGACCAAGTAAATGGAAATTAATCTCCGTCATTTGGGGTCGGCCGGGGTGGTTCTATTAAATCCGTATAATTGCGCAGTTGTGGCGCGGGGTCAGTGGATCCGTGGCTGGCGCGCAGTGGTGGATCCTGCTGTGTGATTGATGACATCATTAGAGCTAATATGAATGTCTTTGTCTCCCGTTTAACCCCGAGTCTCGCCCTTGTTTGATAATGATGTTAATGCGCAAATGTGTCAAAGATGTAGCTGTACTTTAAAGGGAAGGACACATCGCACATGGAAGCGACTTTTATCAGGTTTTTAAATGTGTTTTTTAATGAGCTTTATGCGTTTTGGTTCATAGCAAGAACCTCCACTGTAAAAAGGGTATGAAAAATTAGGTACAAAATTGCTTAAAGTTGTCAAAAAGTTTCTTATTTTGAGTTCATTCTGACTGAGCCTTAAACCAAGATTTGCCAATGGGAAAAAGCAAAATGATCTTGTGTTTAAAAGATACAAGAAATGTCTCCATTGGAAGGAGAAAATAAAATAGTTCTGGAAAAAAGACTGAATGGCTTTGACCCATTGGAGAATCTTATTTTTAGACTGTCAGAATGTGTCAGATTAAGATAAAAAAAATCACCTGCAGCGATCAGGCACTGTTTCATATTGTTTCATATTGTGAGGAAGCTCCATCTCCGCCTCGTTCTGGACCGGCTCTTTCGTCCTTCTCCTAAACTACCACCACCTTTTCTCCGAGCTACCACCACCAGGGTCTAGGCTCCGGGGGATTTCATCTCAAAATCTTTCTCCCCTTCTGCTGTTCTCTGCCGGGGTCTAAACACCAAATCCGAACCACATTTCTGTACAGCAACAATAAATGTAATCTTGAAATATTGTCCTCAGAGTCAGATGAGTAATTTATGTAGTCAGATTATTGCCAATCAATAAACAATTCTAATAATACCATGTTTGTTCTGTTCCAGTCTGTCTTTGAGCTTAATGTTACTCTGTCCCTTTCAATCAAATCCAATCCACTTTTCTTGATATAGCACATTTCATAAACAGTTTCCAAAGTGCTGCACAATAAAATACTGATTAAAACAAATCCATAGTAAAACAGTAAAATCATTAAAAATCAAATAGGAAAAACAGTGTGTGCATATGTATGTATAAATATAAAAAAACTAAAAGACAAATAGAATTAAAGGACCATACAACTCAGAGTGTTAAAAGCCAGAGCATAAAAATGGGTCTTAAGACGAGACTTAAAACACTCCACAATTAAAAGTAAACTAAACTCTTAGCCGTCAAAATGGCCGCTGTGGGAGTCTTAGTATCAACATCCACATGACACTATTGACTTGTATGTTGCAGAATGACTAAAATATGGTGAAAAACTGAAATTGACTGGAGTTCCATGTCGTGCTTCTCCCACTCTCAGCAACATGTGACGAAAATAAAAATCCTCTCAAACCTCTCAAAGCTCCCAAAATCGATTGTGGACTCTTTCAATATCACGTTTCATGGCTTTTTCGGAGTCAGCGCCCGGTGCAGGGGGTTCCACTCGCTCCGACTCCAACACAACAGAGATATCGACTCTGGGAGCTCTTTGTTCAGGGCTGTACCACCGTCACGGAAAACACGACAAAACATAAAGACTATTGACAGGAGGAGCGAGCGGAGATGTCACGTTCGCTTTCATGTCCGTCTCTCTTTGTGCGTTTGATGAAAAGATGCAAGATCTATGTTTTCTCTCTCAAAAAGCCCATCTGCTGAACCTCTATCCTCTATTACATACAGCACACTGCAAAAAAATATAGAATGTGAGGTGATGATTGCTTGAATCTGGTGGTTTTTATTCTGAGTCCATTCTGACTCTGATTGTTGCTTTGTTTTTTCATTCCAATGGAGACATTTTTTGAATATTTTCAAACAAGATAATTTTTGCTTTGTTCCATTGGAAAATCTTGTTTTAAGGCTCAGTCAGAATGTGCTGAAATTAACATACATTTTTCATCACCTTTAGCTGTGTAGCCAGAGCTTGGGAAGGCTAGTTTAATTCTAAAGCACAGTTCATAAATAAGAGAGAGAGAGAGATCCCGGTTTCTGTTTGCAAGATTTTCATTTTTATTGTTGAGTTTTTCCGTGCCGATGTGAAAGGGTAAAAGGACAAAGGTGATGATCCAGGAAACTGATATTCAACAATAATGGACATTATTGGCCTTTGAGCCTAATGATCATGGATTCTAGCCCACCACCTTCTCCCATTGATGTCTGCTGTTGTTGTACCCTTGGGCAAGACACTTAACCCCACTTTGCCTGAATCCCCCGCTGAAAGATCGAGGCTGTGTCATCATATACGCAGCAGCCATTCTTATGTGGACTCACCACCTGCAGGAGCTGGGTGCAGCTGATGGCCAAGAAATGGACAAAGGGGAAGAAAACGTATGGTCGGTCATCTGCCGCTTATGGTTTTTCTATCCTTTCATTTGCTGTGGATGATCTGTTTGATTCTCTGATCTGTGTTGGTTTTGTAAAGTCCTCTGAGAAAACTGCTGTTGTGATTTAGGGCTATACAAAACCTCCAACTCTTGACACTCTCGAAAGGTGTCGTAAAGACGGCCTGTTATGTTTCTCTAATCTGCCTCTTCTGTATTAAGGCTCATACTTTATAGCTTCCATCAGCACCTGTTAGTCCACTCCCACTCCCATCCTTCCCACTCCTTTTTGAGCTTTGACAGGAGAGAACAAAACAGACCCTTATGAATCTTCAGGTATGTACGTTTGTATCATGCATAATACGTACTTCCGGTAACACTTTACATTACGGGCCGGTAAGTCCATGGTACTTACAGTGGTACTTCTAGGTACTTACAGTGGTACTTCTAGGTACTTACAGTGGTACTTACGGTGGTACTTACGGTGGTACTTACGGTGGTACTTACGGTGGTACTTACGGTGGTACTTACGGTGGTACTTACGGTGGTACTTACGGTGGTACTTACGGTGGTACTTACGGTGGTACTTACAGTGGTACTTACAGTGGTACTTCTAGGTACTTACAGTGGTACTTCTAGGTACTTACGGTGGTACTTACGGTGGTACTTACGGTGGTACTTACGGTGGTACTTACGGTGGTACTTACGGTGGTACTTACAGTGGTACTTACGGTGGTACTTACGGTGGTACTTACGGTGGTACTTACCGTGGTACTTACCGTGGTACTTACGGTGGTACTTACGGTGGTACTTACGGTGGTACTTACGGTGGTACTTACAGGGGTACTTACGGTGGTACTTACGGTGGTACTTACGGTGGTACTTACAGTGGTACTTACAGTGGTACTTACAGTGGTACTTACAGTGGTACTTCTAGGTACTTCTAGGTACTTCTAGGTACTTACAGTGGTACTTCTAGTGGTACTTCTAGGTACTTATTGTGGTACTTACAGTGGTACTTCTAGGTACTTACAGTGGTACTTAGAGGTACTTATTGTGGTACTTACAGTGGTACTTCTAGGTACTTATTGTGATAATTCTAGATACAGCTGTAACTTAGTAATTCAAGGACACTACAGTATTATTCCTATGTAGTAAATGTGGTACTTCTACATACATACATACAGAGGTCATTTGTAGGATTGTTTGACTATAAAACATAAAACAACATTATGTAAAACAAACGTCTTTATTAATATGGAATAAGTAGCACAGAAAGGACAGTATAAATACATTTAATGCATATTTCAAAACAAGTTTCAAGGACAAGGGAAACACTGCAAGAACTAGGTACCCAACCCAAGTAACAAGAATTACACATTACCAGGTACTTACCAGCCAAGTACCAGGTACTTACCAGCAAGTACCAGGTACTTACCAGCAAGTACCAGGTACTTAACAGCAAGTACCAGGTACTTAACAGCAAGTACCAGGTACTTACCATAGGGACTGGCCCATAATAAGACAAAGGACTTTAACATAAGTACCAGTGATAACACCAGTAATTATATAGTAAGTACCAGGTACTTACCATAGGAACTGGCCCATAATAAGACAAAGGACTTACCCATAAGTACTAGTGATGCCAGTAATTATATAGTATACCATGTACTTACCAGCAAGTACCATGTACTTACCAGCAAGTACCAGGTACTTACCATAGGGACTGGCCCATAATAAGACAAAGGACTTTAACATAAGTACCAGTGATAACACCAGTAATTATACAGTAAGTACCAGGTACTTACCATAGGGACTGGCCCATAATAAGACAAAGGACTTTAACATAAGTACCAGTGATAACACCAGTAATTATATAGTAAGTACCAGGTACTTACCATAGGAACTGGCCCATAATAAGACAAAGGACTTACCCATAAGTACTAGTGATGCCAGTAATTATATAGTATACCATGTACTTACCAGCAAGTACCATGTACTTACCAGCAAGTACCAGGTACTTACCATAGGGACTGGCCCATAATAAGACAAAGGACTTTAACATAAGTACCAGTGATAACACCAGTAATTATACAGTAAGTACCAGGTACTTACCATAGGGACTGGCCCATAATAAGACAAAGGACTTTAACATAAGTACCAGTGATAACACCAGTAATTATATAGTAAGTACCAGGTACTTACCATAGGAACTGGCCCATAATAAGACAAAGGACTTACCCATAAGTACTAGTGATACCAGTAATTATATAGTATACCATGTACTTACCAGCAAGTACCAGGTACTTACCAGCAAGTACCAGGTACTTACCAGCAAGTACCAGGTACTTACCAGCAAGTACCAGGTACTTACCAGCAAGTACCAGGTACTAAACAGCAAGTACCAGGTACTTACCAGCAAGTACCAGGTACTTATGTTAAAGTCCTTTGTCTTATTATGGGCCAGTCCCTATGGTAAGTACCTGGTACTTGCTGTTAAGTACCTGGTACTTGCTGTTAAGTACCTGGTACTTGCTGGTAAGTACCTGGTACTTGGCTGGTAAGTACCTGGTAATGTGTAATTCTTGTTACTTGGGTTGGGTACCTAGTTCTTGCAGTGTTTCCCTTGTCCTTGAAACTTGTTTTGAAATATGCATTAAATGTATTTATACTGTCCTTTCTGTGCTACTTATTCCATATTAATAAAGACGTTTGTTTTACATAATGTTGTTTTATGTTTTATAGTCAAACAATCCTACAAATGACCTCTGTATGTATGTATGTAGAAGTACCACATTTACTACATAGGAATAATGCTGTAGTATCCTTGAATTACTAAGTTACAGCTGTATCTAGAATTATCACAATAAGTACCTAGAAGTACCACTGTAAGTACCACAATAAGTACCTCTAAGTACCACTGTAAGTACCTAGAAGTACCACTGTAAGTACCACAATAAGTACCTAGAAGTACCACTAGAAGTACCACTGTAAGTACCTAGAAGTACCTAGAAGTACCACTGTAAGTACCACTGTAAGTACCACTGTAAGTACCACCGTAAGTACCACCGTAAGTACCACCGTAAGTACCCCTGTAAGTACCCCTGTAAGTACCACCGTAAGTACCACCGTAAGTACCACCGTAAGTACCACCGTAAGTACCACCGTAAGTACCACCGTAAGTACCACCGTAAGTACCACCGTAAGTACCTAGAAGTACCACTGTAAGTACCTAGAAGTACCACTGTAAGTACCACTGTAAGTACCACTGTAAGTACCACTGTAAGTACCACCGTAAGTACCACCGTAAGTACCACCGTAAGTACCACCGTAAGTACCACCGTAAGTACCACTGTAAGTACCTAGAAGTACCACTGTAAGTACCTAGAAGTCCCACTGTAAGTACCATGGACTTACCGGCCCGTAATGTAAAGTGTTACCGTACTTCCTGTAAATTCTATAATTGATTCCTGTTTACAAGCTTGAAATGAATCCCATTAATCAATCAATCAACGTACAATCTACGGTCTGACAATCAAAGTCTGTTATTGATATTGATTGAATGAGAGCCTTGAGAGCTGTGTTTATTTTCACAATACAATCATAAAGGAAATACTCACTTCTAAATTGATCTTTTTTGAGCACGTCGCGGCCAAAACCAACTCAATAGTTCTTTTCAGAGGGCACTTAAGCACAAACCTTAAATCAAAGCCCTCTCCTGCTGCGGGATGTAAGACGGACACGGGACGGACGTAACGCGGTCGTTCTACACGGCTTTTGTCCATCGGCCGTCCATTAGCGTCGCCATTATTGGGGAGACGGAGCCGCGTAATTAGCTGACGTCACGTCGCTCGTTAGCTCATCAAGCGTCCATTAAAAGGCTCCATTAATGATGGGTTTCCAGGAGAGAGAGAGAGATAAACCAGAGAGAGAGACCAGAGAGAGAAACCAGAGAGAGGGTTAAAGCTCTGTGAGGGAGGGGTCGTCTGCATTTGACCCACAATGTATATGTCAGTGAGGAGCTCTGTGGTCTCTCTTTCTCAGGTCTCTCTTTCTGGTCTCATTCTCTGCTCTCTCTCTGGTCTCTCTCTCACTCTCTGGTCTCTCTCTCAGGTCGCTCTGGTTTCCTAACCCTAAATCTGTGTTTGTAAATTTCTCATGTGAGATAAATAAAGCACATCTTATCTTATCTTATCTCTCTGGTCGCTCTCTCTCTCTCTCTCTCGCTCTCTCTGGTCTTTTTCTCTGGTCTCTCTCTTTGGTCTCTCTCTGGTATCTCACTCTGGTTTCTCTCTCTGCTCTCTCTATTTCTGGTCTTCTCTTTGGTCTCTCTCTCCGGTTGCTCTCTCTGGTAGCTCTCTCTCTCTCTGTCTGGTCTCTCTCTCTGGTTGAATGGAATTTAAAAGCTCCAAGTAGAGGAGTTTTCATAATAGTCTCCTTTAATTGCAGACCTGTTCTTCCTCTTTATGGTTTCTCTCTCAATTCTCTCCCTGGTGTCTCTCTATTCTCTTTCTGGTCCCTCTCTCTCTGGTCTCTCTCTCTGGTATCTGTCTCTGGTCTCTCTCTGGTTTCTATCTAACTGATCTCTCTTTGGTCCCTCTCTCTGGCTTCTCTGTCTCTCTCTCTCTGGTCCCTCTTTCTGGTTTATCTCTCTGGTCTCTCTCTGGCTCTAGATATCTCTCTCTCTTGTCTCTCTTTCTGGTCACTCTGGTCTCCTAACCCTAACTCTCTCTGGTCTCTCGCTCTCTCTTTCTCTCTGGTCTTTCTCTCTGGTCCCTCTCTCTGGTCCCTCCCTGGTCTCTCCCTGGTCTCCCTCTGGTCTCTCTCTTTCTGGTCTCTCTCTATTCTGTCTCTGGTCCCTCTCTCTGGTCTCTCTCTCCGGTTGCTCTCTCTCTCTGGTCTTTCTTTCTGGTCTCTCTCTCTGGTCTCTCTCTCTGGTCTCTTTTTGATCTCTCTCTGGTCTCTCTGGTCTCTCTCTCGCTCACACTCTGCTCTCTCTCTCTATTTCTTTAGTCTCTGCACTCTATCTTCTACCTAACTTCAGAGGTCTGACAGGACCTGGTTATCTCTCTCTCTCTCTCTCTCTCTCTCTGGTCTCTCTCTAGTCGCTCTCTCCAGATGCTCTCTTACTCTCTGTCCATCTCTCTCTGGTCTCTTTCTAGTATCATTCTGGTCTCACTCTGGTTTCTCTCTCTCTAGTCTCTCTCTATTTTCTCTCTGGTCTCTCTCTGGTCTCTTTTTGATCTCTCTCTGGTCTCTCTCTGGTCTCTCTCTGCTCTCTCTCTGGTCTCTTTCTGCTCTCTCTCTGGTCTCTCTCTGGTCTCTCTCTGGTCTCTCTCTGCTCTCTCTCTGGTCTCTCTCTGGTCTCTCTCTGCTCTCTCTCTGGTCTCTCTCTGGTCTCTCTCTGGTCTCTCTCTGCTCTCTCTCTGGTCTCTCTCTGGTCTCTCTCTGCTCTCTCTCTGCTCTCTCTCTGGTCTCTTTCTGCTCCCTCTGCTCTCTCTCTGGTCTCTCCCCCCCGACTCAGACTCACTGCTGACTTTTCATAGAGAACTCTCTCACACTGCGCTCTTCAATTGAGCGGCAGCTGAGTGAGGAGTGTAGCCGCCCTCACCAAGATGCATTCTGGGAAACTGTGAGCGGAGCCGATGTGAGTCAGGGGCCGCCTGCTGAGCCCAGAGAAAAACCGCTGCTGTGCCAATCCACTCACCTGCTCACACCAGGGCTAACCACTCCATCAGCACTCCGGTCTCTCTCTCACTCGGACTGAAGGAGGAAAACAGACGAAGAGAGAACATTACTATTCCAGGACGGAGAGAAGAGGTTTAGACGGAAGAGGAGCTACATGTTTGTGAGAGAACATCCTTCTGGAACGAGAATGTCTCTGGTCTCTGACTCCCTCTCTCTCTTTGGTCTCTCCCTCTCTCTCTATGTTCTCTCTGTCTGTCTCACTCTCTGTCTCTGCTCTCTTGCTGGTCTCTATCTCTCATTGTCTCTATCTCTCTGGTGACTCTATCTTTCTCTCTCTCTGTCTTCACTCTCTCTTTAAGCACTGTACTCTCTCTTCTATCTAACTTCATAGGTCTGACAGGCCCTGGCTATCTCTCTGGCTCTCTCTCTCTGGCTATCTCTCTGGCTCTCTCTCTCTGGCTCTCTCTCTGGCTCTCTCTCTGACTCTCTCTCTGCCTCTCGCTCTCTGGCTCTCTCTCTGACTCTCTCTTTGGCTCTCTCTCTCTCTCTGGTTCTCTCTCTGACTCTCTCTCTGACTCTCTCTTTGGCTCTCTCTCTCTCTGGCTCTTTCTCTGACTCTCTCTCTGGCTCTCTCTCTGGCTCTCTTTCTGGCTCTCTCTCTGACTCTCTCTTTGGCTCTCTCTCTCTCTGGCTCTTTCTCTGACTCTCTCTATCTGACTCTCTCTCTGGCTCTCTCTCTGGCTCTCTTTCTGGCTCTCTTTCTGGCTATCTATCTGGCTCTTACTCTGGCTCTCTCTCTCTCTGGCTCTTTCTCTGACTCTCTCTCTCTGACTCTCTCTCTGGCTCTCTCTCTGGCTCTCTTTCTGGCTCTCTATCTGGCTCTTACTCTGGCTCTCTCTGGCTCTCTTTCTGGCTCTCTATCTGGCTCTTACTCTGGCTCTCTCTCTGGCTCTCTCATGCAGCTTTGGCCATGGATAACTGATCCTCCAACCACTGGTATCACTGGTACTGTCAGGACCAGTCTTTCTCGTCTGGCTCCTGTCGTGTGAAGAGAGAGAAAGGTCTATCGTGTTTTTGTGAGTTCACCGTTAATGGAAGTCTCTCTGATGAACGCTCCACACTGAGAATGACACTTCATCATCGCCCTTTTCAGTTTCCTCTGGCCAAGTGCAGGGTCTGGTGTTGGATAAGCTCTCTGGTCTCTCTCTCTCTCTCTCTCTCCGTCTCTGGACTCTCTGACTCTGGTCTCTCTCTCTCTGTCTTTGGTCTCCCTCTCTGTCTCTGGTCTCTCGCTCTGTCTCTGGCAGTGTTGGGCACGTTACTTTGAAGAAGTAATTAGTTATAGTTACTCCACTATAAAAGTAACTAGTTACCAGTAAAAGTAACTATTGCGTTACTTTTTCGTTTCTGGAACATTTAATGTGCACTCGACGTGCACATTAACCTCAGTGAGTTTCAAATATTGCCAATATCTCCTGTTTTGCTGCTGGAGTCTTCCTCACTCTTCATCTCTCTCTGTGCTGTAAGCACTAAACACCAAAACGCTCCACTGTGAATGTGGAAACACCGGTGACGTGCGGTGAGATTGGTGAAGCACAGACTTCAGCCCAATCAGATGTACATACTGTATATATCATATAAATCAACTGGACCTAGAAAGCGGCTTATTCACACTTTGTTTGGCTACAGCAGAATATGTTCCATGCCCGCACTGTTTGCTCAAACAAAACGCTATGAAAAAGCACATTTAAAAGTATGTTCTGGGTCTTACCTTATAAATGACCTGCACAGACCAGTTCAGTTCAGACCAGTTTCATGTTTAAGTCCAGATAATAGTTTGAGCGTAGATATGTTGGACTCATTGGACTTATTTACTCCATTTGGAAATAAGTCCTCTCTTTCTTATCATTCCTATCATCATTGAAAAATTACCCTAAGTGCATTTTAAATTATCTTAAAATGTGTTATATGTATGTTAGCCAAACCTGCTGCTGTCCTTAGCAGATAAACCAGGAAGAGAAAGGAGCTTTCTGATGGAATTGTATGCAGCCTTCTGCGCTCACATGCGCTCCTCTGAGGCCTCACGGTGATACGAGCCGTGGTTGAGCGCGATTAAGACCCATATTTGTTTCAAAAACACAATTTATGACCATCCTCTCAACTGTAGACATGTAGATTGTAAAGGAAATATGTTTTACATCAGCCAATAATTGCTGAGAGGTTTTCTCATCCTCCCTTCTTTCATGACAACAGAGTCCTATCATGAAGTAAAAAAAATAGTGCGACTTGAGTAACGTGCAGTAACGGGATGTCGGCAATGATAACGATAGCTACAGTCAAAGTAATTAGTTAGATTACACGTTACTGAAAAAAGTAACGCTGTTATTCCCATCACTGGTCTCTCTTTGTCTCTGCTCTCTCTCTCTCTCCCTCTCTGTCTGTTCCCCCTCTCAAGTCTCTTGCGCCCTCTCGGGTCTTTCTGGTCTCTCTCTCTCTGGTCTCGTCCTCTGTTCTGTTCTCAGTCTCTCTCTCTCTCTCAGTCTCTCTGTCTCTCTCTCTCTGTCTCTCTCATTATCATAAGGCCACAGTGCAGGGCCCGGTGTTGGATAAGCTCGGACTGTACCGTCACAAAGACACATCTGCAACACAAAAGCCAAACGAGAGAAACTCCTGCAGCTTCCTTTTGATGCATGACTGTTAATAAACTCTCTCCTGTTTCATATCACAGAGACTGAAGGCGGCGATTATATTATTGAATTTAATTTGAATGAGAGAATGTGCATCTCTGAGCCTTTGGTCCACCGTACCGTTATAATAATATTAGTCATTGGTAAAAAATACATAAAAGTAATATTGAGAGTGTTTAAAATAGCAGTTTTTGCTTTTGAATAATGAAATAAAAGGTCTGGAAAAATGAATTTAAAATCACCATATTATTTTAAGCCTGTCCAGTGTTTTTGATAAAGTAAAAACAAAGTATAAAGAAGAAAGTATAAAATCTCTAACTTTGGTCTCTCTCTCCCTCTCTCTTTCTCTCTCTGTCTCTCTCTCTGTCTCTCTCTCTCTCTCTCTCTCTTTCTCTCTCTCTCTCTCTGTCTCTCTCTCTCTCTCTGTCTCTATCTCTCTCGCTCTGTCTCTATCTCTGTCTCTCTCTCTGTCTATCTGTCTCTCTGTCTCTCTGTCTCTATCTCTCTCTCTGTCTCTATCTCTCTCTGTCTCTATCTCTCTTTCTGTCTCTCTCTCTCTGTCTCTATCACTCTCTCTCTCTCTCTGTCTCTGTCTCTCTCTCTCTATGTATCTCTCTCTCTTTCTCTGTCTCTCTCTGTCTCTATCTCTCTCTCTATCTATCTCTCTCTCTCTCTCTTTCTCTGTCTCTCTCTGTCTCTATCTCTCTCCCTGTCTCTCTTTCTCTGTTGCAATTCATTTGTATTTTACTTTTTTTTTTGACCCTGACCGTCATCTCTTGAGTAATATAACAACATAATATCACTTTTACCTTTACCTCAACCTGCTTCCCTTCTCTCTGCTGGAACTCAACTCCACATGCAGGCCTCCTTTATCATCCCGACACCTTCACAGACACATGGGTTTGATATTCAGCTCCTCACCTCCTCCTCTTCTTCCTCCTGCTCTTTCTTCTCCTCTTCTTCCTCCGTCTCGTCTTTTGGATTTGGGGAAGACGCCGTTTGGGAACTGAGCCGGCGACAATGGCTTTCTCCGGATGCAAACTTCTGTGGAGGTATTCATAGTTCTGAGGTGTTGGAGAGGGGGAGGCTTTGATTCTCCCCCCTCTCTCTTTCTGTCACGCTCTCTCTCTCTCTCTCTCTCTGTTATCTCTCTCTGTCTGTAATCTGTGCTCCACCCCAAACAACGCAGGCTGGTTTTACCAAGCATCACATCTGCTGAGGCTGACGGAGGCTTTGTCATATATAACTCTGTCTGCTGCATCAGAGGAGAGAGAAATAGAGCAGAGAAAGAGAGACCAGAGAGAGTAAAGAGAGAGAGAGAGAGACCAGAGAGAAGAGGGACCGGGGAGAGAGCCAAGAGAGACACAGAGAGAGAGACCAGAGAGAGAGAGAGAGGGAGAGACCAGGGAGAGAGAAAAGAGAGACACAGAGAGAGACAGAGAGAGAAAGACCAGGGAGAGAAACTAGAAAAATGAGAGAAAGAGAGAGAGAGAGAGACCAGGGAGAGAGCAAAGAGAGACACATAGAGAGACCAGAGAAAGCAAAGAGATACAGAGAGAGAGACCAGGGAGAGAAACCAGAAAAATCAGAGAAAGAGAGAGAGAGAGAGAGGCCAGAGAGAAGAGGGACCGGGGAGAGAGCCAAGAGAGACACAGAGAGACCAGAGAGAGAGAGAGAGGGAGAGAGCAACGAGAGAGACAGAGAGAGACCAGAGTGAGAGAAAAGTGAGACACAGAGAGAGACCAGAGAGAAGAGGGATTAGGGAGAGAGCCAATAGAGACACAGAGAGAGACCAGGGAGAGAGCAAAGAGAGACACAGAGAGAGAGAGCTGGGAGAGAGAGACCACAGAGAGAGCAAGGAGGGAAAGAAAGAGAGAGAAAGACCAGGAAGAGAAACTAGAAAAATGAGAGAAAGAGAGAGAGAGAGACAAGAAAAAGAGTGAGAGACCAGATAGAGGAACCAGAGAAAGAGAGATCAGAGAGAGAAAGAGACCAGAGAGAGAAAGAGACCAGGGAGAGAAAGAGACCAGGGAGAGAAAGAGACCAGGGAGAGAGCAACGAGAGAGACAGAGAGAGACCAGAGTGAGAGAAAAGTGAGACACAGAGAGAGACCAGAGAGAAGAGGGATTAGGGAGAGAGCCAATAGAGACACAGAGAGAGACCAGGGAGAGAGCAAAGAGAGACACAGAGAGAGAGAGCTGGGAGAGAGAGACCACAGAGAGAGCAAGGAGGGAAAGAAAGAGAGAGAAAGACCAGGAAGAGAAACTAGAAAAATGAGAGAAAGAGAGAGAGAGAGACAAGAAAAAGAGTGAGAGACCAGATAGAGGAACCAGAGAAAGAGAGATCAGAGAGAGAAAGAGACCAGAGAGAGAAAGAGACCAGGGAGAGAAAGAGACCAGGGAGAGAAAGAGACCAGGGAGAGAGCAAAGAGAGACGGATAGAGAGACCAGAGAAAGCAAAGAGAGACACAGAGAGAGAGAGAGACCAGAGAGAGAGAGAGACCAGAAAGAGAGAGGCACGAGGAACGCTGAATGGAAAAATCACTTAGGGGCTACAACAATCAATTTGGCAAAACGTGGTAAACACAAGGGCCGCTGCCTAATATGTGCCCCAGGGCAGCTGCGGCTACAGTAGTAGTTTATCACCACAGAGAATGGAGTGAATGCATAATAGTTAGTGAGATAGATACTTTAATGATAGCTGTAGGAGAAAGGTTTCCAGTATAGCAGCAAAAACACATCCATCCACACAAAAATTGTAAAAACCCAAAAAGTCTAAAATCAACACATTATGACAATATTAAAGGAGAGATACCAAAGTCGTCCCTGAGATCCATTAGAGTCGTCTGTTCCGTGTCAAAGACTGGAGCCGTGACTTTAATGAATTTGAACTTCACTGTTTAAAAATACATTGGGAAAAGCGCGCCGCAGCGAGAGCCTCAGAAGAAGACCAGGAAATTATCCATGTTTATATCCATCACAGACAACATACACCGCCCTCCCCTTCCAGTCCCTCTGTGTTTTCATAGAAAGTTATAGACGTGAAATAGGCCATGCACCGGGGGACCTCTCCACTTTCTCTGGTAATTTCAGGCTGTATATATATATATATATATCTCTGGGATCTCACTGTACAGACGTAGCCGCGATTAGGCCGCCGCATCCGAGACGCTGTTTACGTTTTGATGGAGGTTTTTCTCTCTCCGGGGCTGTTACGTAAGCTCCTCCCCCTGCGTCTGCTTCCAACACGTATGGATCTGCGGAGGGAGCGAAGCAAAACAAACACGGCACAAAGTAATCATGCTCCCAAATGGAGGCTGATAGAAGCATGAACCAGGAAGCTATATGTGGACTCTGTGAGGGTAAACAAGAATTTGCACCGAGATTTCCATCGTATTGTGCAAAATTGACTTTTAAAGAAGACGTATCGAGAATTGTTTTTGTCAATTTTGGGTTGTAAACATTTCAACTTTGGCACTCCATGTTTTAGTCTCGCACCAAAGTACATCTGTGACATGTTAGTGCCACATCAACTAACTCTGAGGAGCACAGGGACTGGCCTCCTGCTGGTGCCAGAGTCAGCAGGAGGCCAGCGTTTCAGATTTATGCAGCTAAAATCTGGAACAGCAGGAAGTGCAATAAAGACTGCACTTTAGGCTTCGGACAAGTGCAATATAATACTGCATTTTAGATTTTATGAAGTGCAAGACTGCGTGATGTTTTGATTTCCTGTAACTGTTTTCCTATGGTCCCAGATGTCTCTGATGGTCCAGGAGGTCTCTGATGGTCCTCAAGGTCTCTGATGGTCCTCGAGGTCTCTAATGGTGCTCTTACCTGTGTCTATTTTTGGTCTTAATGTTTAATGCTCATTGTTTTCTGTGGTGTTTGCAAATGCATGTGGTGTAAAGCATGGGTTCTCCTCTGGGAGACATTAAAGGAGAATATTATCTTAACAGTCTTCCTGTAAATCTGAGACAGGCTTCTACTGACTTTGAAGACCATGGAGCAGCTCATCCTCACCCATCTCCGCTCCGTGGTCAGCCCCACCCTGGACCCGCTGCAGTTCGCCTACAGGCCCAACATCGGAGTAGAGGACGCCGTCATCTACTTCGTTCTCCCACCTGGAGCCCGCCGGGAGCGCTGTGAGGGTCATGTTTTTTGACTTCTCCAGCGCTTTCAACACCATCAGGCCGGCACTGCTGCGGGGGAAGATGGAGGACGTGGGAGTGGACAGTAGCCTCACTGCATGGACCATCAACTACCTCTCAGACCGACCACAGTACGTGCGGCTGCGCAGCTGTGAGTCTGAGGTGGTAGTCTGCAGTACTGGGGCCCCTCAGGGCACTGTCCTCTCACCCTTCCTCTTCACCATCTACACCTCATACTTCACACACGACACACACAGCTGTCACCTGCAGAAGTTCTCCGACGACTCCGCCATCGTGGGCTGTGTGTCTGAGGGGAACGAACTGGAATATCGGTCGGTTATCAAGGACTTTGTCGACTGGTGTGAGCGCAACCACTTGTGCTTGAACACCAGTAAGACCAAGGAGATGGTCATCGACTTCAGAAGAAAACCACTTTCCCACACGCTGCTGAACATCCAGGGGGAGGACATTGAGCTGGTGGACAGCTTCAAGTACCTGGGTGTTCACATTAACAATAAACTGGACTGGTCCCATAATACCAACGCCCTGCACAAGAAGGGCCAAAGTCACCTCTTCCTTCTGAGGAGGCTGAGGTCCTTCGCAGTGAGCAGGCCTCTGCTCAGGACTTTTTATGACTCTGTGGTAGCTTCTGCCATTTACTACGCTGTCGTGTGCTGGGCCCCGGGCAGCACAGAGCGGGACAGAAACAGACTGAACAAGCTGGTCAGGAGGGCCAGCTCCACTCTGGGCTGCTCCCTGGACTCTGTGGAGGAGGAGAGGGACAGGAGGCCCCTGGACTCTGTGGAGGAGGTGAGGGACAGGAGGCCCCTGGACTCTGTGGAGGAGGTGAGGGACAGGAGGGTGCTAGCCAAAGCCACCTCCATCATGAACAATACCTCCCACCCACTGCACAGGACTGTAGAGGAGCTGAGGAGCTCCTTCAGTGGAAGACTGAGGCACCCTCAGTGCAAGAAGGGGTGCTACCGCAGGGCCTTTATCACCACTGCTGTCAGACTGTACAATAAGTCACTTTAATTGGTCACTGTGTGAAAACCTGCACTACTATTGACACTGTTTCCAATTGACACTTGACACTTTTGTTGTACATAATTATCCTGCATACAACATGTTTGCACATTTTCTTTCTTTGCACAATCTCTATCCATGCCAAATGTGACATGTACATTTCTCCTTTGTGAGATAAATAAAGCACATCTTATCTTAATACTGACTCCCACTGAATTCTGCTGTTGATGTGTCCCTGGGCAAGACACTTAACCCCACTTTGCCTTGAGCCCCCGCTGAAAAACCAAGGCCGTGCCGTCACTGCCATCCTCCTGTGGACCCAAGATAAGCAGCTCTGGTTCCAATGGATGATTGAATGAAAGTAGGGTTTGTAAGGTCCAAAACAAATATCAATAATCCAAAGTATTTCTCTTTTAAAGCACACAGCAAGAGCAAAAGTTAACTGTAACTCCGATTGATCTGTGTTTTTGCAAAATAAACCTTAATATTTCAACACAAAAATAACCCAAGATCGCCGCGTGACCCAAATCCATCACCAAATACTGAAAGAATGCAGAAGACCCATGAATAATTCCCCATCTCCCGATACCCGTACTCACCGCATTCATCAAATCCAAACCTCCCGTCTCGCCTCGTATTTCACATCAAAATCCTGAATTATGAATGGCCTTCTTCTTTTGAATGATTAATATTTTAAACGCGACTAGTTTGCTTATGAATATCAAGTTGTGTTTTTGTAGCGTCAGGAAATTACATTCGCTATCGGACGGGGAGAGGGTTTGGGCTGGGAACGGTTAAATGAAGCGGCAGTGACAGGATATTGTATGGATGTAATGTATGGGTCGTTGAAAGGCGGCAGCGATTGCGTTTCTGTGCGTATTTGCATGTTCTGAATAGGTTTAGGAGCTCCGCCGGGCGCTTCGGTCGTAAATACAGATACAATATGCGTGTGGTTTAGGTTCCATGTATAGATACCTCAGTCCTGGATCGACAGCCTCAGTCCTGGATCTACGGCCTCAGTCCTGGATCTACGGCCTCAGTCCTGGATCTACAGCCTCAGTCCTGGATCTACGGCCTCAGTCCTGGATCTACAGCCTCAGTCCTGGATCTACAGCCTCAGTCCTGGATCTACGGCCTCAGTCCTGGATCTGCGGCCTCAGTCCTGGATCTACGGCCTCAGTCCTGGATCTACAGCCTCAGTCCTGGATCTATAGCCTCAGTCCTGGATCTACGGCCTCAGTCCTGGATCTACGGCCTCAGTCCTGGATCTACAGCCTCAATCCTGGATCTACGGCCTCAGTCCTGGATCTACAGCCTCAGTCCCTCCCTTTGGACCAATGGCTGCTATGTGTTTATTTTTCTAGCATTTCCTGTGTTTGATTCTCTGATCTGTTGTTGAGGAATCGACAACTCTGTAAAGTCCTTTGAGGCGACTGCTGTTGTCATAAAAAATGTAGGAACAACAAGTTCCTACATTTTTTATTTTTTACAAACAAACAAAAAGATTGAAGATTTCTCTGAGATAGAGGACTTTAAAAAATAAAAATATAATATAAATAGTTCAAAATTACAGGGACTGGCCTCCTGCTGTGACTCTGAGGAGCACAGGGACTGGCCTCCTGCTGTGACTCTGAGGAGCACAGGGACTGGCCTCCTTCTGGGAGGGCTGGTGGAAACAGGACTTATGTTATGTTTTTGTTATGTTTAAACTCTGGGGGTCCAACTGTTGCTTTGAATCCGTAAAATGACTGAACCACGATGCACCGTAGACTTTAACGTCCGTTCTGTGAGATGCACCTGAGGAACTCTGCGCTTGTCAAAAGTTTTCGCCTGTGAACTTTTTTCTTTGTGAACTGAAGTGAAAAGTCCAATTAAAGGTGTCCCAGGTGTCAGAGTTTGTTTCCTGGATGCAGGCGCGAGAGCAGCTCCAGTGACAGGTCGATGCTCATCCTGCACCAGGACAAAACACCTCAGCCAGAGACCCACCAACTCTAAGATCATTTTCACTATTATTATTTTTATCTTTTTAAATGTAGTATTAAAGTGGAGCATGCATTTAGTGGTGTCCTTAAAGTAAAATAATTGTCAAGGTAAATAATGACATATTTTTTCTAAATTATTTTATCTTAAATTCATTTCAATTAATTTGTGTATAGCCCTAAATCACAACAGCAGTCGTCTCCAGAGACCTTACAAATTTGTCGATTCCTCACCAACAGATCAGAAAATCAAACAGCAAAGAACAACTCAAAAAGCCAGAGGGAAAAGTGAGAAACTTCAGGAAGGACTGAGGCTGTAGATCCAGGACTGAGGCTATAGACCCATCACTGAGGCTGTAGATCCAGGACTGAGGGACTGAGGCTGTAGATCCAGGACTGAGGCCGTAGATCCAGGACTGAGGGACTGAGGCTGTAGATCCAGGACTGAGGCCGTAGATCCAGGACTGAGGCTGTAGATCCAGGACTGAGGCTGTAGATCCAGGACTGAGGGACTGAGGCTGTAGATCCAGGACTGAGGCCGTAGATCCAGGACTGAGGCTGTAGATCCAGGACTGAGGCTGTAGAGGCAGGACTAAGGCTATAGGTCCAGGACTGAGGCTGTAGATCCAGGACTGAGGCTGTAGATCCAGGACTGAGGCCGTAGACCCAGGACTGGGGCCACACACACACACACACACACACACACACACACACACACACACATCACAATGGTAATCTACAAACCAATGGCTTCCATGTGTGTGTTTTGATTGTATTTCATGTTTTTGAAATGATTCTCTGATCTGTTGCTGGCGAATCCACAATTTTGTAAAGTCCCTCGAGACGACTGCTGCTGCTGCGATTTACGGCCAATCAAAAAGAAAAATTTTTTTTTTATTTGAAAACAGTACTTAACAACAACAATCTCGTCCGAACAAACACCAAGGCGACTAATGAGAAATATCATTAAAAGACATTTCCCAAAATTCTCCTTCATCCAATCCAGCGAAACCCTTCTATTAATCTCCTCTTCATCATCTTAATCACTGGAACTGGGGATAGCGATCTGTCGGCCTAATAGATTCCGAACTGAGCGGCCGATTTTTGAAATTGCTTTTGTGTGTATCGCTGCAATGATCGGCTCCATTGATGAAGATGGGCCGCCTTCCCAGAGCCCTGTAATCACGCAAACTCATTTAGGATTTCGTCTGCTCCCGGTTTTATCCGCGAGCATCTTCAGGGAAAATTAGCATCCATATTTATGAGCCGGGACGGGGTTCTTGAACGATTAGATGATTAGGAATAAGGAGAATCGTGATGGTGATTGATAGGCGGGACGCGAGGAGAGGTGGCCAAACGCAGACTTTTTTAATAGCTAATTATTGTGGCTAACCCCCTGTGCGCTAAATGTCATGTTATTCCATAGGATGTGGAGCCGGGAGTGCGGTGACTTACATACACGCGGTACATGCCACGATTAGCATCACGGACGACACATTAAATCATCAGGAAGAGCTAATTAGAAACTGTTTTGTAGCTATGGGCCGTTGCTAATGTGGTCTGTCCCTCAATCGCTGTTTAATTGGATTTACAAAAATGTGAGTTCAAGATTATGACGACGTCCGTGAGACAAGTTACACTTCCCTTTTCATAAACACGGTTAACAGCACTACATTTAAAGGAGCAGTATGTAAAAATCTGGCCAAAGTGGTACTGCAGCCTCTCGCACTCTCCCTGACTCAGGTTGCCAGATATGCAGACGAATCCAGCTGGGACCATAACAGCTGAATAGACAAGAGTTTTGTCAACAACAAATCTATAACAACACCTTTTTCACAAAGGTGTTGTTAAAAATCCTGGTTTTATTCCTTGTTTTGTCGTTAATGATTTGAGAATCATAACGAGACCTTTATTAGTTCTGCGCCACATGGTACTTTACCAGTGAGATTAGCAAGACAATGAGTTCTGGCGCCCAGATCACAGACTTTAGAGGCTGTAAAACTAATTTTGAAATTCAAATATCTCAGAACGACTGTTATCAGTTAAAAACATATTCAAAAAGATGCCTTTTGACAAATTAGGGCCCTTTAATGATAATTTGACATGAAAATCTTATATATTGCTACTTAAAAGCTGCACGACACAACTTTCCTGGTGGAGGGTCCGCTTTTTGCTTTGGTCCATTCCAGAACTTCCAGAGCAGTCACATGACAGCTTTTCGTTTTGGAAGTGTAAATATGGTCCTCAGAGCTGTATGAATTTTTCTGTTTGAGTCTATATCATTATTTTTTTACGTAATGGTCTTTAATATTTGAAATGTGGGATGTTCTCCCTTTCACTTCAATTCAGTTCAATTCTATTCAATTTCTTCTTGTGTCGCCCTAAACATTGGTTATCTCAGAGGACGTGACACACCATTCTTTGGCACATAAAGGTACTCTTCTCCAAGATCCTGGTCCAGGACTGGTTCTGGTTCTGAGACTGAGAAACGAAAAAAAAAAAAAATAAACAGGGAGCAGATTGGAAAGCAAGCTGGAGATTCCCTCGTGAATGAAGACCTCTGATTGGTTAATCCTTCACACAATGTAAACACCATGATCACGCAGAGCCATGAAACCACAGATTTTTAAAGGTCATCACGAAGCCAAGCTGCACATTCAGTGTTCTTGATTTTACATGATTAGTTTTAGTGTTTTAATCTTTGGCTGCGTTTCAAACCACTCTCGGTCTTTGCCTCGATCAGCAGAAATGTGACCTCAGTCGACTGCCGGCTCCCACCTCCTGCTCGGTCTCGTTCATGTTAGAAAGCCTCTGAAACGATGGAGATGAAAGATGTTTGAGACTTTAGTTTGTTGCTGGAGATGACATCATTTATGTCCAAACATTCTCAGGATTGCGTCGTTGCTCTGATCTGAGACTGAAAAGTAAAATGACGAAATTGCAAAACAGTTTGATGTCGCCTTTTCAGAATAAAGACTTTCCTTTGAAATGAGATAACACGTATTTTAATGAACAGTACATGCATATGATCACACTAAAGCCCTGTTTCCACCAGCCCTACTTGGCCCGACTCTCCTCTCCTCTTCTTCTTCCTCTCCTTCCTCCTCTCCTCTCCTTCTTCCTCTTCTCTTCTTCTTCCTCTCCTACTACTACTCTCCTCCTTCCTCCTCTCCTCTCCTTCCTCCACTCCTCTCTTCTTTCTTCTTCTTCCTCCTCTCCTTTCCTTCTTCCTCTCCTCTCTTTCCTCCTCTCCTTTTCTTCTTCCTCTCCTCTCTTTCCTCTCCTCTCCGGTACTTCTTCCTCTCCTCTCTTTCCTCTCCTCTCCGGTACTTCTTCCTCTCCTCTCTTTCCTCCTCTCCTCTACGCTCCTTCTTCCTCCTCTCCTTCCTCCTCTCCCTTCCTTCTTCCTCTTCTCTCCTTTCTCCTCTCTTTCTTCCTCTCCTCTCCTTCTTCCTCTTCTCTTCTTCTTCCTCTTCTTCTTCCTCTCCTCTCCTTCTTCCTCTCCTCTTCTTCTTCCTCTCCTCTCCTCTACTCTCCTTGTTCCTCTCCTCTCCTTCTTCCTCTCCTCTTCTTCTTCCTCTCCTCTCCTCTCCTCTACTCTCCTTCTTCCTCTCCTCTTCCTCTTCCTCTCCTCTCCTCTACTCTGCTTCTTCCTCTACTCTGCTTCTTCCTCTCCTCTCCTTCTTCCTCTCCTCTCCTCTTCTTCCTCTCCTCTCCTCTTCTTCCTCTCCTCTCTTTATTCCTCTCCTCTCTTTCCTCCTCTCCTCTCTTTCCTACTCTACTCTACTCTACTCTACTCTACTTTACTCTACTCTACTCTACTCTACTCTCACTTTGGCAGATTCATATTCTCTTCCCCCCGGTCGGGAAAGTCCTGTGTAACCAGTACCAGGTCCGTCTTCAGTCCCTCTTGGTCCTGGTTCTATCCAGACCGAGCTGGTACTAAAGTGTTCTAACTGACAGTGATTGGGCAGAGTGCTCCTCGGAGCCATGGTTACCAAGGAATTTCTCCGGGGACAGGTTTGTTGTGGGGAGGTTGATAGGAAATGGCTCCAGATACTAAAGCGTAATGGAAACACAACCAGGTAGAGGAGAGTAAAGTACCAGATACTTAAGCATAATTTAAGCAGCTAAAATCCTGCAAATGGTGAGTCCAGCGACAAGGGCTTGAGGCTAAGAGGGATTAAGTGTCTTGCCCAGGGACACAACAACAGCAGACTTCAGTGGGAGCAGATTGAAGTGTTGTGGGGAGATCAAACCCACGACCGTAAGGCCCAAAGGCAATTGCTCTACCATCTGACACACTGTCGCCCCCCCAACCTTACAATGACTCTTTTTAAATCAGAATTTCAACAGAAACAAACGAAATACACAAATGAAAAGTTCTCAAGTCGAACACATTTTAGATTCACATTCATTTATTGGCCATTTGCAGTAAAACCCCATTGGAATACATCCGCAAAAGTCCCCAGAGTGCACAAGACAAGTACATACAAAAAGCAAGTAATGTATAATTTTGTTTTAAAACTGGAAAACCTGCGTGTTTCATGATGTTTCTTTAATCTCTATGCAGCACTTTGCAGAAACTTTTTTTTTTTTTTTTTTGATGTTCTATGTAAATAAAGTGGATTGGATTAAGGTGAATGTCGTTGATGGTAGAGTCCGTCACCTGACCACGAACCACGGGAGAAACACGGACCTCTCTCTTTGGCAGATTCCGAGCACGGTCCATCCCTTCCAGCAGCTCTGTGCAGACTCTAGAGTTATTAGTTATCCAATCACACACACGGCCACCATTTCAAACGCCGAGCATTAATTATACCGAGAATTAAAGTTTGAGCCGAGAAAAGTCTGTCTGAGGAAATAAAGTCAGCTTTCTACAGCCTTGAAATCCACCAAGAACACAATGGTTTTCTGGGGGAAGAAGACAGGACGCCAAAATCAGTTAAAAGTCAAAACGCAGGCAGCAGTAGGACGCAGCCGCCGAACCAGCAAATACTCAGATGTGGGAAAATTAAAACGACCTCTCTCCTTAAATAAAGTGCATCATGGCAAGGCAAGGCGAGTTTATTTGTATTGCACATTTCATACACAAGGGAACTCCAAGTGCCGAAGAAAAAAATATATTAAGAAGATAGACACAGACACATCAAGGATCTCAAATTGTTTTCTTCGTGTTATTCTTGACAATCTGCAGACAGTTTTTGGTTTTGTCACAAGGGGGCGCAAGAGTGGTTTTAATTAAAGCACAAAAAAGGCGCTATTGATTTGTTTAGCCCATTTTTATATTTGCTTTCTGGTTATTAGATCAGTATTTGCACAGTTAGAAGAGCGGTAATAATGTATTCATAGTAATATTTCAAATGTTATTTTTGTGTTTGCTTCTGAGATTGCTACTTTCTCTTTGCCGAGAGTTTTGTTGAGAGAAGACGGATCCAACGAAGCAGAGTAAAGATGGATAAGATTTCAAAGTTACAGTGCACCGGGTTGTTCGCCAGCGTGATGTGTATGGTTCAGCGTGTATACTAATATTTTGTGTTCATATTTGTGTAATAATATCCATCCATCCATTTTCTTCCGCTTTATCCGTTGCCGGGTCGCGGGGGCAGCAGTCTAAGCAGAGACACCCAGACTTCCCTATCCACACACACTTCCTCCAGCTCGTCCGGGGGGACCCCAAGGCGTTCCCAGGCCAGCTGGGAGACATAGTCCCTCCAGCGTGTCCTGGGTCTTCCCCGGGGCCTCCTCCCGGTGGGACGTGCCCGGAACACCTCCCCAGGGAGGCGTCCAAGAGGCATCCGGAACAGATGCCCGAGCCACCTCAACTGGTTCCTCTCGACGTGAAGAAGCAGCGGCTCTACTCCGAGCTCCTCCCGTGTGACTGAGCTCCTCACCCTATCTCTAAGGGAGCGCCCAGCCACTCTGCGGAGGAAGCTCATTTCGACCGCTTGTATCCGCGATCTTGTTCTTTCGGTCATTATCCAAAGCTCATGACCATAGGTGAGGGAGGGAACGAAGATTGACCGGTAAATCCAGAGCTTCGCCTTTCGGCTCAGCTCCCTCTTCACCACAACGGTCCGATACAGCGACCGCATCACTGCGCACGCTGCACCGATCCGCCTGTCAATCTCACGCTCCATTCTTCCCTCACTCGTGAACAAGACCCCGAGATACTTGAACTCCTCCACTTGAGGAAGGACCTCTCCACCCACCTGAAGAGGGCAAGGCACCTTTTATTCAGTAATAATATCCTAGTTGTATTATTTTGTGTTTTGCTTGTTCTTTGGTGTGAACTGCCTTAAAGAAAGAGAACATAACATAATACACACAAATATGAGGTAACTGTAAGAAACCACTGTAGCTTCAAGAACGGTCTGGACTCTCTCTGTTGTTAATTTGCTGAAAGTGATACTTGTGATGTAACTCCAGAAATGATGTCACGGATTTGAACGAGGATTCACGCCTTCAGATTCTATTGAAGAGAATTGGACGCAGAGCTAATTCAATAATTAAGGACTCATATAATTACTGAATCAATGAACGAGCCAATTAATGATAACGCAACGTTGTACACACATTATCAGTTGTGATTAATTCACTGGTGCCCTGAAATAAAGCAATTTTATTATACGGCTCTTCACGATAGAAGTATAATGCTCCATTGATTTGAACGAGCTTTCAGCGACACTGTGCGGTCAAAAAGTGGGAAGAGAAAAATGAAATTGAGAAGAAGAAGCTGAGGGAATCGCTCCGGAGATTAACGGGAGTCCATCTTACCCAGAGATACACCACCTCCTCATCTCCAACTGCACCTTCAATGGGAACGTCCGGTTTGATAAGTAGCTAGCCTAGCTTTTACTGAACTATGGGACCTACTGTATTTAATTTGCAGTCATTAAAAAAACCTTTTGACATTCATGAAAGTCGACTGAAGTTTTTTGTGGGTTCAGTTGCAGAAAGCCGTATAATAAGAATAATATAGAATGCGGGTCATTATTGGAAAAGAAGTTCCTCCAGGGTGGAAGCAGACACGCATCAGGGTCCGTTTTGCTCTGTTGGTACTAGGGATGTAAATCGGTGACCGTTTAACCGGTGGTTGACCGTCGCAGCGGTAACCGGTCAAAGCTGTCGGTTAAAAAAAAGAAAAGGGGGAGAGGGGACGTCTCTTAATAACGCTATTTTAAGCCCTATTTGCACAATGTGACGAGCGGGTCCGTATCTAGCCGTGTGCGCCAATGTATCAGTAAACTCGGTGACAACTCTCATGCCACACGCGTCACATATGCACACACACTTTCCCCCTCTCCACACGTAACATCCAGACCTAACATCTCCCCTCTGTTACAGTTGCACACTGGCGCGGGTCAGAACTACATTGGAGCTTACATTTACACACACATACATATACACACATATACATGTGTTGTACACACACATACTGGTCTGTGGCGCTCCTCTGTCATGGAGCCAAAGGATCCAAATACGCGGCTCCAGTCAAACCACATGGAACATGTTTGTGTTTATGGTCCTTGGCATTAGATCAGTTCCACACACATCACTTGTATTTAAACTTTAGCAGAGACCTGCGAGAAGCGGCTCGTCACTCGCTGCCCTGACCATGTGAACGAGCCGTTGTTTGCTGCTGGAAAGTTTTGGTTTTAACCTGCAGCTCAGAAGAATGGGAAGATTAAAAAAGCAGTTCTCTGTTTGCAAAGGTGCTGAAGCTGTTGCGGGTTTTGGCGCCGCTGTCTCGGCTCTGATCCATTAGAACGCAGAGCTGCACTTATGAGAAGTACGCGGCTCGAAATTGCTGTTATTTCAAAGAACGTGGAATATTTTAAACTATGCGGTTAACCGGTTTCAACCGGTTAATGAGGCTCGGTGGTCGGTCATGAAAATTCATAGTTTTTTACATCCCTAGTTGGTACCTATTTTCTGAAAATTACCTGCGTTCTAGGGACGACAGCAGCTCAGTTGGTAGAGCATTGGCCTTTGAGCCTGAACATCATGGGCTCCTACTGATGACTGCTGTCGTTGTGTCCTTGGGAAAGACACTGAACCCCACTTTGCCTAATGCCCCTGCTGAAAGATCACTGACAGAGCAGCCCTCCTGCTGTAGACTCACTTCCTGCCAATTAAGATGCACCTGAGTTCTACACATTATCCCTTACATCAGTTCTTGTATTTACTACATGATTGTGTTTAATCCAATTCTCCGATATAAAGACATAACTTGTGTGATAGCAACTTCAATACCCGACACAGAGCTAAAGAATATTCAACATGTGGTCTGACGTCACGGGACAAACACTCTCTTCTATTCTGGTTTGTGCTGGAAGTATAAAATTAAGGTTCTTCAGAGTTTCAGCAACGAGCTTCGAAAGACAGAGCAACAGCAGACAACACCAAACCTCATCTGTGAGACAGCTACAGAAGCAGTGGAATGAGGCCAAGAGAAAATGTTCAAAACTTAGATGCAACATGTCGTCCATGAAAGTTGAACCAGTGGATGATCCATGTCAGAGAGGAATTAGCGAGAGAGAGACATAGATGTAGAGAGATGCTTCCTATGCTCTGGTTGCAGCCTCTGCTCGGTTTGGGCATTCAGGTTTTTGAGTGAAAGCCTGAATGCTTTATGAGCAGTTTCCATAAACAAATTAGCATTCCTCCAGGGGATTTACGCTTGGTCTAAAAAGGATTAGGCAGTAAAAGTCTTGGTTCAACCAAAACCCCTTATGGTTGGACAATATTTAACACTAAAATTCTAAACGCTTTATTTTATATTTTTTTCGTTGTGAAATGTACAAGATATTTGAAAATATTTGACATATGATCAAAATGGTCCTACCCTGGTCTTACCATACCACTGTACTCATTTCATTTCGTGCTAAGGTCTGGATTTGCTCTATTGAGCTCCATTAACAGGTGGGAGGGGTTAACTCCTTTTGCAGATTGAAACAATTGGATCTGAGTTTATTGTGACGAATGTAATGCACTCGATTGAGTGAGGCATTTAGCCTAGCTTTAGCATTTAGCCTAGCTTTAGCCATTTCCTTTGCCACTAACAGAGCCCGTGGGAAGTGGAGCAATCTTTGCCTCAATGACATTTGCTAAACATTCCTCTTGCTCTTGCTTAATTTTCTCTATATTCTGAGCCGAACCAGAACAAATTACTTTACTATCACATTCGCCGCCAAACTGCAACCAGCAAATTCAGCGCAAACTCTTGATATCACAACGCCAACCTACAACACCTGCCTCCCCCGCTCACTGATTGGTCGGAGGGGATACAATCGAGGAAACTGCAGCCACTAGGATCAGACCCTGACGAACATGTAGGAAATGATCATGGACCGTTTGATTCTCTGATTTTTGTTGGAAAATTCAATGGTTTTGAAAGTCCTCTGAGATAACTACTGCTGTGATTTAGGGCTATACAAGAATACATTGAATTGAAAATAAACTATTACAAGTTCCCCAGTTTTAAGATCTGCCTTGAACATTCTAAAATAGCTTAATCGCCATCTATTATTCCCAACCATTGAAATCTAACGCTTTACCTCGCGCAGCCGCGGCCACTCGTCGACTTTTATACGACAGAACCAGCAGAAGAAACATTAAAAAGTCCGACGACTACTAAAAAATCCTTGAGCAAAAGCTGACAATGGTATATTAATATCACTCACATCCACTTTGCGTGCGTAGCACCGCTACGGGCTTCGGGCCAGTCGGCTTCTGCGTAATTAACGGAGCAAATTTAAAGCTTTATCTTGGAACAATCAGAAGAGCTGCAAGAGTGAGCTAAATCTTCTGTCTGAGCGCCAGGAACTCTCCCCACATCCCACGGCAGGCTTTTCTCTCCCTCGCTGGAAGTCAATGGAGTGGTTTTTTCCCTTCTGTCTAAACTTTCTCCAGCGACAGAACGCTCATATTGATTTATAGCAGTCGTATTATCGGTGAAGAGGCATTTTTAAAGCAGAGGAGAGCGAGCGGAAAGGGTGTCAGAAGTGGATTTAGGCGAAAGATAAGGGACTTTTTGGAGGGATTATGTCTGCGGCGCTTCTGCTTTGGGTTTGTTCAAATAGAGAGAAGGCTGCGCTGCTGTAGATTAAAAGGACTGGACATGATTTTCACATTCTTAAAAATAGAATTAGTTGGCTTTTTTAACAATTTGCAGCAGTGCGAGCTTAAGCCGCTTCACGTCTGCATGTCGGAGAGAGATCGGGGGGAGATGATTCTTCGAGGGCGGTGCAAGTTCACCCAGTTTTTTGTGACAGTGTGAGAGTGCGTCAAATATAAATCCATGTTTTATAGATACAGTAGATAGATAGATACTTCATTGATCCCCAGCAGAATAACAATAACATTAATAATACATGTGGTTTTGGAGGGTCTGTTGGGTGGTGGGGTCATGGGATTGATTTTAACTAAACTCTAAAACACTTTATTTGTGCATTTTCTGTATGAAAAGCACTTTATAAGTACAATTTGATGGATGGATAAATATATAAGCACGGTCACAGCAGCTGAGAGATGAGCTGCTTCCTATCCTCTGGTTGATGTATACAGAGTCTGTTCGGTTCGGACCATTATCTCTGCTCTGGTTCAGAGTGAAATTCTGAAAGCTTTAATACAAGCTACAATGCAATCACAGCAGTAGTGTGAAAGAACAGCATTTAATGAATAACAACAATAATAATGCATTTATCTTATACAGCGCTTTTAGGACACTCAACAACTCTTCACAGCATTGTTCTTTCACTACAATGGTGAAAGACTGTGGCCACAGCTGCCCCATGGCACAGTGAGAGAAGTGAGGCCACCAGTCTGTGCCGTTGACAGTGATGATCTGGTATGTGTATGGAGAGAAAAAAATAATGTACAGTAATTATTTTATGTCTTGTTTTGTCAATCACTTGGAGTGGTCTTGTGTATGACCTGTGCTATACAAATAACCTTGCCTTTCCGTGTAGTGGTCCCTTTAACACCCTCATCTGCTTTCTCCCCAGTTATCCAATAAAAACCTGTACACTATCCACTCTCCCTTTAACATGTATTTTTATGTTATTCCCCGTCTCTCCCAGACACAAAATGGCCTCTCGCTCCCGACATCATTCCATTTGTCGCAGAAACTAAACGAAGCCTTGAATGTGTCGTGCCGCAGAACAAAATAAAAAATCCCTGACTGACAATGAAATAAAACCGACTGTTACGAACGCGCTCACAGAAGCTACGCCCCGCGGCTCTCCCTGTGTCCGTAATGGAGCGGAGAATGAACAGAACGAGACCGAGAGGGACGGTAACAAACCCCACTGTTCCGATCCCAGCGGGGCCGAGGCGTGTGTGTGGAGACGCCCGCTGAGTGCCAGTGCTTTTCTCGCTTCTGTCGCTCCACTTCAAGGTCAGAACCAAATGTATGAATATGATTTGGGGGAATTTGAAATGACGAGAGAGCAAAGAAGAGATGGAAATACAGCGGAGTCAGCGGACGGAGAGGATCATATGTAAACAGTTTGTATAAAACGCCCTATTTCCACCAGCCCCACTCTACTCTACTATAATCTACTCTACTATAATCTACTCTACTATAATCTACTCTACTCTACTATAATCTACTCTACTATAATCTACTCTACTATAATCTACTCTACTATAATCCACTCTACTACAATCTACTCTACTATAATCTACTCTACTATAATCTACTATACTATAATCTACTCTACTATAATCAACTCTACTATAATCTACTCTACTACAATCTACTCTACTACAATCTACTCTACTATAATATACTCTACTATAATCTACTCTACTATAATCTACTCTACTATAATCTACTCTACTATAATCTACTCTACTCTACTATAATCTACTCTACTATAATCTACTCTACTATAATCTACTCTACTATAATCTACTATAATCCACTCTACTACAATCTACTCTACTATAATCTACTCTACTATAATCTACTATACTATAATCTACTCTACTATAATCAACTCTACTATAATCTACTCTACTACAATCTACTCTACTACAATCTACTCTACTATAATATACTCTACTATAATCTACTCTACTATAATCTACTCTACTATAATCTACTCTACTACAATCTACTCTACTACAATCTACTCTACTATAATCTACTCTACTATAATCTACTCTACTATAATCTACTCTACTATAATCTACTCTACTATAATCTACTCTACTATAATCTACTCTACTATAATCTACTCTACTCTACTATAATCTACTCTACTATAATCTACTCTACTATAATCTACTCTACTATAATCTACTCTACTATAATCCACTCTACTACAATCTACTCTACTATAATCTACTCTACTATAATCTACTATACTATAATCTACTCTACTATAATCAACTCTACTATAATCTACTCTACTACAATCTACTCTACTACAATCTACTCTACTATAATCTACTCTACTATAATCTACTCTACTATAATCTACTCTACTACAATCTACTCTACTACAATCTACTCTACTATAATCTACTCTACTATAATCTACTCTACTATAATCTACTCTACTATAATCCACTCTACTACAATCTACTCTACTACAATCTACTCTACTACAATCTACTCTACTATAATCTACTCTACTATAATCTACTCTACTGTAATCTACTCTACTATAATCCACTCTACTACAATCTACTCTACTACAATCTACTCTACTATAATCTACTCTACTATAATCTACTCTACTATAATCCACTCTACTACAATCTACTCTACTATAATCTACTCTACTATAATCTACTCTACTACAATCTACTCTACTACAATCTACTCTACTATAATCTACTCTACTATAATCTACTCTACTATAATCTACTCTACTATAATCCACTCTACTACAATCTACTCTACTACAATCTACTCTACTACAATCTACTCTACTATAATCTACTCTACTATAATCTACTCTACTATAATCTACTCTACTATAATCTACTCTACTATAATCTACTATACTATAATCTACTCTACTATAATCTACTCTACTATAATCTACTCTACTATAATCTACTCTACTACAATCTACTCTGTTCTACCTGGTCCTACTCTACTCTACTCTCCTCGGCTCTACCTGGCTCTAATCTACTCTACTCTACTCCTATACACTCGACTCAACTCTTCTCTTTTATACACTACTGTACTTTACTCTTAAATACTCTATTCTACTCTTTTATACAATTCTCGACTCGCTTCCGTCATCACCGTGTGTGGAATGATTGGAACAATACCTGAACTCTGAACATTGTAAAGCGCTTTGGGGTGACCTCGGTCTGTAAAATGCGCTGTATAAATAAACATTACTGACTTACTTACGTTATTCAACATTAGTATACTCTACTCTACTCTGCTCTAGTCTACACTATGGATCACCCTACTCTACTCTTATATACCCTGCTTTATTCTACTCATTCTCTAACTGGTTGCGTTTCCATTTCACGCTAGTATCTGGTACCTTATCCGAGCATGTTTACAAATGTTCAAGCATTTTATCAAATCAGAGAGCAGAATGAGTCTCACTTGAGCTGCCAGTGTGTCAGGTGAAATGTGACAAACAATGAATACCACCTAAGTGTGGTGCAGTCTCTGAGTATGACGCAGGACCACTTATTTGTGTCGTCCTACGTCATACTCAGAGACTGTACCGTTTCTAGCCCCCAGCAGGTGGGGGCTCTCAGTACATAGGAGCTCACTCTGTCAGAGGAGGAAGATTCTGGCAACAAAAGTGTGATTTAAATGGCTTTATGAGACCAGAAAAACAGCATATTACCTGCCGCCCCTTTAATGATTGCATGTATGTATAAAATGTATCCTACAGGGATCAATAAAGTATCTATCTACAGTATCTAAAAGACACACACATATAAAGGTCCATGTATGACAACGTACATTTATCTTTTTCTGTTGCTTCACTTTGGATTTTTTTGCCAATAACTGTTATTTTATTAAAGTATGCGCTTCTGTGCCCGTCTTCCCTCGTGTGGATCAATAAAGTTCATCGCTGTCATAAGAGGAAACATTGATTGAGCAATTTGTCCGATATTTTTCCCCCTACCTGTTATAGATTTTAATAACTGTGTGGTCAACAACAGACAAGCGGCGCAGACGTGAGGTAAGACATGGTTATTTGAAAGCATGTACGAAACCACACCAGGTCATTCCATTTCAAATCCATAAATACGGATCCAACTGTCGTTGAGCAGAAGAAGAACACCGGGGTTATATCTCTGCACTGTTAAAAGTGACTAAAAAATATCTTTACATTTCTGCTTGTGTCATTGCCTCACTAACTTTAAGTCTTTCCATCCCCTTTATCTGTTTGGGTCAGAGAGGTGGCAATCATAGCTGCCACCCGATTCTCAAAACCCCAGCCACTCGAGAGTCTTGCCCAGCGACAAGACAACAGCAGACTTTAGTGGGAGTAGATGGAGAAGGTCTCGTGGGGGATCGACCACACAGCCACCCGGCCCAAATAATAATAATGTTTATGTATTGGTTTTATATAGGATTTTCTAGACACTCAAAGACGCTCCATGTGTCAGTGTTCTTTCACTCCAAACACGGTGGTGATAAACTACTACTGTAGCCACAGCTGCCCTGGGGCACACCGATATACGCAAGGTAACCAGTGTGAGCCATCGGCCCCTCCCACCACCACCAACCATTCACACACACATTCTAATTTGAGTGAAGTGTCTTACCTAAGGGTACAATCACAGTTTGGCACTTTACAGCCGCAGCCGCCCCACTGTGGCACCTGCTGTTCCCAGAGTCCTGCCCTGCTTAGCTTCTGAGGTTTAACGGGATCTGGTTTTAGCATGCAGGTAAGGTCACTGTTGTACCATTGCTCTACCAACTTCACCTCAGTCGTTTTATAAAATGAAGCTCACATATATTATTTTTTCTGCTAATGCACACTGTCGCCGAGCCAAAGGAATCCATCTTCCTGTAAGCTGCGTCGCGTGGCACGTCCAGTCTTATTTATTTAACTCTGCGGGGCCTGGATGACAAATTGAGTGGTTTTGCTGTTGCTCAGTGGCGCCTGCTTTTCCATGACTGAGCAGAGTGTCAGAGTGGGGCTCAGTGGGGGATTCTGGGAGAACACCGTAATGTAATCTGGCAGCCCTCCATAAGGACCAGACCGATCTGCAGTTGGTTTGGTCATGCTCCTGAAGCTTAAATACCTCCACTGCTCCACTGTTCCAACAACTTCAAATGTGGTCTGACCCCTTCACAAAATGTTTCTTCAGTAAATGCTGAGAGGAAAGTAGTGGTGCAGATTTTGACCTCGACCAGGACCCTCTGTCATAACCAAAGTCTTAAAAATCAAAGTGCTGCATATTATTGTTCATTACCAAACGGCTTTTCACAGTAGAAGAAGAAACGCTGCATTGATATGAATGTAATTTCAAATGTTCTACCGGTCATTATTTCTTGATAACAGACCTGTCAAAGCAATGACCACTGCCTATGGCAACGCAATTTGTGCTTGTAATTCATGTTTGTCAGATCACTCAAGACTGCAAGTAGTCCAGCCACTTTGTCAACACTCCATGTACAGGTGGGAACAAAGTAGCACAAACATACATTCTACAAAATACACTTGTTATAGTCAGCAGATAAACAGGGCAAACACAGTCACAGACGCATTCACACACACACACACACGCACACACACACACACACACAAGTGGCGTCAGTACTCTTGGACCTTTGGAGAGTGATCATTCTCTAAGTGTTTTTTCAGTTCCATCTTAAAGCCTTCCAGAGCGTTATCCAGCGTTATCTATTTCAAGAGGCGCTTGTCACGACTACTGTCTCTCCTGAGGTTAACGGGAGTCCAACTTTCAACGTACCCAGACCCACCACCTCCTCATCTCCAACTGCTTCTTCACCGGGAACGCCCAGTTTAAAATAAATAAGTAGCTAGCCTAACTGTTACTTGCCTTGCCACGCTAATGTGCTATTTTAACTATTTTATTTGCGGTCATTAAATAAACCTTTCGGCCTTCATAAATGTGGACTGAACTTTATTTTGTGTGTTCAGTTGCAGATATATCATGAGTGAGGTAATGTATAGAACGCAGGTCATTATGGGAAGTACCTCCAGGGCGGAAGCAGACCTGTGTCGGGGTCTGGTTCAGCCTGGAGGTACTTATTTTACGACAGTGACCTGCGTAAATCATGGAAAGTTATCAAAAATATGCACAATCAAGATTTTTCTGGCACACACCAAGAATATTCTCAGAGTAGTTCTGAACTGGAATGGTTTTATTTCCAAATGAAGAAAGAAAATACTTCTCATCCACAGGTGAGAGAATCCAAAAAGTGTGAGCTATACATTCAAAGTTGAAAATAGGTGTTGAGAACGTCATACCGACATTTCTCTGGTTAAACTGGAGTCTTTCGGAGGCAACAGGTTTCAAAAGGACACAATGTACTCGTATAAAGTTAGTACAGTCACACTTCTACTGCCAGAATCTTTTCTGCCTGTGAAAGATGTGACTTCTGAGCACTGATGCAATCCACCTGCTGGAGATGATCTAGAAACAGTACAATATCTGTGTGTTACATATGACTACTTTTTATTTGTCAATGAAGGCCTCTATCTGCTCTCTGATTGGATAAACTGCTTGAAGATTATAAACATGACATCGTTTGTATTTTAAATCAAGGAGAACTCATTTATAACATCTGACCTGTTCTCTGGTGACACATTTACAAGATGTAGATTAAATTTCCCATTTATTTATTTATTTATTTATTTATTTGAATGGGACAGTGCATGTCAATGAACAGACATTAAAAACATGAATGTAAACATGCCAGATTATAGCCAAAGGATAATTTCCATCTGTAGTCCCATAGGGTCAGGGTCAATCACCATGGGGCCCATGAAAATATTACATACTGTCCCTTTAACACAACACCATAATGTAAGGACGCTTCACTGCGTTTGGACAGAAGGGGCGGGGAGACATGTTTGTGCAAGAAGTTTCTGATATCAGCGTGAACGGAGCTAAAAACAGCTCCAGGTCATTTACATTCAGCGATCTCAGTGGGACTTTCCTATTTAAATAAAGGTCAATAGTAACTAGAAACTTGCAATGGCTGAAGCCATTGCGATTGACTGCGGAACAGATCTAATGTGGAAATCTGCTAAAAAAAATCCTTGAAATCCTTTAAAAAGCCTTGAAACTGTTAAAATACTTGATAGATATTTGAAACTCCTGAAGTCCTTGAAATTGTTGAAACCTTTAAACTCCTGAAATCCTTGAAACTGTTGAAACATTGAAACTCCTGAAATCCTTGAAACTTTTTTAAACCTGGAAACTGTTGAAAGTGTGGAAACTCCTGAAATCCTTGAACCTCCTGATATCCTTGAAACTGGTTAAATTCTTAAACAGCTGAAATCCTTGAAACTACTGAATGTATTGAAAGTGTCCTTGAAACTGAAAAATCCCCTCACCGCTGAAACAATTTGGTTCCTGTAACTAAGGAAACCTGGTCTGTGGTCATTATCTGGTGGTGGTCTGAGTCTTCGTTTGGGTCTTGGTCTGGTGGTATAATGCAACCTATTAGGTTGCATTATACATGAAAAAACCCTATTAAGTTGCATTATACTGGTTTACATGAAAAAAACCCTATTAAGTTGCATTATACTGGTTAACATGAAAAAAACCCTATTAAGTTGCATTATACTGGTTTACATGGAAAAATCCCTATTAAGTTGCATAATACTGGTTTACATGGAAAAATCCCCATTAAGTTGCATTATACTGGTTTACATGAAAAAAACCCTATTAAGTTGCATTATACTGGTTTACATGGAAAAATCCCTATTAAGTTGCATTGTACTGGTTTACATGGAAAAATCCCTATTAAGTTGCATTATACTGGTTTACATGAAAAAAACCCTATTAAGTTGCATTATACTGGTTTACATGTAAAAACCCCTATTAAGTTGCATTATACTGGTTTACATGGAAAAATCCCTATTAAGTTGCATTATACTGGTTTACATGGAAAAATCCCTATTAAGTTGCATTATACTGGTTTACATGGAAAAATCCCTATTAAGTTGCATTATACTGGTTTACATGGAAAAATCCACATTAAGTTGCATTATACTGGTTTACATGAAAAAAACCCTATTAAGTTGCATTATACTGGTTTACATGAAAAAAACCCTATTAAGTTGCATTATACTGGTTTACATGGAAAAATCCCTATTAAGTTGCATTGTACTGGTTTACATGGAAAAACCCCTATTAAGTTCCATTATACTGGTTTACATGTAAAAAAAAAAACCCTATTAAGTTGCATTATACTGGTTTACATGGAAAAATCCCCATTAAGTTGCATTATACTGGTTTACATGAAAAAAAAACCCTATTAAGTTGCATTATACTGGTTTACATGAAAAAAACCCTATTAAGTTGCATTATACTGGTTTACATGGAAAAATCCCTATTAAGTTGCATAATACTGGTTTACATGGAAAAATCTCCATTAAGTTGCATTATACTGGTTTACATGAAAAAAACCCTATTAAGTTGCATTATACTGGTTTACATGGAAAAATCCCTATTAAGTTGCATTGTACTGGTTTACATGGAAAAATCCCTATTAAGTTGCATTATACTGGTTTACATGAAAAAAACCCTATTAAGTTGCATTATACTGGTTTACATGTAAAAACCCCTATTAAGTTGCATTATACTGGTTTACATGGAAAAATCCCTATTAAGTTGCATTATACTGGTTTACATGGAAAAATCCCTATTAAGTTGCATTATACTGGTTTACATGGAAAAATCCCTATTAAGTTGCATTATACTGGTTTACATGGAAAAATCCCTATTAAGTTGCATTATACTGGTTTACATGGAAAAATCCCTATTAAGTTGCATTATACTGGTTTACATGGAAAAATCCCTATTAGGTTGCATTATACTGGTTTACATGTACAAATCCCTATTAAGTTGCTTTATACTGGTTTACATGTAAAAACCCCTATTAGGTTACATTATAGTGGTTTACATGTAAAAATCCTTATTAAGTTGCATTATACTGGTTTACATGTAAAAACCCCTATTAAGTTCCATTATACTGGTTTACATGTAAAAACCCCTATTAAGTTCCATTATACTGGTTTACATGTAAAAACCCTATTAAGTTGCATTATACTGGTTTACATGAAAAAAACCCTATTAAGTTGCATTATACTGGTTTACATGGAAAAATCCCTATTAAGTTGCATAATACTGGTTTACATGGAAAAATCCCCATTAAGTTGCATTATACTGGTTTACATGGAAAAATCCCTATTAAGTTGCATTATACTGGTTTACATGGAAAAATCCCTATTAAGTTGCATAATACTGGTTTACATGGAAAAATCCCCATTAAGTTGCATTATACTGGTTTACATGGAAAAATCCCCATTAAGTTGCATTATACTGGTTTACATGGAAAAATCCCTATTAAGTTGCATTGTACTGGTTTACATGGAAAAAACCCTATTAAGTTGCATTATACTGGTTTACATGGAAAAAACCCTATTAAGTTGCATTATACTGGTTTACATGTAAAAACCCCTATTAAGTTGCATTATACTGGTTTACATGGAAAAATCCCCATTAAGTTGCATTATACTGGTTTACATGAAAAAAAACCCTATTAAGTTGCATTATACTGGTTTACATGAAAAAACCCTATTAAGTTGCATTATACTGGTTTACATGGAAAAATCCCTATTAAGTTGCATTATACTGGTTTACATGGAAAAATCCCTATTAGGTTGCATGATTACACTGAAGTCCTTGAAACTGCTGAAGTCCTTGAAACTGCTGAAGTCCTTGAAACTGCTGAAGTCCTTGAAACTGTTGAAGTCCTTGAAACTCTTGAAATCTTGAAACTGCTGAAATCCTTGAAACTGTTGAATCCTTGAAACTGTTGAATCATTGAAACTGTAGAAATGTCTGAAAGAGCTGAAGTCCTATTAAAATGCATGGGCCTATTAAAATGCATTGCAGAATTCTCAATGCAGATTTTTGTCCGATTGCGGAAAAACCGGAAATCGCTGAAGTCCCAAAAGTAATAGCAATAATCTCCCAAACATGTGGAACGTTTTGATGTATAACTTGTGGAAATTGTTGAAAATGTGAAAGCTGTGAAACGTGTCAAAAAAAATGACGGAATAAAGAAATACAAAACCAATGGTTGACTGCGGAAGGTTCCGCAGTCAATCAATAATAATAAGAATGGGTCACACTTTGGTTTCGCACGCACTAATACACTGCTAATCAAGTGCTAATTAGTGATAGTTTATGGGTAATTTGCTTTTAATTGATATTTATTAAGTTCATTTTCGACATTTGGCCATAACTGTATGTGAAAACCAGATCCTGTCAGAAGCTATGCAGGGCAGGCCTGGTTAGTACTGTGATGGGAGACCTCCAGGAAGACCAAGTGCCAAACTGTGGTTGTGTCCTTAGGCAAGACACTTCACCCACATTAGAATGAGTCTGATGTGTGTGTGTGAATGGTTGGTGGTGGTGGGGCTGATGGCTTAGACTGGTTGCCTCACTTCTGTCAGTGTGCCCCAGGGCAGCTGTGGCTCACCGTGTATGGTGCGAAAGATCAATGACATGTGAAGCTTATTTGAGTGTCCAAAAAGTGCTGTATAAAACCAATGCATTATTATTATTGTTTACATCCAACTACTGTCTGACATTTACCCATGTTTAGGATGAGGGTTAGGGTTACGGTACATTAATTACTACTTAATTAGCTGTTCATTTGTGAAGGCTAATCTAACTGTTTTGTGTCTCTTTCCATTAAACAGAAATATCCACTTTTCCAGTCAGTCAAAAGTTCAGGTCTTAGCCCAGAAACCTGACCTCACACTTGATAATTAGGCTGAGGGCTCGTGCAGCAGACACCCGTCCAAAGCAAACTTTGACAATTCTCTTTGGCTAAAAATAACTTCTTGCATAGAATTTCTTCCCCTTTCAGACTCGATGCGGCCGGAAAAAGCGAATCCAACCTCCGTCGTCTGAGGCTGTCAAACACGTCGCGAGAGACACTTCTAATTGGTGAAATGTTTGGCTAAAGCCCCGTGAGTGCCGCCGGGGCGCGTACCTGCGGTGACAATTTGGTATTTGTTGTGAAAATGTCACGAGTTAACAAGACAGGGGAGACTTAACCAGTGAGTTAGCAAACAACAGAGAAATGTCCACGCAGGGCTGGCTTTCTGTGACGGCGCAAAACTTTACCGTTGGTTTTGGCTGAAAAAGGGCGATGGGACTGGGACATGACACTCGTAACAGTGACTTTCTTTGCACTTTAAAATAATATGAAGAAAATATAATGAAAAAACTTGGACATATTTTTGATTTTCAATATGTCTGAGCAATTAAAAAACAGATCTCGTCCTTCACTGAGAGCCTTTACTGGTCAGTCCTGTAAAAGTGTGGTGCAAGTTTTGGTCCCATGATGCCATTCGAGTCGACTTTTTGAACAATACATAATACATATACAGTATTTGTTTAGTTTTTGGCGCCAGATTAAATTAGATTAGATACAACATAATTGTCATTTTAAAATTCAGTCACACTAAATGCAGTTTAGCATGTAGCCATAGCTCAAGTATTGATAACGTGCAGAACATAGACACATATACACAGTGTATGCACATATGTGAGATACAGCTTACATTACATTATGATAGATTTACACTAGTCCCAGAGCAGTCAATTTGACGGCTTTTTGTTTTGTAAGTGTAATTACTTCTTTAAGTCGTTTATTTCTATGTCCTTATGTTTATGAAATGATCTTGAACCTAGACTGGTTCAGAGAAATCTCAGCTTGGAAATAGTACTAGATACACTGTTTACTTGTATCACTTAGCATTTAGTTTTGTTGTATTTCAGTTATAATCACCAGTTTAAGCATGTATTAAAGAGAAAAAAAAACATTAATTACTTTAATACCGCATTACTTTACCCTAACGCTATAACCGGTTTGGGGATTTTTTTCAGAAGTCCGTTAATTTGAATGGGAGCCATCAAAATGACAAATTGTAGTTCTCGTTTTAGTCTCAAAATCCTGGGAGTCCTAGTGTTAGATATGTTGCTGATAAAGGCATGAAACTAAGTCAAACTGAGGGAATAGCTTCATACCGCGGTAGAAAGCTCAAAAAGAATATTTTCCACATGTGCTTGAACCTCTCCCCGGCTCTGCTCCTGCTGGTCTGCACGGAGCTGGAGCAGGTCGTATAACAGCCCAGAGACAGGCTTTGGCCACAGAAGATGAAGATGGACAGTGAGCGATGTCCCCGGTGTGACTGGAAGAGTATTGACAGGAGACGGGAGAGGTCAGCGAGGCGGACATGGCTGATGGAACCATTACATGTCATAACAAGGACAAGACGAACCGTGGGCCAGGGACACAGCACGCCGCATCCAACCCATCGCCATCATTTACAATTACAGTCATCCTGGGAGTGCTGTAGTTGGAGATTTTTTAAAATGAGGGTTTACTTTTATGGAGTCGGAGCAATTGGGTTGTTGTGAGGAAAAGGCACGTCTATGCTAATCGAATCTCGCTAAGTGTGTTTGAGGCTAAAAGAGCAGTTTGTCTTAAAGCAGGCAGTAAAAAAGCAGAGGTTTACTTCACTGGGCGGTGATTTAGCTTTAGATTTTTTATTTAGTTTGTATACAGCATCAGAAGGACTATGCTAACGATGCTAACAAGGCTAACGATGCACAGGCTAATTGAATGGATGGATTGAGATGAATGGAACAACTTGTTTGACTTTTATTTTTAAGAATATAACTTACAATATAACATATATTATTGTGTGGCTATACTTGCATGTGAAAGCACATCTGATCTCTGAAGCTGTTCAGGTCAGTGCTGTGATGGGAGACCTCTGGGAACACTGAGTGCCAGAGGGGCGGCTGTAAAGTGCCAAACTGAGGTAGTGTGCTTAGGCAAGACACTTCACCTGCATTAAAATGCTTCTGAAGTGTGTGTTTGCGCATGTGAATGGTTGGTGGTTAGAGGGGCTGATGGCACAGACTGATTGCCTGTCACTGTGCCTCATGTCAGCTGTGGCTACTGTAGCAGTTAATCACCACCTAGTTTGAAAATAATGGCATGTGAAGTGTCTTTGAGTGTCCTGAAAAGCACTGTATGAAACCATTGCATTGTTATTTTCATTATTATTATTATTATTATTAAAGAGTAATAATAATAATAATACATTTTATTTATAATGCACTTTACATTTGACACCAAATCTCAAAGTGCTACAAACAGCAGCATAAATAAAAGCAAACACATAAAATCAGATAAAAGACTATAAAAAAATTAGCAGTACGCTTTAGTAAAAAGATGGCTTTTGAGTCCCTTTTTAAAAGCTTCCACCGTCTGTGGGGCCCTGAGGTGGTCCGGGAGGGCGTCCCACAGACGGGGAGCAGCGGCCTCGAAGGCCCGGTCCCCCATTTTCTTGAGCCGTGTCCTGGGCGGGAGCAGACGGTGCTGTTGGCCTGACCGGGTTCTGCCTGAGGAGTGTGGAGTGAGGTAGTGGGTCAGTCAGTGAGGTAGGTGGGGGCATCACCGTGGAGACAGTGGTGGGTGTGCAGGAGGATCTTGTACTCTATACGGAGGTGAACGTGGGAGTGGAGGGTGCGAAGGATGGGGGTGATGTGCTCATGCTTCCGCACCCTCATCAGGACCCTGGCCGCGCTGCTTTGGACGTACTGGAGCTTTTGAATGCTCCGGCCAGGGATCCCGATGAGGAGTGCGTTGCAGTAATACAACAATTTTACTTGTATTAAAACACTATTTGTATGTAAGTGCTCAAAGGCAGAGTGAGCAGCTTGCCTGACATATCAGAGCTCACGTACGGCAGGTCCACATCTGCATCATTAACCAACCCACAAACATCTGAGGGAGGTCACAGTTTAATAATCTATAGTCCATTAAGTGTAGAGACTGCTTATTATTATTATTATTATTATTATTATTATTATTATTATTATTATTATTATTATTATCATTATTATTATTAAGGACACAATACATTACGGTCCATAGTTAAAAGAAAATATCCAATGCACACAGAATATTGCACATTGAAAAATAAATATGTACAGGAAAACAAAAAAGAGAACATTACAGCCGCTGAACAGTGTAAAGGCCTGCAGTAAGTCCGTCATTTGGAGGTGAACTCCAAATGACGGACTGATCAGAGTCTCTGAGGCGACACATGAATCTGAACTGAACATTACCAAGAGATGCAGAACAGGAGCGGACGCCACGTTAAGCAGACATCTCACTCGCACTGCTGTGCCGAGGAACCTTCAGCAGCAGCCTCAAGGAGTTGTTATGAATTTGAAATAATGTCTTTAGTAGAAAATACAAGGCGCAACATGTAAAAAATGTTTTCGGTGTGTAACTCACTAAGCGCACTCCAGGACGTACGCAACGGGAGAAAACAGCTCACAAGAAGGAAAAACACCGATATCTACCTTTTGCAAGAGGCGTTCAGCGAGTCATAAACTTAAATCTGCGCACTCAGCCGAGCCACTGGTCTCTAATCAAGATCCACAAGGTGTACCGTGTTTATCTAAATCACCAACACGACTGCGCAATCACAGACCAAGAGGAAGAAGAAGAAGAAGAAGAAGAAGAATCAGGGGGAGCAGGAAAAGTGGAGGGGAAAGAAAATCAAGAAATACAGTAATGACACGGCGGCTGAGCGGGTTGAAAGCAGCGATGATTCAAGGGTCTTTGTGGTGAGGAAAACACTTATTGGACGTTAGTCACAGTCGCTGAGTCAAACAGCCGACAATTATTTACACCTGGACAAACGGGAGGGGGAATAAATGGATTTCCTGTTCCCAAAGTGCGACGATATTGACAGGACATTTGAAAAAAAGAACGAGACGAGCATCAATAAACGTGTTATAATTGCATTCTATTGTTGTGGTGTGGTCCTGGATGGAGAGTAATCGGATACTTTAACCATATTTTCTTTTTTTTTTTGCTAAAGTTTTTCATACCATAGCAATCCACATTGGATATCTGATTGCATTGACATCTGAATTGTAAGGTGCACTAAATAAAATGTACTATTTTTATTATCATTTATAAAAACTTGACCACTCTCTGCTCTTGTTATCCCTGAGGTTCAAAAATTTGGTTAACAGCATGTCGTTGTCTCGTCCACTTAAAACCTATACTAACGTCGTAAATCGCGGCTGATAAAACACAGACAGAGAGTGTGTGTGTGTGTGTGTGTGTGTGTGTGTGTCCTCCCAGAACGGCATGAGTGATGGCACAGTGCGGGTAAACAACTGCTGCTGCTTCACTCCAGCGGCCGTGACCAAGGCCAGAGGCAGAGCGCACCGGACACAAGGACGGCGGCCTCATCAGGACACTACTACCAGCGTGTGTGTGTGTCTGTATGTGTGTTTGATTGTGTCTGCAAATGTGTGTGTGTGTTTTATTGCGTGTGTTTTTCTCTATGCGTGTGCGTTTGCCCGTGTGTTTGAGTGTGTGTGCATACAGGTATGTGTGTGCGTGTTTGATTGTGTGTGTGCATGTAAGTGAGTGTGTGAGAGTGTGTGTTTTTTTCTATGCGTGTGCGTTTGCCTGTGTTTGAGTGTGTGTGCGTATGTGGATATGCGTGTGTGAGTGTGTGTGTGTGTTTGCCTGTGTGTGTATGTGTGCTGCAAGCAAACTCACTCTGGAACAGTCTCTCAGAATGAGGACTGCATTTTTAAGGCGGACTTGTAAAAGTGACCTTCCTCAGCCTCATGATCATTTAAAGCACTTGTTTGTGTCATATTCTCGTTCATCGTGCTCCCCACACTCCCGCGATCTGCCACCGAGACACGACAATTTTTAGACCTACATTTGAACGGGGATCAATTTAAAGACCTAGTGACCGCAAAGGGGAAAAAAAAATATGATAAGAGTAAACAAGACGTGTTCATGGTTTGAAAAGGCATTGGTCGAAGCAAAAAAGCGTATTTAAAGGTTTAGTGGAGGATTTTCCTAAATTTTAGGAAAGAGCCTCCATCTCCACACTTTGAACAAAACTCTCTGGTCTTATTTGTCGGAATGATTGACAGTTAGGAGGACCAATAATCTTGATGATCCACCCGGAAGTAGAAAATCCCGTACATACCTTTAAATTAGCCTGGCCCTAGTTGTGGGTGACGTCAAGAGTTTGTGTCAAACGGGCAGGTTGTAGTTTGGCAATGGAAATGCGATAGAAAAGTAATCCGGTCTGGTTCTATCAAGAAACTGAAGCCAGAGCAAGGAGAATGTTTAGCAAATGTAATCACTGGAAAAGATTGTGGCGCTACTCCCCACGGACTTCGTTAGCGGCAAAGGAGATGGCTAGGCTAAATGCTAAATGCTAACGACTGTCTCAGTCTCATTACATACGTCACGTTAAACTCCAATCGTTTTAATCTGCAAAAGGAGTTAACTCCTCCCACCTGTTAATGGAGCTCAATGAAGCGCCTCCGGACCTTAGTACGAAATGTAATTTGTACTATGGTGTGGTACTCCTACAATTCAAACTACATAGATAGATAGAGATACAGTAGATAGATACATAGAAAGATAGATACTTTATTAATCCCCGACAGAGATATTCAGGTGTCCAAGTAGCAGCAAAAATAGAAAATAAAATTGATGATTCTAAAAAGCTAACAATTGTATAATCAGCAACAGCCCTTCAGGTCACAGCAGCAGAGGAGGAGAAGCGTTCGATCTAACTAATACATATTCTACATACTCATACTACTACAAGTATCATTCTGCAGGATTCATTATTGATGTTATTTATTCCAGACTTAGATGTCAGACTTGTCCAGGTCTAAATATGAGGATTTGTCATTTTTAAATTCGGAGACAGGAGGGATTCTCTGGGTTTGGGTCATTGGCTGCCACTGAACTGAGACTGGGGCCGCACACTCAGAGTCCGAGACCTCTGCTGGTTTCTGCAGACAGATGGAGGACAATGGCCGGGCCCCGCTGCCGTTCGCTGCCATAAAAAACTTAATCGCTTTAAAGTTCCCGTAAAGTTCGGCAGCAAAAGGGTTATCGAGGCGTTATGCAAAAGTGCAGCGTAATTGAAAGCTCTAAGGTATAATGTGAAGGCGACGATGATGAAGACTGACTTTTAACGACCAACAAAGGCCTTCGACCCACACGTCCTCGCCGTGTACTCTGGGAACTTTAAACTTCTCTGAAAGGGGCTTTTTAAAGGGACGGTGTGGGATCACGACCTTCCTGCAGAACAAAGGAAGCAGAAAGTGAGAGGACGTCGAGATATGTTTATTTTTTCACCCACAGCTCATGAAGAAAAAATGTTTTTAAACCTTATTTTAGGGCGTCCAGATGGAAAGACACAGGGAGAAGGCAACCAGCGAGGCAACCAGTCCATGCCATCGGCCCCTCCTTCCACCACCAATCATTCACACACACAGACTCAGTGAGGCGACAGTGGCTCAATTGGCCTTTGGGCTTGGGGATTGTGGGTTCAAGCCCAACAACGAGACCTACTTCACGACTCCCACGGATGTCTGCTGTCGTTGTGTCTTTGGGGAAGACACTGAACCCCACTTTGCCTGAAGCAGCTCAGACTAGAACAGCCGTCCTCCTGTGGACTCACCACCACCAGTTTTTCTGTGTACTGGTTGCAGGTTTGACTGCCACCAACCCGGAGATGGATTAAGGGGAAGAAGATGGACAACAGACTCATTCAAATGTGGGTGAAGTGTCTTGCCTAAGGACACAATCACAGTTAGGCACTTTACAGCCGCCCCACCTGGTGTTCCCAGAGGTCTCCCATCACAGTGCTGACCAGGTCCTTGCCCAGCTTCGGAGGTCTGATAGGATCTGACCATTTGGCTCCTAAGGCTCGGTATTTACCTGGAGCATTCCTCGTCCTCCACTTCTGTTGTGATTTAGGCCCAGACACAAACACATTGAGCTGAATGTGAAAACTAGTGATAGAATCAGACTGTTTTGAGATCCAGTAGATAGTGACATTTTGTGTATGGTTGAATTTCACAGACCACTTTAAGTTTGGTGTAATAGCCACTCACTCCACACACAGAACCAGGATAAACATTGTTATTTGAAGAATATCGCAATCTCGTCGTACTGATGGCTGATTCAAATACAGAAATCTTGCAGAGGTAATTGTTGCTTTGACTGCTTTGTTCCCAGCTCTTGTTGTCCCTGCTGTATTTTTATATACTTGCCTCGTGTTGTCTTAATGTACTCCACACTCCCTCTCTCTCTCTCTCTCTCTCTCTCTCTCCCTCTCTCTCTATCTCTCTCTCCCTCTCTCTCTATCTCTATCTCTCTCTCTCCCCAAAAGCTCAGTGCATTTTTCTTCTGAGACATAAATAACACTAAGCTGACGGAGGCTGTGCTACACCGGGCGGCTCCTCAGAACAGATGCTACCTTAGAGGAACATTTCAAAATAAGCAGGTTTTGAGAATGTAAAAGCAGATGACAGTTTTTCCACCTGTCACTTGTACACACTGTGCATTAGAGACATTGGTGACTATTGTGCGGGAAAAGCGCAAATTACCCTAAGAGTATAGGGTCAGGATAATAACTGGTATTAATGTAAACTGTGATATTATGATGGTAGAGGATCGCTACCATAAAAGAGAGGGACAGTATTGACAGTGCTCCTTCATGTTTATGGATGTATTGGAGTAGTCTATACTTTCTACTCACACGGAGAGAGCCTTCAAACTTGATAGTTTAAAATCTATCATTACTAAAAAGTGAACATAGCACACAAGAAACCAGCAAGGGCTCAACTGGTCAATGTAACAGCAGGTTTCAGCCATAGAAATGCGTTGACATACTTGCAATACCACCCCGGGCCTGTGGGGGAAACCAGAGAGAGAATTATCCAATGCTTTTGGAAGGCGTCTTCTTTCCTCTCGTCTTCATAGGATGGTCCAAAAGTGGCTCTTGTACCTCTCTTGTTTAACCGCCATTGACTTCAGAAGGCATATAAGTTTCAACGGCAGACATGGACAAAGTTAAATATCCAATGGGCTGGCAAATCATTGTTTCCTCGATGGTTTTACAAAAAATAATTCTGCAGAACTGGTAAAGCAGAAACGTTCCAGGATTAGATAAATGGAAGTCCTTATTGAGATATAATTTAAGCCTCAAAAGAACCCTATCAGCGGAGAAGAAAAAAAAAAAAAGAAAAAAATACTATGTGGGGAACTATTTATGAAGCACTCCGGGTCGCCTGGGAGTGCTTCAGTCCTGCACCGGACCTGTTCACGTTCAACGGCCGCTGGTCCACATTCTGTAGCTTAGGTCCTGGATCTACAGCCGGTCCGTCCGTGGGAGTGGATCCCTTTCTCAAACTGTGGGTCTCCCCGAGGTTTCTCACTTTTTTCTCACTGGGTTTTTATGAGTTTTTCCTTACTGATGCAGGAGGGTCTGCTGGACAGTTAGCGTCCAACTAGAAGGACTGTGGTGATGATCCAGGACACTTTAACATTCTACAACATGTATGGACATTTTTTGTAATGTGTTCTATATTCTTTCTGTGTGTGTCTGTGATCTGTGGTCTGTGGTCTCACTCTGAAACTGGATCATCGGTAATAAAAATGGATCCATGTGAAACAGAGACCAGAAGACGAAAGACCGTTTGTAGCTCTGTGAAAACAGCTGCCTTCTGCTGTCTTCTCCATGGACCTTTAACCATAGTAAAAAGAAAAAAAGAACTTCGGCCTAATTTGTGTGTGCTTTTGTCGAGATGACCTGCAGTAGAACTATATTTATTAACAGTGCTCTTTGGAAATGACCTAATATCATCTGATTGGTCAAAATATGGGTAAAGAAAGTGCTCTGAAGTCCATTCTCTTGTTTGATTTTCTGTTAAACAAAGCTGACAGATTTGTATGTTTAAATGTGTTACATTTCTCTCCATCCCGGGCAGTGGAATGTTGATTACTAAAAAATGTGCTCTATATTTACTGTAGATAAAGTGGATTGGTTACTGAGAAGAACTGGTGCAAACGTCCTCTACAGGCCCTCAGACCCTCAGACTCTCAGAACCTCAAACCATCAGACTCTCAGACCGTCAGACCCTCAGACTCTCAGACCATCAGACCCTCCAACCCTCACACCCTCAGACTCTCAGACCGTCAGACCCTCGGACTCTCAGACCCTCTGACCCTCCAACTGTCAGACCCTCGGACCGTCAGACCATCAGACCCTCCAACTGTCAGACCCTCCAACCGTCAGACCCTCAAACCCTCAGACCCTCAGACCCTCGGACTCTCAGACCCTCTGACCCTCCATCCGTCAGACTCTCAGACCGTCAGACCCTCAGACCCTCAGACCGTCAGACCCTCAAACCCTCAAACCCTCAGACCCTCAGACCCTCAGACTCTCAGACCCTCAGACTCTCAGACCGTCAGACCCTCAAACCCTCAGACCCTCCAACCATCAGACCCTCCAACTGTCAGACCCTCCAACCGTCAGACCCTCAAACCCTCAGACCCTCAGACCCTCGGACTCTCAGACCCTCTGACCCTCCATCCGTCAGACTCTCAGACCGTCAGACCCTCAGACCCTCAGACTCTCAGAACCTCCAACCATCAGACTCTCAGACCGTCAGACCCTCAAACCATCAGACTCTCCAACTGTCAGACCCTCAGACCGTCAGACCCTCAAACCCTCAAACCCTCAGACCCTCAGACTCTCAGACCCTCAGACTCTCAGACCGTCAGACCCTCAAACCCTCAGACCCTCCAACCATCAGACTCTCAGACTGTCAGACCCTCAAACCCTCAGACCCTCCAACCATCAGACTCTCAGACTGTCAGACCCTCAGACTCTCAGACCCTCCGACCCTCAGACCGTCAGACCCTCAAACCATCAGACCCTCCAACCATCAGACCCTCAGACCATCAGACTCTCAGACCGTCAGACCCTCAGACCATCAGACCCTCCAACTGTCAGACCCTCAAACCCTCAGACCCTCCAACCAGTCAGACTCTCAGACTCTCAGACCCTCAGACTCTCAGACCCTCCGATCCTCCAACCGTCCGACTCACAGACTGTCAGACCCTCAGACTCTGTCCTTGGAGCAGGTGGTCGAGGACTGACTTTATCACCTCTCCTCAAACACTGCAGTTAATGGTCGTCTGCAAAGCCCGTTCTCAAGTTCGGACATGACTGTTTCGGAATCCGAGAGAATGAATTGTGACAGTTGTTCAGACTCAGGACATGAGCAGGGGATCAGTATCAGATTGGTATCTACTATGTTGTTTTGATTTTTATAAAACTCATGGATCAGTTGGCTTCATTTTAATTTATTACTATTAATAACTTTTAGAATTATGTAATTTTCTAATGTGGGTGAGGTGTCTTGCCTAAGGACACAGCCACAGTTTGGCACTGTACAGCCGCCCCACTGTGGCACCTGCTGCTCCCGGAGGTCTCCCAACACACACAGATTCTGATTCTAGACCAAAAAACAAAAACATTATTTATTTTTTTACTTTGTACCTCAGGACGACCTTGAGTGCCCAGACAGACGCCATGAGAATAGAATATTATTATCATTATTATTATTACTAGCTATAGTCAGATTCCCTCTGGTTCCCTCTCCCTCCCCTTCTCCTCTCGCTCATCTTCTTCTCTCCCTCCTCTCTTCCTCTTCTCTCCCTCCTCTTCTCTTCTCCCTCCTCTTCTCCTCTTTTCCTCTCCCTCCTCTTCTTCTCTCCCTCCTCCTCCCTCATCCTCTCCCTCCTCTTCTCTTCTCCCTCCTCTTCTCCTCTCTTCCTCTCCCTCCTATTCTCCTCTTCTTCTCTCCCTCCTCTCTCCCTCACCCTCCTCTTCTTCTCTCCCTCCTTTCTTCCTCTCCCTCCTCTTCTCATCTTCTTCTCTCCCTCCTCCTCCCTCATCCTCTCCCTCCTCTTCTCCTCTCTTCCTCTCCCTCCTATTCTCCTCTTCTTCTCTCCCTCCTCTCTTCCTCTCCCTCCTCTTCTTCTCTCCCTCTTCCTCCCTCATCCTCTCCCTCCTCTTCTCTTCTCCTCTCTTCCTCTCCCTCCTCTTCTCCTCTTCTTCTCTCCCTCCTCTTCTCTCTCTCTTCCTCTCCCTCCTCTTCTCTCTCCCTCCTCCTCCCTCATCCTCTCCCTCCTCTTCTCTTCTCCCTCCTCTTCTCCTCTCTTCCTCTCCCTCCTCTTCTTCTCTCCCTCCTATCTTCCTCTCCCTCCTCTTCTTCTCTCCCTCCTCCTCTCTCATCCTCTCCCTCCTCTTCTCTTCTCCCTCCGCTTCTCCTCTCCCTCCTCTTCTCCTCTCCCTCCTCTTCTCCTCTCTCTCTTCTTCTCTGCTCCTGGACAGATCCGACAGATGCCTCCACACCTCCAAATGCCTGCATTTTTCTCACCGAGACTTTACCTTCGTGCGCACTATAAAACCTGGGATTTAGCGTCTGTCAGGCTGTTTAAGCAGAAGGCACAAGACAAACAGCGCCACGCCGCCATGTTCCGCCGAGGCCTTGCATAACAATGACATAAATACACATCATGTCTGCGCCCCGGCTTCTCCGCTGACTCCTCCATATTTCATACTTGACCTCTCTCCTTCTCTCTCCATTTATCCACCGCTCTCTTTGCTCTCCACTCACTGCTCCACAAGCGCCTTTTGTCATAGTGTTGTTGAGACTTACTATGTGTGTTGCTCTACAACTTTATATCTACCCTACTCTACTCTACTCTACTCTACTCTACTCTACTCTACTGTGCTCTATATACCCTACTCTACTCTACTCTACTATAATCTACTCTACTCTACTGTGCTCTATATCTAGTCTACTCTGCTCTATATCTACTTTACTCTATATCTACCCTATTCTACTCTACTCTACTCTACTCTACTCTACTGTGCTCTATATCTACTCTACTCTATATCTACCCTACTCTACTCTACTTGTCAATGGAGTATGTTATTGTGTTATTATCATATTAATAAATGTAACGTTTAGACTAGTGTGGATCTAAAAACTAGTAGTATTGATCCAGGCAGGAGTGCAAGAATGTGCGGAGTCAAACCCCCAGCTATTATACACAGGAAGTTAAATTAAGAGGAGTGCAGAAAACATCTGTTATAGCCTCAGGCTTACTTTGAGAGGGGCTACTGTGTGTTTTGGAGAAAGGAGCTATTGTGTTCACCTAAGGATGGTGAGACATGTGTTTTCAATTATCATGTCATGTGACTGTGTGCTTATCATCGATAGCCTGTCTTGAAGCAGTGTCTTTTTGCTTTGGGTGTGCGAGGGAGAGCAGGGCCCAGATTGGAGAACCAGTCTGCCACTTGTCTGTATCTTATATTCTGTCTTTTATATATTAAACCTTTTCATATATCTAAGCAGAATTTGTGGTCCATTTTTCATCGAAGGAGAAACCGTGGCTGAACCAGCGTTAACATATTTTGGTCCTTCTTGAGCCGGATGTCAAAACATCATTTTTTTGGAGCTGACCGTCGTCCTACTGAAGAGCTGAAACAGCAGCGTGGCTTGGAGGTTGCAGGTCGAAAAACAACTGCAGCAACAGTCTCTCTGTGTGGGGTTTTGATCAGCTTCGAATTTCGGATTGAAGACACAAAAGCCACGGACATCGCGATAACAGGCAAGTGTGAATTTACTTTTGAAGTCAATTTACTTTTGACTCAAAAAAGAGGCCGGGGATAACGAGGTTTATCCTTTTTAATAGTCGAGGAGCTATTTCTTAGGCCTGGGATAACGAGGTTTATTCTTCTAATAGTCAGAGAGCTATTAAAGACAGTCAGAGGGGGAGCCCGGAATAACAACAGGTTATTCTTTTAGATAGTCTGGAACTATCATAGACTGTAATAATAACGGGGTTATTATTTAGAGTAAGTCGGGGACTACTTTTTACTGCAGTTAAAAGTGAACGGAGTTCATTTTGAATTAAAGACGTCTGTGTGAATGTGTGTGTGAAAGGAGATAAATCTATACTCGAAGCATCGGACAACCAGAAACCTTGCGGTGATAACAAAAAGTTGTCGGCTGGGTGAAGTAGAGTTGGATTGCATCTCATTATGTTTTAAGTAATCGTGAAAGTGGTCTAAAACAATTACATTCCTTGTGATTAAACACCCAGGAGAAACCGGATGAAACATTAAGTTTTGTCTAGAAGCTTGTTTCTCGAGGAAGTGATTTGGCCCGTGAGGCATTCCACTAAGATCGTTTACAAATGTGTAATTAATATCCACTGTTGTATAAGCAATAGTTATTAAATAGAAGTTGAAGAAGATATCTAAATAATTTACTAAAGAGTAAATATGGGTTCATCTTGTACTAAAACTGTGGATCTGAAAGGAGATCCTAAGTTTATGCAGAGAAAAAATCCTGAATCAGTTAAGTATTTAAAAAACTGGAAGAAGAAGTATGGGTTTGAAGGTAAACTAACACTAAAAGAGTGTGAAACACTGGTGATGAAAGTTAGTTTAGGACTTAAATCCAAAAAGTTGCCATCAGAAAAACAATTGCATGAGCAGAAAATGGCGGAGCTGTGGTTAGTTGCAGGAATAAGCAAATTAAAGAGAAGAAGAGTGAAACCAGCCTAGTTGCCTTTACAACAGAAGAAGACAATTTGGTCCAGGCAGGGAGGCGCCATGTGCAGCAGCACCAGCAGCAGCAGCAGCAGCAGCACCAGCAGCAGCAGCAGCAGCAGCAGCAGCAGCAACAGCAGCAGCAGCAGCAGGCTGTAGTACAGGCTCATAAATACACAGCGGCACCACCTCAATATACTCCACTGCAACAGACAACAAATCTATTCTCAGATAATTCTGTAAAACTGCAGGATAGTTTGTATCCACATGCAGAGCTTGAAGCAGCAGCGCAGTCACAAGTCTGTGACGTACAAACACCTGTTGCTACTAGATCACGGCTTCCAATGAACGCGTCTTGGAGCAAAAGTTTTGGAAACCTTTTCAGTCCAAGGGTTGACTTCTCAGAGAGAGGAGCAGATGCATTCCCAATGATAGAAGTCCCAAATCCCACTCATGATCCACAAGTGGTTGGAAGTTTGCCTACTATGTATGTCTTTCGTACTTGGACGAAAGCAGACATAATTAAAGCCACAGAAAGTGTCCCAAGCCATAGAGAAGACCCAGATGGATTTTGCGATGGTATGAGACAACTGGTGGACATGTATAGGCTTAACGGAATTGAAATTAGGGACATTTACATGACGAAAATGGGAGTTGATTGGACAAGAGTAAGACAACATTATAACCCAAATGATAATGCAAACCCACCTGTGCTTCTTCCTGCAGCAGACCCACTCATTAACGATAGATTAAATACTCTACATACTCAAATCAGAGAAATGTTCAAAACTTTACCTGACTATGGGAAGTTAGCTCAGGTAAGACAAATGGAGGATGAGACAGTAGTAGATTTTAGAGTGCGGTTTGAAATAGCCTTTAGAAAACACAGTGGGTTGAGAGACAATAATGCAGCGGAACGTGTAATTTGGGATCAACAGTTTAAACAAGGGATGTTGGCTAATTTAAGACCAGAAGTCTCTGAATGGATAAAGAGAAATTTTGTTGGATTGCCTACTGCGACGCTGCCTGATTTTATAACACATGCTATTCATGCTGAAGTGGTTGCTAGAAATAAAAAGAGAAATAAAGAGAGAGAAGAGCAAGCCAGATCAGTGGATTCTTTCTTGCAAGATTTGGGAGATGTGTGTTTCCAGAAAGCACAGGGCCAATCAGCAAGGAGGGAGCAGAATGGAGGCAGAGGTCAAAGCAGAGGGAGGGGGCAGATGAAGACTAGGAGAGAGAGAAAGTTGGACAAAAGCAATGATTATTGTTACATTTGCAAAAAGAAAGGACATTGGGCGAGAGAATGTGAAGCATGGACCAGAGAATGTGAATCAAGTTCAGATGGGGAAAAGAGAGAAGAATATGTAGAAAAAAAAGGGAGAAATCAAAAACATCACAATGCATGACTAGGGAGTAATAACAAAACTAAAGTTCTGACAAAAAGTAATGATGAAACAGTGAAAATTCCAAATTTAAAAATGACTTCCATAATTGAAAATGAAAATGGATATGATTCTGATTTGGCAAAGCAATGTGATGAGGTTATAGATTTCACTCAATTAGATATTTTTCATGTGTCTAAACCAGAAATAACACTTTACATTGAAGAAAGGCCCTATGTGTTCCTTTGTGATTCTGGAGCGGATAAAACAGTGATTAGGGATGTGAGCAATATACCCATTTCAAAAAACTCAATCACAGTGAGATCAGCTAATGGGTTAGTGCAAAAACAAAATTTGAGTCAGTTGATTACAATAACAAATCCAGAAACATGTGATGAAGCCATGTTGAGGGTGGTTCTGTCACCGCTGTGCCCATACAATCTACTCGGACGTGATGCAATGGTTGCATTAAAAATGGGAATATTTCCAAACAAAAATGGAAATATGGAAGCTAGGCGCTGTAGCAACACTGATATCCATGTCCTAGAAGCGGAGGGATCAGTATTGTATTGTTGGACTTTGGATATGCCGACAAGTGACCCTGGAGAATCAGGGAAAGAAATTGTAAAAAGGGCAAAACAGGCATTAAATCCAAGTGCCATTGTCAAACAACATGATGAGTTACATGTCACTCTGAGATTTAAAACAACTCCAGGAGGTGATCCAGTTTACGATAAGCTTGTAAAAAAATTGGGTCCGCAGAGAGTTCAAATTAGAGACATTTACTGGAGAGACAAAACAAGTTTCTGCACTGTAGGAGTGGCAGATGCAGTAAAACAACTCATGGGAGATTTGCACATTCCACATATCTCTATATCCAAAGACCCAGAGGCAGAGTGGAGTGATAACAATGCCTTTGTTGGTCAAGTGGAATCAATTAGAGATTGGGAGCAAGATAAAAAAGTAGGAGTATACTGGAGTAAAACAACTGGCTGGAGAAAACAAAAGATAAACTGGACAGTAGTATGTACGCCAGCTGTACATCTGACTGACCAGGAGCTTGCATGACTAATGACTCTAACACAGGAAGAGGAGGAGGAGCTTGAGCAAGTTCCAGATGAGGTGTGGTCAAAGGGACCCACAGATGTTGGGTTAATGAAGGGAATGTTACCAGTGGAGATCAGAGCAAAAACTGAGTACAGGCCCAGGATAAAACAATATCCTTTAAAACCTGATGCAGTAGAAGGAATAAAACCTGTAATACAGGATTTAATTAAAAAAGGAATAATTCAAAAATGCTCAGATTCCCCTTGTAACACACCAATATTCCCAGTTAAAAAAGCTCCTCCATCCGTAGCTTGGAGAATGGTTCAAGATCTGCGAGCTGTGAATGAAGCAGTTATTCAAAGAGCACCTAATGTACCAGATCCACATACACTGCTTAATCAATTATGACCAGAGGCTAAAATCTTCTCTGTGATTGATCTCAGCAATGCATTTTGGTCCATTCCAGTGCATAAAGACAGTCAATTTTGGTTTGCATTTACCTTTGAAGGGGAAAGATATGTTTTCACAAGATTAAGCCAGGGGTTCGCTGAATCCCCAACTATTTTCTCTGATGCAATAAAAAATTGTCTTGCTGATTTTAATCCACCAGAGGGAAGCCAGATTTTGAGCTATGTGGATGACATTTTGGTGGCGTCTAAGACAGTTGAGAGCTGTAAAAAAGATACTATAGCTTTACTGAAACACTTGGCTAAAACTGGCAATAAGGTCAGCAAAAATAAAATACAGTTATGGAAGACAGAAGTTAAATACCTAGGTCATACATTAACCAAAGATGGAAGGTTAATCCATGGGGAAAGAAAAGCTTCTATTCTAGCGGCACCTAGACCCGAAACTAAAAAAAAGATGATGTCATTTTTGGGGTTATGTAATTATTGCCGGCAATGGGTAGCTAATTATGCAGAATTAGTAAGACCATTACAAAATTTAATTTTTGAAAAGCCAATGACACCTAAAGAAAACATTCATTGGACTGATGAAGCAGTCAAAGCCTTTAGCAAAATTAAAGGAATTATAGCTAGCTCAACAGTTTTAGCTTTGCCGGACTACTCTAAGCCATTTGAACAGACAGTTGACTGTAAAAATGGATTCATGACATCAGTATTGACTCAAAAATGGGGGTCAAAACAAAGACCAATTGCTTATTACTCTTCGAAGCTTGACCCGGTGGCCAGAGCGACTCCAGTGTGTGTCCAAGCGGTTTTGGCTGCAGCATTAGCTGTCCAGGCATCTGCTGAAGTTGTTCTGTTTCACCCATTGACCTTGAAAGTACCACATGCTGTGTCAATGCTACTTTTGCAAACAAGCATGACATTCCTATCACCAGCCCGTCACCTTTCCTGCATGACACTCCTGCTGTCACAATCACATGTGACCGTAGAAAGATGTCATACAGTAAATCCATCTACTCTAATTCCAACAGAAGGAGATGGCACTGCACATGATTGTGTTCAAGAAGCATATAAAGACTTCCGTCCAAGACCTGATATAAAGGACGTGCCACTCTCTGGGGGAATTACAGTGTTTGTTGATGGCTCAGCAGGGAAAGATGAGTTTGGGAAAAATCATGTAGGATACTCTGTTACCACTGTGGATAAAACAATTGAAGCAAAAGTACTTCCAAGTAACTTATCTGCACAAGCAGCAGAATTAGTAGCTTTAACAAGAGCTTGTGAATTGCATAAAGATAAGAAATTAACGGTGTATACTGATAGCCAATATGCATACGCTACAGTTCATTTGTTTTGTCAACAGTGGAAACATCGTGGTTATAAAACTTCTGCGGGAAAAGATGTAAAACATGCAACATTATTAAAGAATTTACTCAAAGCGATAATGTTGCCACAGCAGCTTGCTGTATGTAAATGTGAAGCTCACACAAGAGGGACAGACAAAGTGTCAACAGGAAATGACACAGCTGATAAAGCTGCAAAAGAAGTAACAGGATTACTGCTTAGTGAAGAAACACAAGATTCTGACGATCTTTTAAAAGAAATGCAGCAACAAGCGCCAAAAGCAGAAAAAGAGAAATGGCTTAAAGAGGGAGCTATATTCAATGGGAGTTTGTACATGGGTCCAAACGATAAGCCAGTTCTACCTAAATCAATGTTTAAATGGGCGGCTTTAGTGAGCCACGGAGTAACCCATGTTTCTTCTGCAAGTATGTGTGGATTGGTGAACAAATATTACACAACATATGGGTACAATTTTTACTCAAAACATTTTTGTAATCAGTGTGTAATCTGTATAAAACACAATTCACAAGGAAATATGAGACCAAAAAGGGGGGTATTTCCTAAACCCACACATCCTTTTGAAGAAATCCACATGGACTTTATCCAGTTAAATAAAGTGAATAATTTGGAATATTGCCTCGTGATTATTGATGCATTTTCCAAATGGGTAGAATTGTTTCCTTGTCACTCTCCGGACGCTCTAACAGTGGCTAAAGCAATATGTAAAAGAATTGTGCCAACATTTTCGATTCCCAGAGTTATCAGGAGTGACAATGGAACACATTTTGTAAATGATGTGATTGATAAGGTGGGACAAAATCTCAACATAAATCTAAAAAGACATTGTAGCTACCATCCACAAAGTGCAGGTTTAGTTGAAAGAAATAACGGCACTGTTAAAGCTAAATTGAGGAAATGCATGGAGGAAACAAACAGACAATGGCCTGAATGCATAGACTTGGTACAGTTAAGCATGCATATAACACCTACTCAGGGTAGTGCATTGACACCATTTGAAATATTATATGGTAGGTCATACACACTTCCAGATTTACAGCCAAATAAGCAGTTCTCTCCTGATGATAATCCTACGTTGGCTGACTATATGAGAAAAACATTACTGACTAGAGCGTGTCAAGAAACAAATAATGTTCCGAGTCAACCATTTTGTGCACAGGAGCTGCCTGTTCGAGTTGGAGACTGGGTGTTTGTGAAAGTCATCAAACGAAAGTCCTGGTCCAGTCCACGGTGGGAAGGTCCGCATCAAGTGCTTCTGACGACACCCACTGCTGTGAAGATAGCAGAAAGGCCCACGTGGATTCACCTCTCACACTGCAAAAAGAGAAATCTGAGAGATTTTGTGTCAACCACAGCGGAGGGGAAGGCTGACCTACAAAGGGGGGCAGATGTGCTCGTCTCAACAGTCAGTGAAGCAGGGAGATCCTCCAGTGGTTTAATGCACAAGAAACACAGTTTGTACAACTTGATGATGTGCTAGTAACCTCTCATCTTGTGATATTGGTGAATTGGACTGTTTCAAAAAGGACTGTTTACAAGATGGTCTTCAAAGTATTCTCCACTCGACATGGACTTCGATGCAGTAGTGGTCTAATAATACTGATTACATTGATAGTTATTGTGGTTCCATCACTGCTCTGGTGGGGGAGTCAACAATATAACAATGTCAAGCGTACAGCTAGAGCAGAAATAGATGTAGATCACTATAAAGACAACTACTGGTATCGCATGGCTGAAATAACGGCTCAGGCAAATAATATGTCAGATTGTTATGTTTGTGCATTTGTTCCTCATCATTCAAATTCAAATCCTTATATAACACCACATCCAGTCTCAGCTTTAACAACTATATGCACTATGGCTTTTTATACCTTACATTCAATTGGCATGAACTACTCTAAATATGTGGAATGGCTGCCAAATTGCACTACTCTTTCAATTCAAAAGGTAGCAGATTGGAGAGTTCCATTGAACTTCTCTTTAAGTACAAATATGACTAATGAGAAAGGTGTGACTGTGGCTCGATTTCCAGCCAATTCTCCTCTGTGTCTGAGTAGGAAATGCAATGTGCCGGGGCCCTGGGAGGATGCTAACCAATATGTAGGAACATCCACCTGTGATGATGTTCTGCCTATTGCCACATATAACCAACGAACCTCTGAGATACATCACAGATTATACTTCACTACTACTCCGACCGCACGGGAGTTCCCAGTGATTAATTTCACTAAAGTGGGTGAGGTCAGTGGAGTGGCCAACTGGCACTCATACCCAGCTTTTTTGGTGGAGGTCCCGGGGTTTTGGGGCTATCCATGCCCGTCAAACCAGGTGTGGGTTTGTGGAGATAAAGTGTATCTGTGGATTCCAGAGAGATGGTGTGGAACTTGTCATCTGGCCACCCTAGGTCCGGCCTCCTATATCATTTCAAGTGATAACTTGACACAGCACTTGGGCCAGAGGCAGAAAAGGGCTGCTGCCACAGCGGCCAGAAGCCCACCTTTAATCTCAGATGTAAGAGGAGTGTTCATGACAGCCCTTCCCATGTATGGAGTTGCATATTTAAGTCATAGGATGAATGATATTGCATGGAATTTGGAGAATTTGACTAATATTGTCATGGACCTCACTGAACAAATCAGGGGAGATTCAGAAAAGGAGGCTATGCGTCAAATGATCATGCAGAATCGAGTGGCATTAGATTTTGTTTTATCTGAAACTGGTGGTGTGTGTCAGTTAATTAAGGATCATTGTTGTACGTTCATTCCATCATCCAACTCAAATTATTCACTAATTTTGGATCGACTAAAAAGTCTTAAAACTGAGATGCTAAGTGAGCGAGACAATGACAACATGAATTGGGACTTATTGTCATGGTTTTCTACTGGAGCATGGTGGCAACTGATATTGAAAATAGCGACACCTGCAATAATGATTTTGGTTTTATTTTGCATATTTGTCACTTGTTTGTTGCCATGTGCTAAGTCTTTAACCAACAGAATGATAAACACTGCAGTTGCAGACACATTGTTTTCGGATCAATGTCAAGCGTTGTTAGCTCACACAAATGTAAATGATGATTTTGATATTTCTGTGTAAGTTTGTTATGAAGGTATTGCAGAAAACTGAGAAGAGATGTAATGCTGGATGTTAAAACTTTACATTTATATATTATGAATAGGGGGGAATTATGTCAATGGAGTATGTTATTGTGTTATTATCATATTAATAAATGTAACGTTTAGACTAGTGTGGATCTAAAAACTAGTAGTATTGATCCAGGCAGGAGTGCAAGAATGTGCGGAGTCAAACCCCCAGCTATTATACACAGGAAGTTAAATTAAGAGGAGTGCAGAAAACATCTGTTATAGCCTCAGGCTTACTTTGAGAGGGGCTACTGTGTGTTTTGGAGAAAGGAGCTATTGTGTTCACCTAAGGATGGTGAGACATGTGTTTTCAATTATCATGTCATGTGACTGTGTGCTTATCATCGATAGCCTGTCTTGAAGCAGTGTCTTTTTGCTTTGGGTGTGCGAGGGAGAGCAGGGCCCAGATTGGAGAACCAGTCTGCCACTTGTCTGTATCTTATATTCTGTCTTTTATATATTAAACCTTTTCATATATCTAAGCAGAATTTGTGGTCCATTTTTCATCGAAGGAGAAACCGTGGCTGAACCAGCGTTAACACTACTCTACTCTACTCTACACTACTTTACTCTACTCTACTCTACTCTACTCTACTCTACTCTAATCTACTCTACTCTACTGTGCTCTATATCTACTCTACTCTATATCTACCCTACTCTACTCTACTCTACTCTACTGTGCTCTATATCTACTCTATTCTATATCTACTCTACTCTACTTTATTCTACTCTACTCTAATCTACTCTCCTCTACTGTGCTCTATATCTACTCTACTCTATATCTACCCTACTCATCTCTACTCTACACTACTCTACTCTACTCTACTCTACTCTAATCTACTCTAATCTACTCTACTTTGCTCTATATCTACTCTACTCTACTCTACTCTACTCTAATCTACTCTACTCTACTGTGCTCTATATCTACTCTACTCTAATCTACTCTACTCTACTGTGCTCTATATCTACTCTACTCTATATCTACCCTACTCTACTCTACTCTACTCTACACTGCTCTACTCTACTCTACTCTATTCTACTCTACTGTGCTCTATATCTACTCTACTCTGCTCTATATCTACTTTACTCTACATCTACCCTACTCTACTCTACTCTACTGTGCTCTATATCTACTCTACTCTGCTCTATATCTACTTTACTCTATATCTACCCTACTCTACTCTAATCTACTCTACTCTACTGTGCTCTATATCTACTCTACTCTACCCTACCCTACTCTACTCTATTTTACCCTACCCTACTCTATTTTACCCTACCCTACTCTATTCTACTCTACTCTACTCTATTTTACCCTACCCTACTCTACTCTATTTTACCCTACCCTACTCTACTCTATTTTACCCTACCCTACTCTATTTTACCCTGCCCTACTCTATTCTACTCTACTCTACTCTATTTTACCCTACCCTACTATAAGTTTGTGTAAGCCCTCAGTCGTACAGGGATTAGTCAAAGCAAAGGAAGGGTTCTCACCCATCATCTGTACTTCTTAGCAAGTTTTCCCGATGTTTCGTCCTCAAACTAGCGGACTTCTTCAGGGAATGAATTTTCAGACCGCGCGTTGGAGATTTATAACCTATGGGTGTGGTTAGCCACACCCTAATCCTGATACTAACTCGTAAACAATCTCAGGTCTGCTTGATGTAGAAGGGAGCAGGTCTAACGACCCTGCTGAGGCTAACGACCCTAACTCCTTAGCATGTCACAGACCTATTGTCTGCTGGGATGCTCAAGTGGAGTGCAGGTCTCACCCCTCCTAACTCATTAGCATGTCACTGACCTTGTCCCAAGTTAGGGCGTTGTTTTTAGGATGTCGTCATAGATGCGAGGCAAAACAAATCTTAACCCTCCTCCTCTGTTAAGAGAAGGTTTTTGTTTCCTCACAAAAATGGCTTCTTTCACTCCTCTCTCAAACAAATTCTTCTCCCGAGCCAGAATTTTAACCTCTGTGTCATCCACCGTGTGGTTGGAGGCCTTGAGGTGGAGATGAACAGCCGACTGTGGCCCACTAGAGTTTTCTCTACGATGTTGGTAAAGTCGTTTCTGTAGAGTTTGTTTGGTTTCTCCAATATAGTGGTCAGTGCACTCCTCTTCACTACATTTAATTGAATACACCACATTGCTCTGTTTGTGTCTGGGTGTTTTGTCTTTGGGATGCACTAATTTCTGTCTTAACGTGTTGAAAGGTTTGAAATACACAGGGATTTTGTGTTGCCTAAAGATTCTTTGTAGTTTCTCTGAAACTCCCGCCACATACGGTAAGGACACCCCTCTCCTCCTACTTTCTTCTGTCTGTAGGACTGTGTCTCTGGCCTTTCTCGTCCTTTTGTCCTTTTGTCCTTTTGTCCTTTTGTCCTTTCTCGTCCTTTTGGTCTTTTACTAAAGCCCAAAGGACGAGAAAGGCCAGAGACACAGTCCTACAGACAGAAGAAAGTAGGAGGAGAGGGGTGTCCTTACCGTATGTGGCGGGAGTTTCAGAGAAACTACAAAGAATCTTTAGGCAACACAAAATCCCTGTGTATTTCAAACCTTTCAACACGTTAAGACAGAAATTAGTGCATCCCAAAGACAAAACACCCAGACACAAACAGAGCAATGTGGTGTATTCAATTAAATGTAGTGAAGAGGAGTGCACTGACCACTATATTGGAGAAACCAAACAAACTCTACAGAAACGACTTTACCAACACCGTAGAGAAAACTCTAGTGGGCCACAGTCGGCTGTTCATCTCCACCTCAAGGCCTCCAACCACACGGTGGATGACACAGAGGTTAAAATTCTGGCTCGGGAGAAGAATTGGTTTGAGAGAGGAGTGAAAGAAGCCATTTTTGTGAGGAAACAAAAACCTTCTCTTAACAGAGGAGGAGGGTTAAGATTTGTTTTGCCTCGCTTCTATGACGACATCCTAAAAACAACGCCCTAACTTGGGACAAGGTCAGTGCCATGCTAATGAGTTAGGAGGGATGAGACCTGCACTCCACTTGAGCATCCCAGCAGACAATAGGTCTGTGACATGCTTATGAGTTAGGGTCGTTAGCCTCAGCAGGGTCGTTAGACCTGCTCCCTTCTACATCAAGCAGACCTTAGATTGTTTATGAGTTAGTATCAGGATTAGGGTGTGGCTTACCACACCCATAGGTTATAAATCTCCAACGCGCGGTCTGAGAATTCATTCCCTGAAGAAGTCCGCTAGTTTGAGGACGAAACGTCGGGAAAACTTGCTAAGAAGTACAGATGATGGGTGAGAAACCTTCCTTTGCTACCCTACTATACCCTACTCTATTTTACCCTGCCCTACTCTATTCTACTCTACTCTATTTTACCCTACCCTACTCTACTCTACTCTATTCTACTCTACTGTGCTCTATATCTACTCTACTCTGCTCTATATCTACTTTACTCTATATCTACCCTACTCTACTCTACTCTAATCTACTCTACTCTACTGTGCTCTATATCTACTCTACTCTACCCTACCCTACTCTACTCTATTTTACCCTACCCTACTCTATTTTACCCTGCCCTACTCTATTCTACTCTACTCTATTTTACCCTACCCTACTCTACTCTACTCTATTTTACCCTACCCTACTCTACCCTTCCCTCTACTCTACTCTACTCTACTCTTTTTTTATTGTTGTGGTTATTTATGATTTGAATTCTGTGTGAGAGTGATTTTGTTAATCACAAATCGTTGCCTTTTGTATAAACTGTGCTCCACAAATAAATTTGATTTGCCTTCCTCTACTCCACCCTCCTCCCTTCCCCATTTCCTCCTCTCCCCTTTCCTTCTCATCTCCTCTCTCCCCTCCCCTCTCCTCTCCTCTCCTCCGGTGTCCTTTCCCTTCCTCTCCTTTCCTCTCTCCTCCTTTCTCCTCCCCTCTCCTCTCTTCCTCTCCTCTCCTGCTTTACTTTCTACTCTACTCTAAATGATAAATGCCTTGCTTAATTATTTCTATCTCGAGTTGTTAATCACTTATTTATTTTTAATCTAACCTTCATTGAACCAGGAAAGTCTCATTGAGATTAAGAACCTATTTTTCAAGGGAGTCCTGGATTAGAGGCAGCAAAAGTGACAAATCTGGACTTAAAAGCATCCAATGAAATAAATTCTGTTAATTCCCAGTCTTTCTGCAAAACAAAAAAGGAGCAGAGGATACAACTTGTGGACTGATGAATGAACAAAAATCGAGGCGGGTGCATTTGCAATCCCGGAGCCGTACGTTAAAATACAGTCGTAAAGTATCGCGTCGTGGGAGAACTCATATATATTTTAAAGCTTTTCGATCATTTCCAACAGAAGACGAGGGGGGAAAAATCGATGCGGAGATGGGAAGGAAGAGCTGGAGGTCCTGTGTCGCGCGCTCGGTTAGCATGCTAATGTGTGCGCGCCTGTCCTTGTTTATGAAAATGGAAAGCTCCCGGTTGCCGTAGATCAATAGGGGCATCGCACGTGTTTGGTCTTGTGTAATTAGATAAGGGCCCGGTGCTCGGGATAAATCACGCTGGAGAACCGGAGCATCGACGGCGGTTTGCATTACGTCCCCAGTTTACTGTGAAATAAACTCCTGTCTTATTGAGGCTGTTTGTTGATTCGCTCGCACACGGCGGAAAGAGGCGGCGTGTCAATAGTTCATGGTGTGTGTGTGTGTCTGGTATAAAACAGCATGTATGTTATGGCACAATATGGGACCCAAAAAACGACTCAAGCGTGAAAAATTAAAATGGAACTGTCAGAAAACAAAACTAGGTAAGTACAGGGATCAAAAAATAGCTCAAGAGACTTAGCCAAACTTAGGATTTTCACCAGCAGATGAAGACGAAACCATCTGGCACCAAAAGGCTGTAGAGCTGGTTTCTTGTAGAGAGCAGGTGATTGCCTCCGGGTGTGCAGTGCAGGCCCCGCCCCTGTCCTCACACAAAGGGAATGGGAGTAGAGCAGGAAGCAGAGGCACAGAATCTGACAATGTACTTACTTATGCCTAACCTTCTCCTGTGGTGCAGGAGGTTGTGGGTTTGAATCCTGTTTAGTGTGATGTTATGTTTGTTCATGAGACATTTTCCTCAATAAAACTCTTTGTTCTGTTCTAAAAGTCGGCCTCTGATAGACTCAGGCTCTCAGAAGAGCCATGGAGAAGGTCCTCCTCTATAGGCAGCAAATGGCTCTCCAATTGGGACTTTTGGAACTAGACAAACAATTATTTGTTTTTGAGGGCGCGAGTTCAGCTGCAACTTTATAGTTGCCTCTGTGACTGTTCCAATCATCGGCACTGACTTTTTGTGTGCTCATGGTTTGTTGGTGGATGTTGCTAACCGCAACATACAGTAGATGCTGAGACTTTTACAACTTTTTTGTGTGAGGCTGGGGGAGCAGGATATGTGTCACAGACTAATCATTTGGCATCTGACAATGTTTTTCAGTGTTTGTTGGCTGAATGCCCATCCTTGTCCACTGTACTGTACTAGCACCACAGGCACCAGTACAGGAGGCACATGCCCGATCTATTGTGCATGATTTTACTGGTAGGGGAAACCGGAGTACCCGGAGTACGCAGACACAGGGAGAACATGCAATATCCACTCAGAAAGGCCCTGGTCCAATCAGGATTCAAACCCAGGACCTTCTTGCTGAGAGGCGAGAGGCAAGGCAAGGCAAGTGTATTTGTATAGCACAATTCATACACAAGGCAACTCAAAGTGCTGAACAAAAATAAAGCATTAAAATCATAAATAATCACAGAACATTAAAAAGGAAGATAAAAATATAAAATCCCTCAGTTGTATGCACAGCTAAACAGCACCGTTTTTAACTTGGTTTTAAACATTGTCAGAGAGGAGGCCTGTCTCACATCTTCAGGAAGATTGTTCCAGATTTTAGCAGCATGAATCTGAAAAGCAGCCTCCCCATGTTTAGTTCTGACTCTGGGCACTAACAGGAGTCCAGTCCCTGTGCTCCTCAGAGTCCGGGCTGGTTCATATGGGACTAACATGTCACTAATATATTTTGGTGTGAGGCCATGGAGAGACTTGTACCAAGCAGAGCTGTTTTAAAGTCTATTCTCTGAGCCACAGGAAGCCAGTGCAGAGACCTGAGAACTGGACTAATGTGGTCGTACTTCCTGGTTCTAGTCAGGACTCAAGAGTGCTATCCACTCAGCCACCGTGCCGCCCTTTGAGGTGTTTTATGGACATGTGGTGGCTGTCTGCAGGGGAGCTTAATGTGCAAGATGTGGCAGTGAAAAGTGTGTGAATGAGGACTGTGAAATGACTAACAAAGAACCTGAATGTGTACATTGTTCTGGAAAGCCTCGTGCTGGATCTATGGACTGTCCACGGAAACAGCTTTAAGTCAAAGTGTGTTGTTTGAGAGAAGAGTCAAAGATTTCATATGCAGATGTGGTAAAGCGTGCTTAGGCAGTGGGAGAAGAGAATATTAAAAGTTCGAGAGGAAACTTCTTGTGTGTTGATAAAATTGTCTTCCCAACTTTCATTGCTTTCATCATCAACAGTACATCAGCGCTTCATGAAAAATCGGACCGTGTTGATAGGATTCTGCACAAAAAATTCTGGATGTGAGAGATATCACTGGAGAGGATTTGGAGGCAACACTGAAAGAGAAAAATGGATAGAGAAGGATTCGGGATGGGGAGTAGCACTGGGGTGTATAGTTATTTTTTTTTCTGTTTCTTTGGTGGTAATCTGATGAAATGACAAAAGAATGTACATTGTTCCCTACTGTAGTATTGTCAATATGCAAGGCAAGTTTATTTGTATAGCACAGTTCATACACAAGGAAACTCAAAGTGCTGAACAAAACAAGAAAGCATTAAAATCATAAATAATCACAGTACATTAAAGAAAGATAAAAATATAAAATCCCTCAGTTGTAGCACTGCTAAACAGAACTGTCTTTAACCTGGAATTTACTTTGAATTGTCAAATGATTTAATACAGAAGGAGTTTTCTCTATAATTTCTGCCTCGCTGTGTGAAGGAGAGGTTCTGCAGGTCTTTCCTTCCTGCTGCTGTCAGACTGTACAATGAGAACTGCAGAGCCTGTACATGTCATTCATCTGTAGATAGTAAATACTGTAATCATGTGCAATACTGCAGCTTCAGAATGTCCACTGAACGTCACTTTATCCACTTGTTACTCTGTACATAACTTTGCACTTTGTATAAATATTGGGATCGGGATTTTAACGCGTTTAATTAAGATTAATGAATGACACAAAATGAGTGCGTTAAAAAATATTGACACATTTTCATTTTGGATTCAAAGTGCAAAGCGTCTCCACGGCGACTGAAGACGATGTAGTTCTAGTCTCGTTCAATCTGTTGAATCTTTAACAGATGCAGAGGCCTCTTGTCTTCACCAACACTAAACCAAATGTGTTTTCTTTTGTCTATTGTTGCAGTGATGGCGGCTGTGAGCTCTTCTCTCCGTGAGGAGCAGTTTCTCTGCTCCATCTGTCTGGAGGTCTTTACTGATCCAGTCACAACACCGTGTGGACACAGCTTCTGCAGCATCTGCACCAACAAACACTGGGACAACAGCGTCCTCTGCAGCTGTCCAGTCTGTAAACAGGTCTTCAGCCCAAAACCACAGCTGAAAGTTAATACTTTATTGTTAGAGGTGAGCTCTCTGTTCAGAAATAAGCCTCAAGATGAAGACACGCTGTTAGAGGCTCCATCCACTGCTCCAGGAGAGGTCTGTGACCTGTCCACTGCTCCAGGAGAGGTCTGTGACCCGTCCACTGCTCCAGGAGAGTTGGACTGTGACGTCTGTCCAGAGCCCAGGCTCAGAGCCCTGAAGTCCTGCCTGCTGTGTCTGACGTCGTACTGTGAGAGCCACCTGCTGCCACACCTCACAAACCCCCGTCTGAAGAGGCACCAGCTGATCCACCCTCTGCCCAACCTTGAGGAGCACATCTGCCCTGAGCACCATCGGCCCCTGGAGCTCTTCTGTAGGGACCACTCACACTTCATGTGCGTGCAGTGCAGTTATACAGAGGATACAAAGCATCATACTGTCTTATTGAAGGAGCAGGGAGAGGAGCAGCAGGCCACACTGAAGAAACAGATCAAAGACAGACGTGTGAAAGTCCAGGAGATCCAGCGCTCAGTGGAGCAGAGTCAGAGAAAGGCAGACGCAGAAATACAAGAAGGTCTCAGAGTCTTCACCGCTTTGATGGAGTGTGTTTGACAAAGTGCAGACAGCTTCAAACAGAGCATTGTAGAAAAGCATCAGCAGGTGGAGGAGGAGGCGTCTCAGCTGATAGAGCAGATCCAGACAGAGATCTCTGAGCTGGAGCAGAGAGGAGCTGAGATGGAGCAGCTGTGGACCTCTGGAGACCACCTGTCCTTTGTCCAAATCTTCATTACAGTCAAACCTGCTCCACAGCTCAGAGACTGGAGCCAGAAGACTGTCAGGACCCTGTCATACAAGGGGACAGGGGCCCAAGCTATGTCTGAGCTGAGGAACAAACTGAACACAGAGATGGAGACGTTCTTTAAAGCAGAGTTAGAGAAAGTTCAAGAGTTTGCAGCTGAGGTGTTCCTAGATCCAGACACTGCAAATCCAGACTTAGTTCTGTCTAAAGATCTCAAACAGGTTCATTACGGTGACCAAAGACAGAATCTCCCAGACAACCCTGAGAGATTCACGACTTATTTAAGTGTTTTAGGGAAACAACAGTTCTCATCAGGAAAGTTTTATTTTGAAGTTCAGGTTAAAGGAAAAACAGGCTGGGAAGTAGGAGTGGCCAAAGAGTCAGTGGTCAGAAAAGGTAAAGTCTCTCCAACTGTACAGAAAGGATACTGGACACTCTGGTTGGACGATGGTCGTTACAAAACATCAGACGAGCCTCCTGTATTTCTCTCTGTTCAGTCGTGTCCAGAGAAGTTGGGAGTGTTTGTGGATTATGATGAAGGTCTGGTCTCCTTCTATGATGTGGATAAAAAGTCTCTTCTTTGGTCTTACACTGACTGTGGGTTCACTGACAACATTCTGCCGATGTTTAATCCATGCAACAATGAAGAAGGTACAAACTCTGCTCCTCTGGTCCTGACGTCTGTTGGAAGTTAGTTCTAAAGTTTATTATTGAGACTTAAACCTGTTGTTGTCGACTATTGCCTCAAACAACAATATTTCAGCTTTGATTTTAGTGCTTTGGAAAGTGCCATAGTTCCTGAACACAGATATTGGCACATTTAGTGTGTGTGTGTTTTTGTATATGACTTTGTGTGTTTGTCTGTATGTGAAAGTGATTGTGTGTCTCTGTGTATCAGTGTGTATCCCTGTGTCTATGTGTTCGTGTCTTTGTGTGTGTTTGCATGTGTGTGTATATGATTGTGCATAAGTGTGTTTGTGTGTGTAAAAATGTGTGTGTATCACTGTGTGTATGACTGTGTGAACATGTTTGTGTGTATGACTTTGCCTGTGTGTGTAAATGTGTCTCTGTGTGTAAGAATTTGTGTGTATGACTGTGTGTGTATATGTTTGTGTGTATGACTTTGCATTTGTGTCTGTGTGTATATGATTGTGTATATATTTTTTTGTGTGTGTAATTATTTGTGTGTATCACTGTGTATGACACTGTGTATATGTTCATGTGTATGACTTTGCGAGTGTGTCTGTCTTTTTATAATTGTGTATATGTGTATCACTGTGTGACTTTGCGTGTGTTTGTGTGTGTGTCTTTTCTGCTCAAATTCTGAATCACGTCCACAAAAGTGTATATGTTTGTGTGTATGACTCTGCGTGTGTCTCTGTGTGTATGACATTGTGCGTGTGTCTGTATTTGATTGTGTGCATTATATGATTGTATGAATGTGTGTGTGTGTGTGTCTGATATAAAACAGCTTGTGCTTACTTATACCTAACCTTCTCCTGTGATGAAGGAGGTTGTGGGTTTGAATCCTGTTTAGTCTGATGTCATGTTTATACAAAGTTAATATTGTTCATTCCTGAGAAATTCTATGAATCCACATTTATGGGACATTTTCCTCAATAAAAGACTTTGTTCTAAAAGTGCATTTATTGAGACCAGTCCAGAGACACTCGGTGAAGATCCATGTCTTATAGTGTTCGTTTTACAGCTGACACATGGTTTCTGTCCAACACTTTAAACATGAACTCTACTAAATAAACACATAAATAAATGCAGGTTTTCACATCAGAAACATATCTCCAGACGCTGCTGTAGTCACATGTTTGAAGGTCCCGCCCTCTGTCCAGACACCAACCAGGAAATGTTTAGAGCCAAAACAAAAGAGCAGAAGTTGAGGAGAAAGGAGCCTCACACAGAGACAGAGGAGAGTGCGGCACCAAAGGAATCAAACTACAGACCTTTCTGCTTCTCTCATCTCTGAGTAAAGGTGAGTCTGTCTGAGTAACGGGGAAAGAGGAAGTCATGATTGTACACAGCAAATATACCAGTGTTAAAATGTCAGGGACCGTGTTGGATAAAGAGTGTTGTTGTGTGAACACCACACAGTTACACAATAGCACTGCGAGTGTTGCCTCACACTTATTTGTGTCGTCAAATCACGGTAAGATTTTTCACACAGTCGTTGGTGTTGATGCAGATCTAAGCCACGCTCCACAGTTTGGTAGATTCAAGGTTCAAGGTATCTTTATTATCTTTATTATCCCCGAGGGCAGTTTGGTTCCAGCAGCAGAAAGACACACAAGTACACACAAGGACACAATAAATACACAAAACAACAGGATTTCAATGGTTGCTTTAAAAGACCAATGGCAACAGAGATAAAAGAGTTCTTAAATCTGTTACTTCTACATTTAGTGGTGCTTTTTCTACTCTACTTTTTGGTTAAAGTTTATGGAACAGAAACCAGATTGGAATGTTTGTTTGTACAAGTGTTGAAAATGAAACGCCTTTGTTTAATATCAATATCTTGTTTGTGTTTCTTTTGGCGACTAAAGTTAAAACCGTGCATTTTGATGATGACATGAAAGAAATCAGCGATGATGAGGTGAATGATGTGTAGTTTGTGCTAATCTGATGAAATGACAAAAGAATGTACATTGTTCCCTACTGTAGTATTGTCAATATGCAAGGCAAGTTTATTTGTATAGCACAGTTCATACACAAGGAAACTCAAAGTGCTGAACAAAACAAGAAAGCATTAAAATCATAAATAATCACAGTACATTAAAAAGAAAGATAAAAATATAAAATCCCTTAGTTGTAGCACTGCTAAACAGAACTGTTTTTAACCTGGAATTTACTTTGAATTGTCAAATGATTTAATACAGAAGGGGTTTTTCTCTATAATTTCTGCCTCGCTGTGTGAAGGAGAGGTTCTGCAGGTCTTTCCTTCCTGCTGCTGTCAGACTGTACAATGAGAACTGCAGAGCCTGTACATGTCATTCATCTGTAGATAGTAAATACTGTAATCATGTGCAATACTGCAGCTTCAGAATGTCCACTGAACGTCACTTTATCCACTTGTTACTCTGTACATAACTTTGCACTTTGTATAAATATTGGGATCTGGACTTTAACGCGTTTAATTAAGATTAATGAATGACACAAAATGAGTGCGTTAAAAAATATTGACACGTTTTCATTTTGGATTCAAAGTGCAAAGCGTCTCCACGGCGACTGAAGACGATGTAGTTCTAGTCTCGTTCAGTGGAACTTTACAACACGACACCCACCAGTTTAACCAGTTCAACCACATCCTCCTCAGGCGCCGCAAAAGAATGCACCAACATCATTCTGCTTTTAACAGAAGCTGCAACAATGGAAACTGAAACTACAGCTTTGTGTAGTTTCAGTCCTGATCACGAACATCAACATGTGGAGATGGGTCCTGCTCTTGACAGGTTCCCGAGTCACTAGGGCCGAGTAATGCCCGGATGGGTCAAATGCAGAAGACACATTTCTCTACAAAGACTGATCAGTTTATGCTCCAGAAGGAGGAAATATGTAAATAAGTAAAAACAAATGAGACTCTGCTGAAGCTTTAACAGATGCAGAGGCCTCTTCACCAACACTAAACCAAATGTGTTTTTGTTTCTCTTGTTGCAGTGATGGCGGCTGTGAGCTCTTCTCTCTGTGAGGAGCAGTTTCTCTGCTCCATCTGTCTGGAGGTCTTCACTGATCCAGTCACAACACCGTGTGGACACAGCTTCTGCAGCATCTGCATCAACAAACACTGGGACACCAGCGTCCACTGTAGCTGCCCACTTTGTAAACAGGTCTTCAGCCCAAGACCACAGCTGAAAGTTAATACTTTTATGTTAGAGATGATCTCTCTGCTCAGAAACAAGCCTCAAGATGAAGACACGTTGTTAGAGGCTCCATCCACTGCTCCAGGAGAGGTCTGTGACCTGTCCACTGCTCCAGGAGAGGTCTGTGACCTGTCCACTGCTCCAGGAGAGGTGGACTGTGACGTCTGTCCAGAGCCCAGGCTCAGAGCCCTGAAGTCCTGCCTGCTGTGTCTGATGTCGTACTGTGAGAGCCACCTGCAGCCACACCTCACAAACCCCCGTCTGCAGAGGCACCAGCTGATCCACCCTCTGCCCAACCTGCAGGAGCACATCTGCCCTGAGCACCAGCGGCCCCTGGAGCTCTTCTGTAGGGACCACTCACACTTCATGTGCCTGCAGTGCAGTTATACAGAGGATACAAAGCATCATACTGTCTTATTGAAGGAGCAGGGAGAGGAGCAGCAGGCCACACTGAAGAAACAGATCAAAGACAGACGTGTGAAAGTCCAGAAGATCCAGCGCTCAGTGGAGCAGAGTCAGAGAAAGGCAGACGCAGAAATACAAGAAGGTCTCAGAGTCTTCACCGCTTTGATGGAGTGTGTTCAACAAAGTGCAGACAGCTTCAAACAGTCTATTGTAGAAAAGCATCAGAAGGTGGAGGAGGAGGCGTCTCAGCTGATAGAGCAGATCCAGACAGAGATCTCTGAGCTGGAGCAGAGAGGAGCTGAGATGGAGCAGCTGTGGACCTCTGGAGACCACCTGTCCTTTGTCCAAACCTTCATTACAGTCAAACCTGCTCTACAGCTCAGAGACTGGAGCCAGAAGACTGTCAGGATCCCGTCGTACAAGGGGACAGGGGCCCAAGCTGTGTCTGAGCTGAGGAACAAACTGAACACAGAGATGGAGACGTTCTTTAAAGCAGAGTTAGAGAAAGTTCAAGAGTTTGCAGCTGAGGTGTCTCTAGATCCAGACACTGCACATCCAAACTTAGGTCTGTCTAAAGATCTCAAACTGGTTAATTGCGGTGACCAAAGACAGAATCTCCCAGACAACCCTGAGAGATTCACATATTTTTTCTGTGTTTTAGGGAAACAGAAGTTCTCATCAGGAAAGTTTTATTTTGAGGTTCAGGTCAAAGGAAAGACAGACTGGAATGTAGGAGTGGCCAAAGAGTCAGTGGATCGAAAAGATCAAGACTCTCAAACTGTACAGAAAGGATACTGGACACTCTTGTTGGGCGGTGGTCGTTACAAAACATCAGACGAGCCTCCTGTAGATCTCTCTGTTCAGTCGTGTCCAGAGAAGTTGGGAGTGTTTGTGGATTATGATGAAGGTCTGGTCTCCTTCTATGACGTGGATAAAAAGTCTCTTCTTTGGTCTTTCACTGACTGTGGCTTCACTGACAACATTCTGCCGATGTTTAATCCATGCAACAATGAAGAAGGTACAAACTCTGCTCCTCTGGTCCTGACGCCTGTTGGAAGTTAGTTCTAAAGTTTATTATTGAGACTTAAACCTGTTGTCGACTATTGCCTCAAACAACATCCATCCATCCATCCATTTACTTCCGCTTTATCCGTTGCCGGGTCGCGGGGGCAGCAGTCTAAGCAGAGACGCCCAGACTTCCCTATCCACACACACTTCCTCCAGCTCGTCCGGGGGGACCCCAAGGCGTTCCCAGGCCAGCTGAGAGACATAGTCCCTCCAGCGTGTCCTAGGTCTTCCCCGGGGCCTCCTCCCGGTGGGACGTGCCCGGAACACCTCCCCAGGGAGGCGTCCAGGAGGCATCCGGAACAGATGCCCGAGCCACCTCAACTGGTTCCTCTCGACGTGGAGAAGCAGCGGCTCTACTCCGAACTCCTCCCGTGTGACTGAGCTCCTCACCCTATCTCTAAGGGAGCGCCCAGCCACTCTGCGGAGGAAGCTCATTTCGACCGCTTGTATCCGCAATCTCGTTCTTTCGGTCATTACCCAAAGCTCATGACCATAGGTGAGGGAGGGAACGAAGATTGACCGGTAAATCAAGAGCTTTGCCTTTCGGCTCAGCTCCCTCTTCACCACAACGGTCCGATACAGCGACCGCATCACTGCGCACGCTGCACCGATCCGCCTGTCAATCTCACGCTCCATTCTTCCCTCACTCGTGAACAAGACCCCGAGATACTTGAACTCCTCCACTTGAGGAAGGACCTCTCCACCCACCTGCAGAGGGCAAGGCACCTTTTTCCGGTCGAGCACCATGGCCTCGGATTTGGAGGTGCTGATTCTCATCCCAGCCGCTTCACACTCGGCTGCAAACCGTCCCAGTGCATGCTGCAGGTCCTGGTTCGTTGGAGCCAGCAGGACAACATCGTCCGCAAACAGCAGAGATGAAATCCTGTGGTCTCCGAACCGGACCCCCTCCGACCCCTGGCTGCGCCTAGATATTCTGTCCATAAATACAGTGAACAGAACCGGTGACAAAGGGCAGCCCTGTCGGAGGCCAACATTCACCGGGAACAGGTCTGACTTACTGCCGGCAATGCGAACACAGCTCTGGCTCCGGTCATACAGGGATCGGATGGCCCTCAGCAGAGGACCCCCGAGCCCGTACTCCCGGGGAACCCCCCAAAGGGCACCCCGGGGAACACAGTCGAACGCCTTCTCCAAATCCACAAAGCACATGTGGACAGGTTGGGCGAACTCCCATGAACCCTCGAGTATCCGATGGAGAGTATAGAGCTGGTCCAGTGTTCCGCGACCGAGACGAAAACCACACTGCCCCTCCTGGATCCGAGATTCGACCATCGGCCGTAGCCTCCTCTCCAGTACCTTGGAGTAGACCTTACCGGGGAGGCTGAGGAGTGTGATCCCACGATAATTGGAACACACCCTCCGGTCCCCCTTCTTGTAGAGAGGGACCACCACCCCGGTCTGCCACTCCATTGGCACTGCCCCCGATCGCCACGCAATGTTGCAGAGACGTGTCAGCCAAGACAGTCCTACAACATCCAGAGACTTTAGATAATCAGGGCGGATCTCATCCACACCCGGAGCCTTGCCACCATGGAGGCTACCAACCACCTTGGTGACCTCAGCCAGGGAGATGGATGTATCCGCCCCAACATCCTCAGCCTCTGCCTCTGTAACAGAGGACGTGACGGGGGGATTGAGGAGAACCTCAAAGTATTCCTTCCACCGCCCGACAATATCCCCAGTCGAGGTCAGCAGCTCTCCACCCGCACCGTACATGGTGTTGGCAAAGAACTGCTTCCCCCTCCTGAGGCGCCGGATGGTTTGCCAGAATCTCTTCGAGGCCGAGCGATAGTCATGCTCCATGGACTCTCCGAACTCCTCCTAGTCCCGGGTTTTTGCCTCTGCAACAGCCCGGGCCGCGGCACGCTTGGCCTGCCGGTACTGGACAGCTGCCTCAGGAGTCCCCCGAACCATCATGGCTCGATAGGACTCCTTCTTCAGCCTGACAGCATCCCTTACTGCCGGTGTCCACCACCGGGTTCGGGGGTTGCCGCCGGGACCAGCACCAGAGACCTTGCGACCAAAGCTACGAGCCGCCGCATCGGCGATTGAGGCAGAGAACATGGTCCACTCGGACTCCATGTCCCCCTCCTCCGCCGGGACCTGGGAGAAACTCTCCCGGAGGTGTGAGTTGAAAGTCCGTCTGACAGGGGGCTCAGCGAGACGTTCCCAGCAGACCCTCACTATACGCTTGGGTCTGCCAGGTCTGACCGGCTTCTTCCCCTGCCAGCGGATCCAACTCACGACCAGGTGATGATCGGTTGACAGCTCCGCCCCTCTCTTTACCCGAGTGTCCGAGACACGCGGTCGAAGGTCAGATGATACGACAACAAAGTCGATCATCGACCTCCGGCCTAGGGTGTCCTGGTGCCACGTGCACTGGTGGACACCCTTGTGCTCGAACATGGTGTTCGTGATGGACAAACTGTGACTGGCACAGAAGTCCAACAACTGAACACCGCTCGGGTTCAGATCAGGGGGGCCGCTCTTCCCGATCACCCCTCTCCAAGTGTCACTGGCGTTTCCCACATGGGCGTTGAAGTCCCCCAGGAGAAAAACGGAGTCCCCGGGCGGTGCACCGTCCAGTACCCCTCCCAAGGACTCCAAGAAGGCCGGGTACTCTGCACTGCTGTTAGGCCCGTAGGCCGTCACAACAATGAGAGACTTGTCCCCCACCCGGAGGCGGAGGGACGCGACCCTCTCATTCACCGGGGAGAACTCCAACACGTGGCGGCTGAGATGGGGGGCAATGAGAATGGCCACCCCAGCTCGCCGCCTCTCCCCGCGGGAAACTCCAGAAAAGTGGAGCGTCCAACCCCTCTCAAGGAGTTGGGTTCCAGAGCCCAAGCTGTGTGTGGAGGTGAGGCCGACTATCTCTAGTCGGTATCGCTCAACCTCCCCCACAAGCTCGGGCTCCTTCCCCCCCAGTGAGGTGACGTTCCACGTCCCAAGAGCCAGCTGTTGTGTGTGCGGACTGGGTCGCCGAGGTCTCCGCCTTCGACCGCTGCCCAGTCCTCTCTGCACCGCTTCGCCACCACGGACCCCTCTGCAGGTGGTGGGCCCACAGGAGGGACTGCCCACGTCGTCCATTCGGGCTGAGCCCGGCCGGGCCCCGTGGGCTAAGGCCCGGCCACCAGGCGCTCGCATACGACCCCCGACCCCAGGCCTGGCTCCAGGGTGGGGCCCCGGCTGCGCCATGCCGGGCGACGTCACTGGTTTTGTGCTTGTGCTGTCCATGGTGTCTTCTGGACTGCTCTTTGTCTGACTCGTCACCTGAGACCTGTCTGCCATGGGAGGCCCTACCAGGGGCATGAAGCCCCAGACAGCATAGGATCATCCGAGTACTCAAACTCCCCCACCACGTTAAAGTGGCAGTCCAGGGGGGAGGGGCCTCAAACAACAATATTTCAGATTTGATTTTAGTGCTTTGGAAAGTGTCATAGTTCCTGAACACAGATATTGACACATTTAGTGTGTGTGTTTTTGTGTATGACTTTGTGTGTTTGTCTGTATGTGAAAGTGATTGTGTGTCTCTGTGTATGAGGGTGTATCCCTGTGTGTATATGTCCGTGTCTCTATGTGTGTGTGTGTGTTTGCGTGTGTGTGTATATGATTTTGCATAAGTGTTTGCCCGTGTAAGAATTTGTGTGTATCTCTGTGTGTATGACTGTGTGTGTATGACTTTGCATTTGTGTCTGTGTGTATATGATTGTGTCTGTGTGTTTATGATTGTGTATATATGTTTTTGTGTGTGTAATTATTTGTGTGTATCACTGTGTATGACTCTGTGTTTATGTTTATTTGTATGACTTTGCGAGTGTGTGTGTGTAAGAATTTGTGTGTATCCCTGTGTGTATATGTTTGTGTGTATGACTTTGTGTGTGTGTATATGTTTGTGTGTATGAGTGTGTGTGTATGACTTTGTGTGTGTGTATCCCTGTGTGTATATATTTGTGTATGACTGTGTGTGTTGTAGATTAAACTAAAAACAGCACACACAGATACTTGTATCTTCTGTCCTCCATGTATCAACATCTTTGATCAAATGAAATTCTATCTTGAATCATGAAATGTGTTTATACTAATCATGAATCAAGTGTTTTTATAAAGTCTTCTTTTATTAATCATTAGGTTTTTGTATAAAAGGTTTGTGTGTGTGTGTGTATGACATTGTGTGTGTGTCTGTATTTGAATGTGTGCGTGTATATGATTGTGTTTCTCTGTGTCTGGTATAAAACAGCTTGTACTTACTTATACCTAACCTTCTCATGTGGTGCAGGAGGTTGTGGGTTTGAATCCTGTTTAGTCTGATGTCATGTTTATCCAAAGTTAATATTGTTCATTCCTGGGAAATTCCTGGTTCATTGTGTTTTATGAATCCACATTTATTGGACATTTTCCTCAATAAAAGACTTTGTTCTAAAAGTGCATTGATTGAGACCAGTCCAGAGACACTCGGTGAAGATCCATGTCTTATAGTGTTCGTTTTACAGCTGACACATGTTAAATATGACACACTGTTAAATATTTATTCTAATCTAATTCATCTTTCTGTTTTCAAAATCAGAATTATTTGTATTGCCATTGCGAGTAACAGGAGGAGGTCACAAACTAGGACATAGCTTTGTCTCTGTGCCAACAAGTTAAAAACTATAAATAGAATCAGTCATGGATGAAAAGAACCAGGCCCCGCCCCACTGAGCTTTACAGGTCTGACTGTATCTGGCTTTCACATTATTTGTCTATTGATGTGAAAATATGTTGTGCAGGTTCAAAATGACAAATCAAAAAACTCTACGTTTTCAAATTCAGATAATATAATTGTAATTCCAGTACTCCAAAACACTATAAAGCACTTTGGGTCACCTGTGTCTGTGAAATGGACTATAGAGTAAATACAGGTCACTTATTTCCTATTTTATTTATGTTTGTGACACATGCCAAAGTTTTAAAGGAGCTTTTTAACTCCAGAGAAATAATATTTCTCTATAAATATATGAAAACGTGATTGTAGAGTGATTCCTCTGAACCCCGGAAAAAGGAATTTACCAGAAAAAAAACACACTATTAATTTTTCAAAGCGGATGTTTCTGTTTTTGCTGAAAAGTATTTTTTGAAGCCATTTTTCCGACACATTGTGCATTTATTTGCGCTGTTGCTGCCATGGAAACAGCGTTATTGATAAATCAGGCCAAAAATATATCTTTCAAGGATATCTGCCTCTCAAAATGTCATCAAAGGCTCAGAGCGTCGAGATTTAGTCTTTAACTTTTTAACTGGAAATGAAAGAAGCCAAATGCAGGACACTCTTTAGAGCAGCTTCAGTGACAGACTGATCCACCCTCGTTGTGTGGAGGAGAGGTTCTGCAGGTATTTCTTTTCTGCTGCTGTCAGACTGTACAATGAACGAGGAGGACTAAAGAACACTGCCAACCCAGCCTGGTCTTACCATACCATCGCACTGATTTCATTTCACACTAAGGTCTGGATTTACTCCATTGAGCTCCGTTAACAGGTGGGAGGGGTTAACTCCTTTTGCAGATTGTTGTGGGAACACTTCTCAAAAAACCAATGGCCAGTCAAAAAAAAGTGTTTATCCAGTTTATTTCCCCAGTGCTATTTACAAACATGTGAATAAACAATATATGTACATATTTACAAATGTACATAAGTTGCGTACATAACCTCTCAGGATGCCAGGATGCCACAATAGCCTGATGTTGCCCTCTCTGAAACCAGGCACAGACTCCCTGTACAGCCCAAACAGCTCCCCTCTTAAGCCCCAGGCCCCTCCCATGGGCGTTACACAAAATAGTTAATATAATTTTACAAAACAACCCTTTCTGGTTGAAACTCCTCTCAAATTATCAATAGTATTATTTCAACTTACCTCCCCTTTAATTCCCTTCCATGAAAATGGGAGATATCATTAAACAAAGGAACATTACACAAACAAAGCGTGAAAGCGTGCGTGACCCCAGTATAAATGGCATAGATGCGCTCGGTTTGCCCGGTCACCTGGTACTACGTACGAGGAAGGAGGAGAGCATGAACGGGCGCGCGAACCCGGTGTGCCCCCCGAGCTGCAGCGAGCCATGGAGGCTGCTACCGTGTGGTTTATGGAGGGGAGAAAACGAGGTGATGTGTGGAGACCTGTGATTACGTAGCGGGACCGGTGAGTACAACATGCTTTATTGTGGTTTGTAAAACTCTGCGCGGGAGCGCACGTCTCGCACCGGGGAGTATGGCCAGAGTGCGCACACAACTAGAGCATTAGTGACAGGGGGAGAGCAATGACTCTGTCACACAGATTAAAACGAACGGATCTGAGTTTACCGTGACGTAAGTAATGCAGCCGAGTGAGTCGCTAGCATTTAGCCTAGCTTTAGCATTTAGCCTAGCTTTAGCATTTAGCCTAGCTTTAGCATTTAGCCTAGCTTTAGTCATCTCCTTTGCCACTGACGGAGCCAGTAGGAAGTAGAGCCACAACATATTTGCAGCGATGAAACCTGCTAAATATTCCTCTTGCTCAAACTTCAATTCCTCAATATTTTGAGTAGAACCAGAACAGATGACTTTACTATCGCATTCGCCGCCAAATTACAACTAGAAAATTCAGCACAAACTCTTGACATCACTGACACCTTCCTACAACACCCGCCTCACCTGCTCGCTGATTGGTCGGAGGGGATTCAACCGAAGAAACTGCAGCCACTAGGATCAGACCCAGACGTACATGTAGGAAAGGATATGGACCAGAGTTTACACATGACATGGACCAGGAAAGAACTTTATTGATCTCACAATAGATAAATGTACAATACAGAACCACTTGTGGCCACTGTCACTTTACCGAGTCTCTTTGTACCAAACCCTCATGATGCTAACATGTACAGATGTAAACATACTACCATATATTTCTTGTAATCGATTATACAGTACTTTCGACTTGCTTCTGTATTATATTAAAGTTACAGTAGGTCCCATTCCGTTTTGTCGCCTTTCACGCGTGAATCACACGTGAGTCTTGTGTGATTCACGCGTCTTTTATTTTCCCCCCTCCCAGTGATGCTGCAATGACCAAAACAACCACCAGGTGGCACTTGTGAGCAGGGTTACATTGGCGAGTTTCTGCCCCGCACACAATGACAATCTGTCATTGATCCATGCTCCCAGCAGACTCGAACGAACACGAAGTGGAACGTGAAGTTTAATGTAAGTAACTTTTCAATTGTTTTTCATGTGACAGTATATTCATTATTGTCTTTGGGTTGTGTTGCATTGTACACATGTCGTCATTGCGTCACATCAGCGTCGGCTAACATTATATTTTTAGATGCTAGGTATTTTTTCTCCTGCGTCAAAATGGAACTGAGAGATATTCAACTTTTCGTCACATGAAACAAGGCATAGCCTATGCTATGTTATCTAACGCTGGTTTAAAACTCAATTGAATATTAGTTTAGCGTTAATCGGACTAATTTCCATCCGCGGGAAATAAGGCACATGGTGTTTGCTAGCTTAGTTAAACAAGTTAACCATTTGAAAATAACTAAATAATTTATTTTCTCATTTTCCTTGGAAGTAACACAAGGCTACGCAATGTAAGCAAATAAGTATAATACAGCTCGGAAACTTGTGTTGAAACAATCGCGTCAAATACTACAGTTCCCATCATGCTTTTGCTTTGTCACGTGTCCTCCTCAAACAACAACAAGCACAGGCATGCCTTTATTTAGCAAAGAGTTTGGTCTCGTTTCTCAAACGTAAATCTGGGCTGTGTACAGAGGACTGCGTGCTTCGGTATGTACAAACGACGCTGCGCGTGATTTGATTCATAGCGTAGTTAATGTTGTAGCGTAGCTTCTTCTGAGGCCAGTTTTCATTACTTTCATGACTGTCTTTCTTATATCGCTATGCACTCCACTAAACATGGCTGATACTTAGTTATTATTGCTTAACAAGTAGATACGTCTTTCCGTTTTTTTCGTTTGGAGACTGAAAATATATCCCAAAGCATTTATGTTCCCCCCGTGCAACTAAAATTGTATGAATTATTTGTGAATTTAGACAATTAAATAATAATTATGTGAACATTGTGAAATTAATCACAAGTAATGTAATGTTACAGACTTGTTTTCTCTTCTACCCGAAGCTGAAAACACACGTGAGTATGGCTCTCCGTTTTCAAATGGCATATATTTCGATTGTTTTAACGTTCTATCAGCGAAATTCATCCTGTGATTTGATAGGGGCTTAGATACATCGATATGTAGTGAAACAAACGCTGTGTAAACGACTTTTTAGTAAAAGTCGTTTACAGCTGGCGTGTGAGATGGACCAACATGCTATGTAACGCTACCAACAGTGATTCATTTTAAATATATAGTACTTTTTCAGTGAAGTGCATGCATAGGGATATTATTAAGTTTGACCCATAAGTTTGACCGCGTTTTCCTTGAAGCAACCGAGCGCGTTGATTTGGACTTAATGGTGCAAGCACTTAATGGTGCAAGCACTTAATGGTGCAAGCACTGACCTCACGGACGCTACTAAATTCTATACAATATGAAATTACTTATTCAACTTTGTACCAACTCCTGGGTTCGAAATTAGATTTTGGGGAAAATGTTACGTACACGCGTAATGCATGAATGAATACGTGGTCATAATCCCTCCAGAAATGTATTAAGTTTCTCATATTTGCTCGTGGAAAGATAGTAACATTATGTACTAGTAGAAAAGAGAAATTACTTTTCATTTATGTGTGTGGGTTCTCATGCATGTAGCCTCATTATTAATAATTTTACATATGGTCTTATCTCTTGATTTCTAATGGTGAAAGTAATTTAATACCAATACAAAGTCAGAGATTTCCATAATTTAAATATGATAATTTTGTGTGGGTTTTTTTCAAACAGTATTTGACGTTATTACTTGGTAGTCATTTAACAACGTCTTCCCTTTTTCTCCCCAGACCCATCCTTGAGCCTTTATCTTTCGATATCTAATGGTGAAAGGAATTCAATACTTATACAAATTCAGAGATTTCCATCATTTTTCAAGTAAGATATTTTAGTGTGGGTTTTGATCTGTTTTTGATGTTATTATTTGGTAGTCATGTAACAACGTTTTCTCTTTCTCTCCCCAGACCCATCCTTGCACTTTTTGTTCACTTCCTCATTTACATCTACTTTTGATTAATAATCAAAATGGAGCATAAATGGGATGAAATGTTTCTCCTCCTCACAGAGAACATTTATCCTGAGGGAATGAATAAATTTCAAAGAGACAACTGGAGGAAGTACTCCCTTAAGTTTACAGTAAAGGGTAATAATGCATTTGCTAGTATGGTTATACATGTCTTATTCTTCTTCTGTTGTTTTCATATAAATTATTTTTTATAGATGGTGAGCTGTTCTATGGCAAAAGAAGAGCCATTAAAACCAGACATGAGGCGCAGAAACTATTTCAAGAGTTTCATGCTACGCCCATGGGAGGCCACACTGGGATGAAAAAAACCCGACATGCCATTTGTTCCAGGTTTTACTGGCGTGGCATGACTGTGATGATTGACAATTGGGTATGTGATATTATTTGTCTGTACAATTCCCTTCCCTAAAGCCTGTTCGTTTTAAGATTGCTGAGTGTGACCAATGTCAACGTGAGGGAAAGACTCTGGGTACAGTTGCACCACTCCAAACAATAAAGGTAATTGTATTGTTACTATTCAACCACCAATGTACATTTATGCATTACAATCCTGTTGGCATGTTAGGTGTCTGCTGTTTGGGAGCTGCTGGGGATTGACCTAACTGGGCCCTTCCCCAAAACTACTGATGGCTATCAGTACATATTTACAGCCACTGATTATTTTTAAAGTGGGTAGAGGCTTTCCCATTGAAAACCAAGACGGCTGCGGAGGTTGGGCAAAGACTTTGCTCTATAATATACAGGCATGGGTGCCCGAAACGGATCCTGTCTGATCAAGGGCGGGATTTTGTAAATGAGGTGAATATTGCTTTTTGTAGTTGTTACTTTTTTTTGTTCATACTTTCTTATTCATTTAATTTTCATTGTTTTAGCTCAATGATTCTCTGTGCTCTCTGCTGGGCATTGAGAGAAGCGTCACCGCTGCGTACCACCCACAGACTAATGGGTTGGACGAAAAGACCAACCACAACATCAAGAGGCAAGAAAGATATGTATAATTTAATCATGTCAGAATCAGAATCAGAATCAGAATCAGAATCATTTTTATTGCCAACGTAAGTAACAGGAGGTCACAGACTTGGAAATTGCTTTGGCTCAGTGCAACAGTCAAAAAGAGATAATAAAAATAAGAATAAAAAACACTTCTAAAGAATAAATTTAAATTTAAAATAGAGTTACAGTTACTATTTACAATATACAAGTGCACATGGTGCACACAATGTAAGGTGACAGCAGTACAGTGAAGTAAAGTGACGTATGATGGGCAGTAAAGTGACTTTATAAAGGGCGGGGGGACAGGTTAAGAAGTGTTCAAGAGTCCAACAGCAGAGGGGAAGAAACTGTTCTTGTGGCGGGAGGTTCTAGTCCTGATGGACCGCAACCTCCTGCCTGAGGGGAGTGGTTGGAATAGTCCATGTGCAGGGTGAGAGGGGTCGGCTGTGATACGACCAGCCCGGCCTCGAGCTCGGGCGACGTACAGGTCCTGCAGCGATGGAAGGCTGCGGCCGATCACTTCCTCTGCAGAGCGCACAATGCGCTGTAGTCTCTGTTTGTCCCTGACTGTGGCTCCAGCGAACCACACGGTGATGGAGGAGGTGAGGATGGACTCGATGATGGCCGTGTAGAACTGCACCAACATCTGTGCAGGCAGCTTGGCTTTCCTGAGCTGCCGCAGGAAGTACATCCTCTGCTGGGCCTTCTTGATGGAGGGAGCTGATGGTCGGCTCCCACTTGAGGTCCTGGGTGATGGTGGTGCCCAGGAAACGGAAGGACTCCACAGAGGTGATGGGGGAGTCCATCACGGAGGGTGGGGGCGGGGGGACAGTGCTCTTCCTGAAGTCCACAATCATCTCCACTGTCTTCTGGGCGTTCAGCTCCAGGTTGTTACCACTGCACCAGGACACCAGCCGGTCCACCTCCCTCCTGTAGGCGGACTCATCGTTGTTGGAGATGAGTCCAATGAGGGTGGTGTCGTCCGCGAACTTGATCAGCTTCACGGAGTCGTGGCTGGAGGTGCAGTGGTTGGTGTACAGGGAGAAGAGCAGGGGAGAAAGAACACAGCCCTGTGGGGCTCCTGTATTTATAATCCGAGAGTCCGAGACATTCTTCCCCAGACGCACTCGCTGCTTCCTGTCCGTCAGGAAGTCAGTGATCCACCTGCAGGTGGAATCGGGCACGTTGAGCTGGGAGAGCTTGTCCTGGAGCAGGGATGGCAGGATTGTGTTGAAGGCAGAGCTGAAGTCCACGAACAGGACCCTGGCGTAGGTCCCCGGGGAGTCCAGGTGCTGTAGGATGTGGTGGAGGGCCAGGTTAATGGCGTCGTCTACAGATCTGTTGGCTCTGTAGGCGAACTGCAGGGGGTCCAGGAGGGGGGAGGTGAGGGACTTGAGATGGGAGAGAACCAGGCGTTCAAATGACTTCATGACGACAGACGTAAGTGCTACAGGTCTGTAGTCATTGAGTCCTGTGATCCTGGGCTTCTTCGGGACGGGGACAATGATGGAGGATTTGAAGCAGGCCGGGACATGGCAGGACTGCAGAGAGGAGTTGAAAATGTCCGTGAACACAGGAGTAAGCTCACTGGCGCAGTGTCTCAGAGTGGCCGGAGACACGTGGTCCGGGCCAGGAGCTTTGCGGGGGTGCAGCCTCAGGAAGAGTTGTTTAATCTCTTTAGCGGCTATTGTTAGGCTGGGGGCAGGGCTGATGGGTGGGTCGTTAGAGTAGTGGGGGGTGGGGGAGGGAGAGGTGTCAGGGGCAGCATCAAAGCGACTGAAAAATAAGTTCAGATCGTCAGCTAGCTTGTGGTCATCAGCACAGGGGGGGGCTTTGGGTTTGTAGTTGGTGATCTCCCGTAGGCCCCTCCAGACAGAAGCAGTATCGTTGTTACCAAACTGCTCCTGTAGTCGTTCTCTGTGCCGGGACTTGGCTGCTTTCAGTTCTTTCCTGAACTGATATTTAGCTGCTTTGTAGCCGCTGCGGTCCCCCTCCCTGAAAGCAGACTCCTTTGCTTTCCTGAGCTGCCGGAGTTTAGCAGTGAACCAGGGTTTGTCGTTGTTATAGATGACCCTGGTCCTTGTTGGAATGATGCTATCCTCACAGAAGTGAATGTATGACGTCACAGTGTCCGTATATTCATCCAAACTATCTGTGGCAGCTCTGAAAAGGTCCCAGTCTGTAGATTCCATGCATGCGCGCAGCTCTTCCACAGCTTCATCAGACCACACTTTGGAGCTCCTCACTGCAGGTTTCGAGAGCTTTAGTCTCTGTCTGTAAGCAGGAACCAGATGTATCATGGAGTGATCTGAGAAGCCGAGGGCTGGCTTGGGAACAGCGCGAAAAGCTCCGCGCACGGTGGTGTAACAGTGATCCAGAGTGTTCTCCTCTCTGGTCGGGCATTTGATAAACTGTCTGTATTTGGGTAATTCATGGCTCAAGTTTCCCTTATTAAAATCCCCCAGGATAATAATCAGAGAGTCCGGGTATAAGCGTTCCATACACAGTACTTGCTCTGCGAGTGCGCGCTGAGCCTCGCGCGCGTCCGCGCATGGCGGTATGTAAACAGAGGCAAGAATGAATGAAACAATTTCCCGCGGGGAGTAATATGGTTTACAATGAATGAAAAGATATTCCAGAGCAGGAGAGCAGTGCTTGGAGATCACTGTCACATCGTTACACCAGTTTGTATTGACGTAGAAACAGAGCCCTCCGCCTCTGCTCTTCCCTGAGAGCGCACAATGGCGATCCGCGCGAAACAGCCCAAAGCCCTGCAGCTCCAGAGCGCAGTCCGGGATCCGCTCATTTAGCCAGGTCTCAGTGAAGCAGAGGACACAGGATGTGGCGAAGTCCTTGTTTCTTCTCATGAGCAGGCTGAGTTCGTCCATCTTATTGCCCAGTGAGCGTACGTTGGAGAGAAAAATGCCGGGGAGAGCCGTGCGCGCTCCTCTCCTCCTAAGACGCACGAGCAGGCCTCCTCGCTTTCCCCTTTTACGGGCCCACACTTTTTTGGCTAGAACATGAACTAAATCAGCCGCAGATGCCAAGAAAACAGGCAATAGGTCCATGGGAGCGGTGGGTCGGATGTTCATAAGTTCCTCACGGGTGTAGGAACAGCCAGATGCACAGTTAAAAAGTAAAAACAAAAGAAAAAGAGAGCAGCAAAGAGCCATGTCGACCGTACGAGGCGCCATCTTGTTAATTATCTTAATATCTTATTGTATAATATGCCTGCTGGACTTCCCACTCCACCACGACAGGACTGGACAAGGGGAGGGGCCAGAGGTGGTGGGCGTGGGGGCCGGGGAGGAAGAAGGGGTGGAAGCTGGAAAGGGGGCAGGGATGTGTGTCGGCTCTGTTACAGGCACGGTCACTGGGCGAAGGACTGCCCCTTTGAAGGAGAGGCCTCCTACTACCATGGAGCGCCTGAGATGGTGCGTGGGAGGGGCCCCCAGAGAGGCATGGGACCCAGACCAGAGCGCGCAGGCCCTCCCTCCCCATGGACGGCTCCGAATGACAACCTGGTCCCGAGAGATGGACAATATTTCCAGCATGGGAACTACTGGGGCGAGTATGAACATGAACAATCTTACTAGGGCTGCCTAGGAAATCCAAGGGACAAGGTGCTTGCAGAGCCTATGCTTCCCATAAGGGTGGAGGACGACAACCTGATGGCCCTGGTGGACACTGGCGCCACCTACTCTACCATCAATACAAAGATACGCCCTGTCCTGCTCTCTGAGGAGCACATCACCCTGGTTGGATTTTCTGGGACACCTGAGGTACTGCCACTCACTAAACGTTTAAAGACACAAATTGGAACACAGACACTGTGGCATTCTTTTGTAAATGCTCCTAAAACACCTGTCAACCTGCTGGGAAGAGACTTATTGACTAAAACCAATGCGTCAATTCTATGTGGACCGGATGGTCTACAAGTGACTTTTCCAGGGGGGCAAATTTACAGATGTGTGACCGGTGTATCGATGGACTCCTGCTGGCTTCTGAGAGAAGAGATGCCAGACCAGTATGCAGACATATACTGGGTGAGACTGGACCCAGAAAACAAGTCCACGGACAATAATGGTGTGCATTCCGTCTTCTTCAAGTGGAAACCCTGGATAAATTCTTTGGCCTCCTACCACCTCCCACTGGACCCTGCCCACTTGACATTATTCTATGACAGAGACCAAGACTTAATGTACAGAGAACAATTCAAACAAATTGAAAGTGATAGGTGGACATTAGAATCAGATTACATTTATATTGGGCCTGAGGGTGTGGCGGCCCATACACGGCTGCTTCCTGAACAGTGTGAGTGGTATTACATGTCTTCCTCTGCTGTCCCACACATCACCTTGGCTGTACACCCTGGTCACGAGGCTAGAGCTTTAGGTCCAATGGTAAAGAGACTGGTAAAAGCTGACGATTGGTCTGACACCCAACTGCCTCATGTGCAGTACAGCATTGAAAATAAGTCATACAGAATAAAAGCAAATATGATAGACACAGGGGAAGTGGAGCACGAAACATTGACCAGACATCATGGTAGACACATGACAGATCATGATGATACTCATGAAATATTGAAACAGGTGCCTGCAGAAGTTTGGTCCCAAGGTCCCACGGACGTGGGGTTGTGCACCTCTTTCCCTCCTGTGTCTTTACAGATGAAGCCAGGAGGCCCGATTCGCATAAAGCAGTATGCCGCCAAACCAGACGCTGTCGAGGGTATCTCACAGGTGATAGAGGGACTTACGAAAGTGGGAGTCCTCGAGCCATCAAAATCAGAGTGGAACACGCCCACTCTAGCTGTGCCAAAAACAGGTCAGAATAAATATAGAATGGTCCATGATTTGAGAAAAATAAATGATTTAACATTAACTCAGTGTCTCCCGGTCCCAAACCCTTATACAATGCTGTCATCACTGTCACCAGACCTCCAGTATTTTACTGTTATGGATTTGGCTAATGCATTTTTCTGTATTCCCCTGGCAGAGGAAAGCAGAGATTTCTTCTCATTTACTCACAGGGGCCAAAAACTGCGTTACACCCGTCTTCCCCAGGGACATAAATGCTCCCCGGGCATTTTTAATCAGACTTTGAACGCTCTGCTGAGAGAGTTGGTGCTTCCGGAGGGCGTGGTACTCCTACAGTATGTGGACGATCTCCTCCTCGCCTCGAGAACGGAGCAGGCCTGTCTACAAGCCACTAGGGACACTATAGTCTTCTTACATTCAAAAGGATTTAAGGTCAGTAAGGAAAAGCTACAATGTTGCAGGCCTGCGGTGACCTTCCTGGGACGTAGTGTGTCTGGAGGATCCACAAATATGTCTCCAGAGCACAGAGATGCTATTTTGTCATATCCCAGACCCACCATGGTGGGGGACATGTTGTCCTTCCTGGGTCTGATAGGCTATAGCAGACACTATGTGGCAGATTTTGCAGACAAAACTAAACCTTTAAGAGCTTTAGTTAATGAACATGGCATGAGAAACACAAGGGCTAAACTGAATTGGGACAGAGATAGTGAGGCACAGTTTATCTCACTCAAACAGGACCTATCCTCTGCGGCTCATTTGGCGTCACCAGATTATTCGCACCCGTTCTATTTAGATGCCACAGTGCAGTCTCAGGTAGCTAACGGGGTGTTATATCAAAAGTGCAGAGGCCAGAGAAAAATCTTACAGTATATTAGCGTTCCATTGGATTCAATCGAGGCTAGACAGGTTGACTGTTCTAGGTATGCTGCAGGAGTGGGACATTTGATTAAGAAAACAGCACATTTAGTCATGGGGCATGCTTTAGAAATATTGACTGATCATGGCGTTTGTGCATATGTGTCCTCAGCTGCCTTCACTATGTCACCTTTGAGACAGTCACGGCTCTTACAGGTGCTCACTCAGCCCCACATAACTTTTACACCTCTTGGCATTAACATGGCTGACCACATGCCAAGACAGGGTGAGCCTCATGACTGCAGTGTAAGGGTAATAGACAGTCTGAAAGTGCGACCTGACCTCCAGACTGACCCACTTCAGGACCCCGACTTACAGCTTTTCACAGATGGGTGTTGCTGGAGAGAGAGGAATGGCAGCCTGAGAGCGGCATATGCAGTTGTCAGTGTTAACGGTGAAAATTTTGTTACAGTAAACAGCGGTGTTTTAACTGACAAACCATCAGCGCAGGCGGCAGAACTAGAGGCTCTCTGCGCCGCCTTGGAGTTTGCTAAAGGTAAATCTGTAAATATTTACTCCGACTCTGCGTATGCTACTCAGGCTGTCCATTTCAACCTCTCCGAGTGGAAAAGAAACGGCTTCTTGACTGCTAAAGGCCGACCCATCACACATAGAGCCCTGGTGGAGAGGCTGGACAGCGCTCTCCAGCTTCCAAAACAGGTAAGCGTCATCAAGTGCCAAGGGCACTCCAAGTCAGACAACTTTGAGGCCAGGGGAAACGAGGCGGCTGATGAGGCCGCAAAGAAAGCTGCCAACTACAAGGTCAGTACTCCAGGAGTGTTTGTGGTACGGGACGAGGGGCCAGACCTGGCAGACTGCCTGCCCGATCTGTCCCTTCAGGTTTTAGCTGAAGCCCAAACAAAAGCAGCTCCTGAAGAAATATCCATGTGCGTTCAAAAACGGGCAAAGAAGGATCCAGATAGTGGCATCTGGTACGGCCCTGATGGCCGCCCCGCCCTGCCCATGGGGGACCTCTCACGAGCGGCTTTATCTGACCCACATGGGCTAGCCCATGTGGGTCAGGTACAGATGCTCAGGAATATGTCACAATGGTGGCATCCCTTTAAGACAAGCATGATCCAAGATTATACTAGGTCCTGTCAAATATGTCAAAATTATAACCCATCGCCCTGCTCAGCTGTTTCCCCAGGAAAATTCACACCTGCTACTTGGCCTGGAGCACATGTTGTGATGGACTTCACAGATATGATTAACAGGTGCGCAGGAAAGCGGTACCTGTTGGTCATCACTGACACCTTTACGGGATGGCCTGAGGCATATCCTGCTGCAAAAGAGGATGCTGCCTCTGTAATCAAAGCCTTAATTCAGCATTACATCCCAACGCATGGCTTTCCCCAGTTAATAAGGTCTGACAATGGGACGCATTTCAGGAACAAACACTTGCAATTGGTAGAAAAACATCTGGGGCTAAAACATAAATTTGGAACGGTCTACCATCCTCAATCCCAGGGCCGAGTTGAAAGGATGAATCAGACCTTGAAAAGTAAACTCTCTAAAATCCTGGCAACGAGTAAATTGAATTGGCTACAGGCATTGCCTATTGCCCTGTTGTCAGCAAGGCACTCTGTTAACCGCATTCACCATTTCTCCCCATACGAGCTGTTAACAGGGAGGCCTATGCCAGGACCAGGAAACAGGGTGGTGCCTTTCACAAAAGACGACTCCCCAACACCCCCAGTGCGGGTGTACTGGGAACAATTGAGAGAAATGTTGTCTAGTTTTTCCCATCAGGTTGAAGGAAGTCTCGACCTCTGCGAGAAGGAGGCCTCGGAGGATCCACCTGCCTGGGTCCGTGTGAAGGTGTTCAAAAGGAAGTGGAACGAGCCCCGCTGGACCGGACCCTTTGAAGTGGTGGCCCGCACTCGCAAAGCTGTTCAACTGAAGGGACACGGGAACAAGTGGTTTCATCTCTCTCATACGAGACCATCTGACCCACCCTCGTAACCACGCTCACGGGTTGGACAGGGACTCACACACACGCTTACACTCGCTCTTAATATGTTGCCTTGGGACAGGGAGCCCTGGCCCACGACCAAAAGAGGGAGAGCCATCCTATGGGCTATCGCTGCAGTTGGTTTGGTCGTGGTCCTGGGAATTTTAACATGGGAAGTGTTAGAAAACACACAGCTAAGAGACAGGGCCAGACTTGTAACACAATCCAGTCTTTGGTCCAATAAGACTGACAGAAATAAAAGATCCATAGGAGAAGGCAGCGTTAGAGACTCTCTACCTACGGTTGTGACAGTAAAATGCCCGGTGGGTGCGACAATTACAGCCCACATACCAATGGCAACAATCTTTCCATTATCCTTTCGACCTGACTACACACTCTACCTGTGTTACACACCGTCAACATGTAAATATGAGAGACATGGAAAAAGCTTTAGAGCATCGGTGGACTGCACCTGTGATGCTTGGGAGTATGTTATATCCAATACAGGTCCTGATTGGGGTTATAATAATGAACACAGATTGAAGGGACGAGTGATTCTGACTACAGACCACTCACAAACAACGGTGCTAGTCACTGTGAAAAATTGTGGGATTGATGTGAATGGGACTTACGTTATTGGACATTATCCAGGAGACATTAGACAATGGATTTCAATTGCCCTACCCGAGGACAAGGAGCTAGACAAGGAGGCCATAGATAGTGAAGTATGGCAAGACAAACAAAACGTACAGGTGACTGCTGACTGGACTGTTTCTGAATTGTTAAAACAAGCAACTGGATATGGGGATAGAAACGCTTGGTTGTGGACAGTGGAACACATGTCAGCGGCTGCTGGCTTTGACGATTGTGTTGTGTGTTCTACTGCACGTCCCACTTTGTATACAGCCCCTGCTCCACTTTTCCCAGAAGATGTAGATGGTTATAATTGTATGATAAAGTTGTTTTGGCAAGAAAAAGACCTGACTGAGGAGACAAAGACAGACAGTTTGATTTGTTTAGCAGCGACAATGTCAAGAAAAATAACAATGCAAAGTAAATAAAAGTACCTTATGATGGGCTAGAAAACGAGTCCTCCAGACGGCCCCGGGCCCAGTCCACGTTGGTGGAATCCCATGGTTTGCCCGCATGCGTGTCACAGTATTGCGCCGGACCGTAGACGAAGTCAGCTACGGCAAACAAACGGGACCAAACTGGTACACTTTATTAAACGTTGTCATGTAATTCCAGCCATTAGACTTTAGTAATTTCCAATAATATTGAATTTAGGTTCATAATAAATACGCAACCTTTTCAAGAATCTTTTGAAAAACTCAAAGTTATTTGCATATTCTTTACACACATTTCAAACAGCCATTTTTTATAGTAAATCAAACTCCTAATGTGAAAATTGGAAAAGATTTTGTTTTTGTATAACAGTACTATCTTTAATTACCTTTTTGTGAAATCATTCCCCCAAGAAGTTAAAACCCAGAAATTTTCTGTCTTGTCAAGTACTACATGTTGTTGTTGTCAACACATTGTATAAATAACATTATTTATGAATAAAAATAATTTTAAAAAGACAAATGGTGAGAACAGTTCATTGACAGTAATAAGACAACCGTTTTTTTTAATGTTGTTTTCTTAATGTATGTGTCATTGTGTGTTATAATGTTTGTTAAAACATTTTAAAAATAATTAAAACAAGTAAAAAATAAATAAAACAAGTGCCATTTAGAGCAAGTGCAGTTGCCCCAAGCCTGAAAAGAACCAAACCTAATGTTTTGTACGTTAAAAACAATTAAGTGTTCTCTAGACCACCGTCTTGATTATCATTTAATTGAAAGTACTTCATTATATTTTACTCAACACTGTTCTCTTTGAGGTCAAAGGTGCACATCTCAACCAAAACACACCCCATTCCAGTTGATGTATGGGCGGGAGGCTGTGTTCCCCTCAGAGGTGCCTGTAGATTATCCTGTAAGTTCCATTCGTTCAATTGTTGGGTTACACAGAGGGGGAAGAAGCTGGACAAGGTCATCAGTAAGTTCAGCTCAGTCATGGGCTGTTCCCAGTGCAGCAGGTGGGGGACCATGACTGTCACCCCCTGCAGGACACTCTGCTCTGGAGAGCAGCTTCAGTGAGAGCTATTCATCCTCTATGTGTGAAGAAGAGGTTGCACAGGTCTTTCCTTCCTGCCGCTGTCAGACTGTACTGTGAGAACTGCTGAGCCTGTACATGTCATCTCGTCCGTAAATAAGTAGTAAGTAAATACTGTAACAATCACATTTTCCCACTGTGGGACAAATTATACCTTATTTTATTTAGGAGACAATCATGGCACTTTCTTGACCCACCAATCAAAGCTTTTGGAGGATTTGAAGAAGGGAAAAATAGCAGATTCACCAGGTAGGGATAGTAATGTCAGTAATATTTGTTACTTTGCATCTAACGTTTTTCCAATGCTTTTAGGACACTGCCAAATGTGACAGCTACACACCAATGGAACTTGAGAGTGAGAAGGCGCTTGACATACAAACAGAACAGGTATGTCTAGTAGTAAATATTACAATTTATTGTATTTTCATTATAAATTAAAACTTTTGTGTTTCCTTAGAGCAATGAGGTAGGAGGGAGTTTTTACATGGAAAAAGTCTTGAAGCGACTATAGTGTCACTGATTGTCACACGCAAGTCAAAACATTTCTCTTGTAACCAAATTCATTGTTTTCTCAGGGTATGCCCCATTGTACAAAGAAGAGCTAAATGAACAACTGATTGCCTAAAGATGTGCAGAAACCCGTCTCCGAGCACCAGACATCACAGCTGAAGCGTTATTCTTTGTAATAATTAAGAATACAAATCCTGTTAACATTGAAACTTTTTTTTGCAGGCTTTTTTGGGCAGGAATGCACTTGAATGAAAATGTCAAACGTGGGCAAGATTCTTCAAAGGGGCAGTCTTTATTCAAAGTTCCAACCCAAAGTACAACAAAGGAAAGCAAACAGCAAAGCCAACACTTGGTAAAGAAATAATACTGTACAAACATTACAGTACAATAACTTAATAATATATTATTACAGAGGCTGACCAGGACAGAAAGCCAACGCACTGGCCTTCAGGATCTGTGAACTCTTCGCGTATCCTGAGCACATCACATGCAGGAATGACCTGGCTCCCAGTCGTCCCGAGCACCAGCTAACCAACTCCACAAATCTGAGACTCCTGTGGAATTGGACACGTATGTTAATTATTGTAATTTGCTGTTTGCGTAGTGTACTGAAATGTTTTGTCCCTTTGTCTGTTTCATGGTGTGACGACGAGACCATTTGCACCTGCAAATGAATTGATTTCTGAAAATGAAGTCTCCACGCTCTTTCAACATTATCAATATATTTATTTGACAGGGACAATGCAGACACAGTCATAAACAAAGCTTGCAGCTGATGTGATGAATGTAGTTTATAGCAGATGCCAATTCACAACTCCTGTCCCTGGTTGGGCCTAACCAATCAAAGTCAATACAATTCCTACATTTCTAAAAATACACTTAGTTTACAGCCTACAGACTTGATTGATCCACACAAAAAAACTACAAACGTGTTTTCTCTTGTATTTAAAGCTTGACATCAATGCGGGAACTTTACATCCTTCAGCAGGAAAATCTACACAAATTCAATTCAATACCACAGCCCATTTTTTATGCACAACCTAACATAAAACCCATGAAAAAACCTTTGATTGGTTCCAATTTAAATGTTACTCACCAGTGTTGTTCATTTCTTTAATAGAAAGGATGCACCCGATCTTTCATCTGGGAAACTAGTCAAAATTCATCAATCCACGAATGAATTACATTTCAAAGGACAACATAGCCATGGCATGTAATCTCTGTGGTTACTGGTGATAATAATCCTGTGGTTGTTGTCATGGATCAGCTGCAGCAGAGTCTTGACAGTAAAAGTTTTACTATATATCCAAATGGCCATATTTTTTTTTTTGCAACTTCGAATTCATCCCATGAAAATTATTAACTGAACTGACAGAAAAGTGTGCAGTCCACAAGCTGTGCTGCTGCAGGTGATCGCTGCATTAAATTAAATTTATTATTTCCATTATCAACATTCATCCAGTTGTAAGCTGTAGAGTTGCCACAGGACGCTTCATCAGCCTACGTCAGCTGCCAGGACTGCTATCATAACATAAGCATAGTGGTTTCATAGGTGCAGTTGACTGCTTAAACTAAACTTTACCCGAAAGTTTGACTCTTAAACCCACATGTGCCAACACGGAACCATCAACATCTCGCCTCAAATTGCATTAAAAGTGACATTCGTGTCTTATTTCGTTCGTATTATAACTTTTAAAGGAATTCACGGACTTTCTGTCCGCCATCTTGGTTTGTTTCGGCTGCCGTGAGACGCGCATGCGCGCAGGTTTGCATTACATCATTAACAGCTGAGCATTACATAAGCGTCACTTTTTGGCAGAGCGTTACAACTCGGCAGAACACCGGCACAAAATGAAGATCCTGGTCGTTTGTTCTTCCTCTGATGAAGAACCTGTGGATGTCTCTATTGTTCTCGACAGCAAGGAGATTGTGACTGGATGTGGAAATACTGCAAAGGCATGTGCACTGCTAATGGGTCTAATATATTCCCTCAATCTTGCTTATCCTACAACACTACGATACACCTTCGAAGTATTTCAGAAGATTTTCTTACATTTAGATGCATTTAAGCCATCCCCGAAAATACAAACACTGAAAGTCAAGCTACTGTCCAAAACATAAGAGAAGCAATTTTGTTCAGCATAAGAGAAAAGGCCACAGATTTTATATAATTTGATGTTGTTACTTTAGCTTAGACTCTAGCTTAGACTAGAATATGAAAATTAGTCATTAAAACATGGACATGTTAAATTAATTGACTATTCTTGAATCTTAGTAACTCCTCATGTAACAGTGTTTTAATTAGGGAAAATGTGAAAGAGCTCGGCCACTTCTAAAATTACCTCGGTCTGGAGCCATTGAGATTTACTGCGAGAGTCTAATGCTACAACATCCTGGTCTTTAGCTGAACAGAGGCTCAAAGACCAGGCAGGTGCATCATCTCATCTAAGCTAATGACATTTAATTATAGAAAATCAATGGCCTATCTCTATACCATTCCCATTGCATCCTTTTTGTGATAATTAAGTTTTCTGTTGTCATGTGTTCTGCTTTTAAGGTCAGCTTTAGTTCATCTTTTAGTTTTCATTGTTGATGTGTGAACTTAAAAGTTTGTCAATAAAACAGGTTGTTAAATGTTGATATTTGCATATTGTTTTTTCTTATTAATTCAATAATAATGTAATTGTTACACACATATAGTACTTAATAAGTATTATTGCAATGATATGAAATATACTGATAAAATATAAATAACATTTATTCAAGTTATCCATTATTGTAAATGATCTGTACACATAATGGTTACTCAGTATATCTATTTCACACATAAATAACCTAAAAAAAATCACATAAACCTTACTTGATTATTTTATGTGATCAAGTAAAAAAAATCACATTTGTTAAGTAAGGTTTACTTACAAATAACATTCAGATTATACTTGATGAAATAAAAAGTTTTACTTGATTTATAGTAGTAATCTTTAATTATATCTTCGTGCAAATACTTACGAGGATTTTTTTAAGTAAATGTTAATCACAATTTTTTTCAGTGTATAACGTAAACTTTTGCATCACGTTGGTGATCTTTCCAAAAAGAGAGAATATCGTTATGGAAAGAGAAACTATTGGTAATATAACGCTGAACGTTATTTGACTCAAACAGCTTGGAACAATTGGATTACAAAATTTGGACATCATTTGGAACAATCTGGATTTCTGAATTTGGACATCATTTGGAACAATCTGGATTTCTGAATTTGGACATAATTTGGACTGAATTGAATTGCTGAATCTGGACACTAAAGCTGAAACGTGCGATTGAAAGACACGTCACAGAAGAATTCATGGCTTGACACAAATGCAGCCTGAAGAAATCAACACGGAGAAGTGGGAGAGACTGTTTTCAAAGCAATATCTGAGAACCATTGACTGATGAAGTTTGGTATTTTACTGAAGATTGTTGACAAGTTTTATGAAAGATCTGAAAATGTTTTATGAGTTTTCTGAGTTTTTTGAAGTACCGAGTGAAGTACCGAGTTTAAGTATTGAGTTATGTATGTTTGTTCTACGTAAATACTGTATGTGTGCTATTTTTGTTGCACAAGGCTGTAGAATTGCAAAGAGCATATGCAGTAAATATGTGAAAGACATACAGTACATACATATATATCTCACTAAATACAGTCACAATGAAAACATGACTAAATCATTTGACTGTTGTTCATAAACACTGATGTCAGGACACAGACACAGACCGTTTCATTGACATGAAGACTTTCTTTTGAGGAATTAAGTTCATTTTGAGGAAGTGACTTTTTAGCAAGTTATCCATGAGGTTTTGCCGATTGCACTAATTGTTCTGAGAAATGCACAAACTGATTACAAAATATATACTGTGCATTCTCAGGGGACACACTGCCATGGCATCTCTTCTGCATTGTCCACATGTGTACTGTATCTGTGGACTACTGTAGTACTCTCTTGGAGCTCTCCCTCCCCCGCACGAATAAACAAAGGCCACCCCAGGCCCCTGCTGTTATAAGTCATTACCTAAATTTGCAAATCAATACATGCAAATGTTAGCAGCCAACCTAGCATAGTGTGTATCATCTATGGTATTAAGCAACTTTTGTTAAAGTTAAACTCATCATTCTATCAATGTGCAGAAGCCAGTACTTTTCCCTTGTTTTGTCTATCTGAAGGCCAAGCTACAAGCACAACGTGGAAGCTGCTGATTGGAGGTCTCCATGCCTCCGCTCTGTATAATACACTTGTATTCTGTTGTATCTGTTGTTCGTGCTGTCTCTACCATCGACAATAAAACATGTCTTCTGTCTGAATTTAAGACGCGATCCCAGACTTTGTCATCTTCTTCAGGTGGTGGAGAATGCGGGCATTGTCTGTAACATCTAGAGAAGAAGACTACTTTTTTTTACACAAAAATTTGTTTTTTTTTTTAAAGCCAAAACTGAGAAACCTCAAGAGAAACCATGCGTCTGGACCAGCACACTTGGACAATCTGCACAGCCCCTGATTCCACTCCGGCTGTGAGCTGCTGAGACATGGACAACACCATCGTCCTCTTTTGCATGGACATCATTTGGAACAATTGGATTACACAATTTGGACATAATTTGGACTGAATTGAATTGCTGAATCTGGACACTGAAGCTGAAACGTGTGATTGAAAGACACGTCACAGAAGAATTCATGGCTCGACACAAATGCAGCCTGAAGAAACCAACAGAGAAGTGGGAGAGACTGTTTTCAAAGCAATATCTGGAACCACATCGACTGATGAAGTTTGGTATTTTACTGAAGATTGTTGACAAGTTTTATGAAAGATCTGAACATGTTTTATGAGTTTTCTGAGTTTTTGAAGTATTCCGAGTTCTGAGTTTTTTGAAGTACCGAGTGAAGTACCGAGTTTGAGTTTTTAAAGTATTGAGTTATGATGTTATGTTGCTGTTTATCGATCCTGATGGTCACAGGTGAATGTGTGACCAGAGGGGGGAATGTGAGATTTCATAACACTTTTAAACAACTTTTGTTAAAGTTAAACTCATCATTCTATCAATGTGCAGAAGCCTGTACTTTTCCCTTGTTTTGTCTATCTGAAGGCCAAGCTACATGGCACCGTGGAAGCTGCTGATTGGAGGTCTCCATGCCTCCGCTCTGTATAATACACTTGCATTTTGTTGTTCGTGCTGTCTCTACCATCGACAATAAAACATGTCTTCTGTCTGAATTTAAGACGCGATCCCAGACTTTGTCATCTTCTTCAGGTGGTGGAGGATGCGGGCCTTGTCTGTAACATCTAGAGAACAGAAGACTACTTTTTGTTTAAAGTCATAATTTCAATATTTTTTATTTTTATACACACATTATTAACTAAACTGTTGCGTTCTAATCTTTTTTTAGGAGGAGGAGAGCGCAGTCAGGCCAGGCTCGCCTCGCACATCTTAACACTAGAACTTGTTGATTAGCATTTGTATAGCTCACAGCATTGTCATTTACATGTTAAAGCCTCCTGTGGAGGAGGGAGGAGGGGACAACAAACTACCGTCAACAGCCGAATCCCAGAAGTTTCACAGTAATATACAGGGCCGAAAAGAGACAAAAATCACACTTTTCACTTTTCTCAAAAAAAAGATGACTTAAAGGAACAATATGTAAAAATCTGGCCAAAAGTGGTACTGCAGTCATAGTCAATATTTTGTAGTCCTCTCCCACTCTCCCTTACTGGTTGCCAGATTCACACCAAATCCAGCAGCAAACACAGGGAATTATTTTATCAGTTGTTTGTCCGTCTCCATTCACATTGCCATGACAGCCGTGCTAATGCTGAATGAATGTTTTGATTAATGTTTTTTTATTATTATTATTTGGACATTTGAGATAAAAAACAAAAACAAAATAAAAGCAATGTAATTATACATAGTTTATGCAAAATAAATAAGCAATTGATGTCCAAAATAGGAGTGGGAAGAATGGATGTTGGAACGTATTTCTTCAGCGTATCAACATCAGGGTTTGCTCAAGAGGATATCACCTTTCAATTTTATTTATTCCCTATTTTTTAGACAAACATGTAAAAGTTCCACATCAAAAAGAGACTAACATTATTTTAATTGGGGTACATGTGGTCTTAAATGATTATTTTTACATTTAAGCTATAATCTGCAAAAAAAACGTCTTGACCTTCATCTTTTACCGTTTTTAGAGCAATCTGTCATAGAATGTGATAACATGCAATAAATACAAAAATATATAGCGCGGGATCGAACCCAGGTTCCTGCATCATAAGCACACAGTTTAGACCACTAGACCAGGGGTTCACACGATCAGAGACACTGACTCAATTGTTCAAAGCCATCCCTATATAAATCCTCGTTTTAGTCTTTGTTTTGTCATTAATGATTTGAGAGTCATAACAAGACCTTTTTTTAGAATAGAATTCTATAGACAATACATAATTATTTTAAATATATACGTTAATGCAATTCGTATTATAAAGATAAAGATTATAAAGAAAGAAATAGCATTCAATAGAAACCTCGATAGAAACCTCAACCTTTCACCTCGATTTTTTCAGACATTAAAGACAAGATGTTATATAATAATTGTTTAATGAAAAAACAATTTTGCCACAAGCAACCAAAAGATGTGCTTCAGACAAGAATCGAACCTGGGTTCTCCAGGTCCCAGTCTCTAAAGTTATCCATTTGGCCAACATAGCACCTCTGGGTTAGACAGGTTTGCACACAGTGTTATACCTGAGCGTCTAATTCGCTGGCAGAGCTAAAGCGGACTTAGCCTGCCACCTTGTGGCGATAAGATGTACTATTTTTCACGCAGCTGCGTGATTCCCGAGAAGCGTGAATGAAGACGACAAAACGGAATGGGACCTACTGTAGAGATTTTACACTTGCCTCTATAATGTAACTGGTGATGCAACACTGACATTTCCCCCCTGCAGGACAACAATAGGATCTCTTAATCCTAATGTTAGCCTCCTAACACATATCATAGATGACATAGGGGTTATTTTATTCTCCCTGAGGAATCTAAAATGGCTGACCCTCTCCACCACCTCTCTCTCTGTTGGCTCTGAGGAGATGGAGAGTGTCAGCCATGGTATTTTCCCGGGTGTGACCGAGAAGCAGTGGTGAACAGGTCCTGATACAGCAGAAGAGTGAGGAGTGAGCTGCAGGTGTGGCTCCTCTGCAGCACAGGAGAGAATCCAGCCACACCTGCCCTGCCACATGCCTGCCCTGTCACACGCCTGCCCCGCAAAACAAGAGGGAGCACAGACATTAGGTCCTGAGACTACTGTCCAGGTTTCTCTCTAGTCTCTCTCTCTGGCCTTTCTCTTGTCTCTCTTTGATCTATCTCTAGTCTCTCTCTGGTCTTTCTCTTAAGGCCTATTTCTGGTTTATCTCTAGTCTTCTTGTTTATGTCTCTAGGCTATCTCTGGTCCCTCTCTGGTCTCTCTCTGGTCTTTTTCTGGTCTCTTTCTGGTCCCTCTCTGGTCCCTCTCTGGTCTCTTTCTGGTCTCTCTCTGGTCCCTCTCTGGTCCCTCTCTGGTCTCTCTCTGGTCTCTCTCTGGTCTTTTTCTGGTCTCTTTCTGGTCTCTTTCTGGTCTCTCTCTGGTCTCTCTTTGGTCTCTATTTGGTCTCTCTCTGGTCTTTTTCTGGTCTCTTTCTGGTCTCTCTCTGGTCTCTCTTTGGTCTCTATTTGGTCTCTCTCTGGTCTCTATGGTCCCTCTCTGGTCTCTCTGGCCTCTCTCTGGTCTCTCACTGGTCTCTCTTTGGTCCCTCTCTGGTCCCTCTCTCGTCTTTCTATGGTCTCTCTGGTCCCTCTCTGGTCTCTCTCTGGTCTCTATCTGGTCTCTCACTGGTCTCTATCTGGTCTAGCTCTGGTCTAGCTCTGGTCTAGCTCTGGTCTCTCTGGTAAAGAGCCAAACTGCAGCTGTGTCCTTAGGCAAGACACTTCTCAAAACCTTAGAATGAGTCTGAGGTTTGTGTGAATGGTTGGTGGTGGTCGGCAAACACTTGGTTGCCTCGCTTCTGCCAGTCCGCCCCTGGGCAGTCGTGGCTACACTGTTAGAAATAAAGTGTCAAAAATGTACCTTTAAGGGTCCAACTGCTTGTCACTGGGGCAGTACCCTTAAGGGTACACCCATTGGACCCTTTTAAAAAGGTACATTTTAGTACCCATATATTTTGTACCCCATGAGAACGTATTAGTACCCCTTGGGACAATAATGGACCTTTATGTATGGGACAAAAATGTACCTTTAAAAGAGGGTACAAATTTGGCTTCTTTAGGGTACCGCCCCAGTGACAAACCCATTGTACCTTTATAGGAACATATTTGTACTGACAAACAATACCATATTGTCACCCATTTATTTAACAATTAAGTGAAATGTTCAAATAATTAACAATTCATGTCAAAAAACATTGATAAAAATCATCTGCCTTTACATCATATATGTTGTTTCTCTAAACATATCTTCTAAATCACCAAAACATGCTACTATTTATACTATATATGTTTATACTATTTACAAGTATTCAGGGCATTAACATTTGAACAATTGATAATTAAACATTTCTTAATGTGATGTACAAACTACCATCAATATTATACATGTCAAGAGGCTGAAAGTCAATTATATGCCCTGACGGAATTACAGTCCATTCAAAATCCTGCTCAAGTGCATAGGCATGTAAGTGTGAATCATAACAAATAGTTTACCACACAGTAACCATTGTGTATCAATGTTGAAAAATGTTTTAGTATTGTGTTCATACAAGGAGGCTCATCTCGAGGAGGTTCATCTCTAGGTTCATCATTGTCCAGATTGTCCAGGGTTTCAGTGTCATCATTTGAATGAATCTCGCGTTGCATATGTTCTGAATGCTTCCGATAAACATGGCGCCTGAACGACTCATATACTTTAAATGTTGACTTACAATTATTTATTCAACAAGTTACACAAAAGTTGGCGTCGTGAGCATGAATTAGTCCAACATGCTGAATCAGTTTCATTAAGGTGAATGTAGCTCTGCTACACTTTGTGCATTTATATGGTTGAGGCATGTTTAGTAGAGCAGGTTGATCATGTAGGGGTTTCTCACCAACCTCCGAAATGTTCACTACCACACGTTGGAGAAAGGTCAGGGTGTTCTTCAGATAAGGGGGATAAGCTAAATTGAAAACGTAGTAGGAACTAAAGGCTGCTATTATTCCTTCTTCAACTCCTGTTCCCTGACACACTTCTGTACCATCCACCACGACAGAAACTGGGACCCTCCTCGTTAAGATGGTCTCCCAGTCCCTGTCACTCAGCTGTACAGTTGGGTAGGGAGTTGGACAGATGGCGTCAGTCTGCAAAAGAAATACAATTGAATACATAAATCATTACAGATAAAAGGACACATTGACACTGAAAAAAGCAAATGTTGAACTTAAATATATTCCCGTTTTGAATAGGCTTGATTATTTTTAGCATTGTCCACCGTTTCACTATGTTGTTCCATTGTTTAATTAAATAGTGTTCTATTAGAAGATCCACAAGAGTTTTATTTTTACTTAATTCTCATTCCATCACCGAATGTTGTATTTTAACATCTGCCTTGTTGTCCTTTTGGAACAGCTGAATATTTAAATTTGTCTCGAATATGTTGTAGTAGTAGTGTTTGGTTTATTGGAAGTCACATAATGTACATTGAGTTTTTAACATATAGCCAACCTGAACATCTAAAGATCTTGTGTCAAAATCAAAACAAATCAGTTAACAGAAAATCACCATATGGTTGAATACCAAATCAATTTAAAATTAAATTCAGGTCAGAAACTTATCTCTGCACGCTGTTGTGTTTAGGGTGGAAAATATAGTGACATTTACCATGTGAGAGTTCTAGCGGCATGGGTTTGCGCTCGCTCCGGTGAACAGTGCTTTTGAGCGCTTGGTCAACGTGCCATTGTGAACCAATTCTTTTGCATTTCACATTAATTCACATTTTAAAAATAGATTAGAATCAAAAATAGAGGTCAATTTTCTGTGATTTGTTACCTTACTAGTAAAAAATATAGTAAATGTTTTTTTTTAAACCCACAAACTCTCAATTGCATTCTTCATGGAGAAATATTAGTTGAATCATTTATCTGTATTGTCAACATTAGGCAAAGGTTAAAGCACATTTATGTAGATTGAATCGTTCGGTTTTCTCTTTGAAGAGCGTGGGCAGCAAAATTAGTGCTGCTCTGAAGTCAACATCTGTGAGAAAAATAATAGTTAATATTTTATTGGCAAATACTGCCCTCTAGTTTCCTCAAATCATGTTCATAGGCACTCCCTTCACAGGTGAGAGGAGCCCCTAGTCCTTTTAGCAAGGAATTTTAGCATCATAATTGTGGAGGGACAGCATTATGTATGAAATCTGCCAACAGTAGTTTAACATTTATATGTTTGTATTAACAATTTAATTGATCATGATTTATATAATTCTCAAACATATGAAATTCTTCACTCACTTTTTGACATTATACGTATGAAATTCTTCATACGCATGTCAAAAAGTGAGCCCGAAGGTTTGTAAAAATGAGGGGGGAAAATGTTACAAGGAAACTCACCCCATGCCCTCTTGATTGGGCCCCAAAAATGGAGACAGTTTAAAACACAAATGGATCTGATTTATAATAAGTGAGCTAAGGAGAAAAATACCATTTAATTCCCTTCTCTGCTATCAGTTCATATCGAGTATCGGCAGACATTGAAAGCCAAAGTATCAGGATCGGTATTGGACTTACAAAAGTTAGATCAGTGCATTCCTAAAAATTTCCATTTGGATTTGATTGTGGTAAAATGTGCTGCCCTACTCCCAATATTTGCTGTATATAGAAGTTAAAAACCTTGTAGGTCGTCTGCCAGAATGTCCTCCCTGGCAGCAGAATGTACTTTGGTCAGTGGACTTTTTCCTTGGGCCAACTCGATCACTTTAGGCACAATTTTGGTCAAATTCTGTCGCCAGCGTTGACACAAAATGGTATTTACTGGATGCATCCTGTCCATTTCGGTGCATAGCTATAAAAAAGTGGGAATATACATCATAACCATTCATAATAAACACACAAAAACATGTTTTTTGAGCGGCCAATATAGAAAAATAATACAGTGGAATTAGTGGGGAAAATGTTGTGGTAGAGTGGGTTAAATGGTTGGAGACTTTAAGTAAGTAAGATTTATTTGTATAGCGCATTTCACAGAACAGGATCACAAAGCGCTTCACACGTTATAACACATAAAATACATATACAAGACAGAATTAAAAACAAAATGATCAGTAAGTGAATTGTGGAGCAAGGGGTTAACAATACTAAAATGTATAGTAAATGGAAAAAAGTAAAGTGGGTCTGATTTGATAAAAAGTATAAATACCTAAAACGTTGAATGTGTAGTTCTTACCTCTCTGGGAGATCTCAGGAAGGGGTATTTCTTAAGGACATCCACCACTGTCATCCCACCTATAATTTCTTTCCGACGCCAAGAAAATGTACGCTGCATACGGTCTTCTACCAATGAAGCATCGGGGTTCACCTTCTCATACTGCACATGAAGGACACGAACATGTTGCTCTATAGAGGAGGCATCTTCACCGCTTACACTTGGAAACTAATGGAAGAAAAAAGAAAAAGTACATTTCTCTGTCTCTTTACATTGAACAATAACTGCATAATCATTGGATAATGCTATATCTATAACTTAAAAAGCTGGATTATCCAACTTTGGAACCACAATGTAAAAAATATCACTAGTGCTTATATTACTAGTTTTCACATTGGTATTATTGGCTGTCACAGCTTTAGATCAGATTTTCTAGTAAAGACAGTACCAGCCCTCACTCAGCCAATCAGCTCTCAGTATGGCTGGGCAATTAATCTCATTTGCAATTATAACACAATATTATAAAGATGCAATTTTCTAATCGCAAAGACATGGATTTACTCAACAAAGATGCTCAGCTGACAAAATAAGACTTAACAAGATCCTGCAGGGAAAATAATGTCCCTGATTTTATATTTTGAATCATCGTTAAACTGCAAAAATGATCTTAGTTATTTTTCCTCAATTTGAGTCATTTTGACATTGCCAAGTAAAAACATCTGCCAATGGAATAAGTATTGTTGCACTCAAAACTAGATTTTTGTACTTGAAAAAATAATACATTTAGCTCTTAAAACTAGACAAGAAATGTAATTTTGTTCATCACACACTTTTTTTCCCAGACCAAAATTACTTATTCCATTGACAGTTTTACATTTTTAAAGTCAAAATTACTCAAATTGAAGCAAAAATATATTTTTTCATTTCAACTCACCAAGATCACTTTCGGCAGTGTAAAGTTTGACAAAAGCTCACGAGGAAAAGCTGGATAAAGGACATACAGTATTTTTCATCTCGTTTGCACTTTGTTGTAATATTCACAATATTGGAGTGCTACAAAAAAAAAAAAAAACGCAATTATGATTTTAGGCAAAAAACACTCGGCCCTAGCTCTCAGTATGTAAAATATATTGTTTTATTAGCTAAAGACAGCGTGTGGTGATCCGTTTTGTTCACAAAATGTTACTTAAACCTGTGCTGGCACAAACTAAATGTATTTATGAAACAAAAAATGTAGATACTCCACCTCAGAGGATGCTCGTCTGCTGGGTCTGTCACATTCTGTCAACTCTCTGGTTCGCTTTCTTCCAAACTTCTCCTTACTTTTCTTTACTTCGTTTTCATGAATCAAAGGCGCACGCTCCAATTTAAATTTGCGCTTCAGGGATTGATGCCAGGTATTCTAAAAGTCACATAAAAAGGACAGAAATACAAATTTGAAATCACAATCAAACATAATTTACACATCCTACTATTCACAATTGTTACCCTTTAAATTGACTATCAATTAATAATTTGCAATAATCTATTGGAACAACTTACATAGCCATTTCCTCCTTTGTCTGCTAGGAATGGATACTTTAGGATAAGTGCTTTCACCACTTGGACATATTCTGCATTTGTAGGATACCTGTTAAAACATGACAGACACTGGTGAATTATCAATACTACAATGCCCTTAAGAAGAAAGTTGTCTTAAATCAGAAAAAGAAAACAGTACTTCTCAGCTTATGATAGAAAAATAAAAATGCAGACAGACAGAAGTGAGTTTGGCACTTTACAGCCGCAGTCGCCCCACTGCAAATAATGCTGTTCTGTGTTATAAGAAATGTATCAAATAACAATTATGACTTACATTGTATATCCTAGGAGCGCCTCATGGAGCACACGGACAATCCTATGTCTATATTTAGACATCGTATGGCATAGCTCCTTTTTGTCTAGCAGGGCCTGTAGGTCTTTAGGGAATTGAGGACATGTAAAGTGTAATGGTAGCCTCATTTCCTTACTGTGGACACCAGGTAAGGATGGTAGGGCACTGGTGGTAAAAAATAAATTATTACAAATTGGAAAATGGCAACTGGACAAGACCACAGGTACAAGCAGTCAAAATGGGATTCCTCCAGAGTGGCTGGGCGCTCCCTAAGAGATAGGGTGAGGAGCTCAGTCACACGGGAGGAGCTAGGGAAGTCTGGGCATATATGCTTAGACTGCTGCCCCCACAACCGGGCAATGGATGAAGCAGAAGAAAACGGATGGAATTGGGAAATGTTGGCAATTACATTAAAGGAGCATTGCGCAACTGGTAGAGTTTTTGCACTAGTTTGCCACCTGGTGGTGTTTCGTGTAACCGCATCCAATTCCGTTCAGCGCCAATACTTGAACGTTTATAACTGAGTCAGCGTCTTACCTTCTAATCAAGATAAATGCCAAATGAGGATCATGTTTTATCCAGGTTTCATCACACGAGGGAACATATGGTGGCCAAAACAGTGAACGGGCAGGCTCATTGCGTAACTGCCGCTTAGACAGCGCCCGAGAAAGCGACCCGAGTCAATCTGGAGTCAATGCATCCATGCCCGAGATACATTCACTGTATGCGCTCATAGAAGCAACTGTTAGGATTTAGGCAGACAGAGACGGATCGTGGTGTGCCAAACTCTGGAAGTTTATTTAAGTTTCTCTCAAGTTCCACTGGTTTACTCTGTTTCTTTCTCCCAGACAGAATAAAGGCAGTACACAGTTTATATAGTCATTGTCACGTCACACATGGAAAGACATACGTGTCACAAAGAGACAGTCAAATCATAGTCATAACATGGAGTCCTTGTAGAGTCCTTGTACAGTCCTGCACGTAGGCCATATTGCTATCTAATACTAATACCCTCCCCTTTGATCACATAATCACATGTGATCATTCAAATCGATCAATCAATAAAGTGGAAAAAAAAAAAAAAAATTCCCAAAAAAAACTTTACAAAATTATTAAAACTCATAATCATCCAAATCAATATCAGTGGATTTTATCCTCTATCCTGGGAAAAAACAAACAAACAAAAATAAAGTAAATAAACAAACAAAAAACAAATCAAAAATAAAAACAAACAAAAATAAAAACAAACAAAAACTATTGGACACACAAGAACTCAGCAGATTCAGTCAAAACACAGACAAAAAACGAGCTGAGTCTCGTATTTGAAGCTAATTTCACTTTTATTACTCTACTTTTATTCTAATGCTAATTGTTTACACTTCACTTATTTCACTGTATTATTTTCACTTTTCAATCTTAGACTGTGTACTTTACTTTCACTATTCACTATAGTTTAAAACTATTCTAATCTATTCACAAATATGTTTGCATATTTGCTTCTATTGAGCCATATTCTTAAACATACATTTTAATCTAATAAATCTCTCTGTGGTATTATACTCTCATTATCAGTGGCTTATTGTTAGTGGGATTTTGCTCCATGTCTATTCTCATTCTCAGGAATAAAACTGTGAACACAGTAAGGCAAATGGTCAACATTTACACTTCTATAGTGGTCAGTGATTTATTACTTTTTATTATCTAAAGATATTATTGTCAGGCATTTTGGGATGAATGTACATCATTAATCAAATTAGTATTATACAAGAGCTAATCTATTTTAGCAGGTTTGGGGTTGGGGTCAGTTATTCTACAATGGTGTTTGTGCTGGAAACTTCTCAATATCTAAATATCTACTATTTTGTTTTTGGGCTACACCCAAATGCATCAAAATGCTTTTAAATGCTTTTGAATCTCTCTTGGTTCTAATCTATCTCATTGATCTAGGCTACACTCATATAAACTTTTTGCATAGTCAACATTCACTCATGTTTGAACACAAGTGAATTTGGCAGTATCTAATAAAACTGTACATAAACTGTAATGAACTTTATCTACTTTTGAAGTAAATGCTTGTGAAATGGTCCCTTTACCATTTGATATTAGCACTGGCTACAAATAATCTCTATTTTTGAAAGAATCTATGGTTGATGTCTCTATTTCTACACTATTGTGGCTCTAAAGCTTGGTTGCAGCTTGAGTCAAGGCATATTTCTACTCTAACTCTTATGTGGAAATGTTTATGAACAACAAAGGAAGGACAATTCTACTTTTTTACTACTACTAAAAACGCTACAATACTAATACTTTATCATTTTCAAAGTTTTTGTCTGTCAGATGTCTGAATACTTAACATGTATATTGCATTTGTCACAGGTTCCGGTTGTAGCAATAGCATCGGCAATAGACGTTTTCATTGGCTGGTTCTTGTTCTGCAAATGGCTGTGTCCAATAGATCATCAGATGTCCAGAAGCTAGGGACAAACAAAAACAAAAGAAAGAATCATGAGTATGTCTCTCATTTAGCACTCATCAATGTATGATTTCAAAAATATAAACATCACTCCCCAGTTTTCTCTCTCAGGTCCTCAGGTCCTCAGATCCTCAGGTCCTCAGGTCCCCTGAGGGTGAGTCTCAGTCGTCATCAGGTCAGGTCATAGAGAGATGTCATCTTGGACATCAGTAGGGTCCAAGCCATGGTTTTGGTCTCTCCAGATGCACATCAGGATCTCCAGATACAGTCTTTTCACTTGAAGCACATCAGGTCATTTGCGATGCACTTCTGGTCAATGGTGCAGTGTCTCAGTTCCTGTACACAGCTTGTAATGCAGTAGTTACTCTCTATGGTTAGTCACTTTGATTCTACTTTAACACAATTTCTATTCATGCTGTTGCTAATGTCCCTCAGACAAAAAGCAAGCGCAATGATTCAGTTTACTTCTCTAATTTGTGTTTTTATCAGATCTAATCCTCATCAATGTAATTACTTCACACAGTACAAAATCAAAACATCAAAAGTGTCAGGACAGAGGTCAATTAAGTCCATGACAATATAGAATTCAAATGAACATTTCTGGTCTCAAAAAATACAGATTCAAATAAAGATTCAAGTGATAGACAATTAAAAATGTGTTTACATTGGAGTAAACTTTTAAAATGCTTTTTTCATGTTCTGCTTTTTCATGTATCTATATGTAAATGTGAATGTGTGTGTGTAGATGTATGTGTGTGTGTGTGTGTGTGTATGTGAATTTTGGGGTTGTGTCCAGACTCCTCGAACCACCTGCAGGTCTCAAAGGTCACACTGTGGTGATGCAAACCAACTGGACACATTCTCAACTCTCATTCAGGTCTCTCCCTGATGCTCCACCCATCACGTCTCCAGACACCTCTCTTTCATGGCCCCGGTCTCACTCCCACTTACTTCTGTAGTGGGGGGAGGGGCAAGGAGGTGGCATTTCCCTTTGCTCTTTGATCTGTGACCTGTGGCTGGGTGGGCTTTGGTGTCCAGTGTCCAGCAGTGACCTCTCGTACAGTGAGGCAGAGTCTGAAAAACAATCCTTGAGACGGCCAATTTAAAAACAACAGAGATTGTGAATGAGATTGTTTTTCTCCCTAAAGTCAAAACCATTTTGGAGCGCTCTGGGTTTTTCCCAAGCGCTATGTAAATAAAAGATTACTTATTATCTTACTAATGATGACATTTTTAAAACCAGAAACTCTTAATATAAAAAAACAAGACTCAAATCTCAAAAAACCTTTAAACTTTAAAAAATGTATTCTATTTTGTACTTCTGTACTGTGTGATGTTTTTAATCTTGGCTTGCTTGGGTTTCTTGAAATGCGCCATAAAATAGAATGAATTATTATTATTACTCAAATCGCAACTAAAACTGTATGAAAAATCTCCCTTTTACACTTGAACATTTAAAGCATATATTCTAATTTAAGATAATTGCTGCATTCTTCAAGTCACTCAATAAACTTTTAAAAACATTTTGAATTAACGGACGTAATCAAACTCTGCTCGCTCTGCAGTGAGCAGCAGCTGCAAGGCCAGAGCTATAGACAAAACAAAACTCACAAAACTCGCAGCTTTTAGACTGCAAATTGGGTCACAGTTTAACTTAATAATACTTTTACAGCTATCCTGTTCTATTCCTAATTCCCTCTTTCTTTTTAGACGAAGTCTACAATCAATAATCACTTTTAACACGGATTCTAATTTAAATGTTTTGAAAAACGGCTTTTGTAACTAAAATAAAAACAAAAACAAACACAACTCACAAAAAGTTAAGAAATAAGCAGCAGATTTAAAAAGAATGGAATCTAGAAATATGTTAGGTCTAAAAAGAATTGCACAGCTTTAGCACTAATCTTTGGGTTTCAAAAACATACTAATTCAAAACTTATTCACTAATGGTGTTTAAAAACGTTTAACTGTGTCATAACACAATGTTCAAATGGCAAATTTCGCAAATTTAACGGAATAAAAACTATGAAAAGCCAGAAATCCTAAAGCAGTAGCTTTGCTCTGATTCAGAGCCAGAGCAGCGAAGGAGGGGGCCGTTTCCCTGACAACGGCAGCAAGATAGAGATGTGCACACACAGGCAAAAAGATACAGAAGAATAACTTTCAAGATTACTTTTTAAAGCGAATATAACTGATGTTGTTCTTTAAACTTTTGTCATCCAAGTCTAGAAATGATCACTTTCCACACTAGTAACAAAAGGCACTCTTGTCTTTAACGTTTACGCTTCTATTTTATCGAGGTAGCTAATTTAAACTCAAAATCTCTTTCTAAAAAACAAAAAACAACTGTTGGATACAACCCTCTCATAGCTCAACTGTAGATAAAACTCTGCAAAAAATGTAAATAACTCACGAAAGCTCTCATAGCTCAACTTTAGATAAAACTCTGCATTCTCCGGTGAACTCTGTTCACTCCAAAAACAAAAACTCCTTTTTCTGTATGTAATTTAAATCGTGATCACTGAAATATTGTTGATTCTTTACTTTTGTCATTTATCAGCCTGAAATTCGTCAATTTCAAAGCTTTTGTAAAAAAGGCCTCTTTAACACATTTCCCTTTTTATTTGTTTGTTTGTTTGTTTATTTATTCATTTCAGGCATTTCACATGAGGCAGCAGTCACCTCTTGTTCATCATAGTTTCCAACAAAAAATAAAAAATAAGTAAAGCATTGCTAACATGCATGAAAATAAAATAAAAAAAATAAACCAAAATATTTGCCTGAAAGGGAGTAGGAAGAAGAAAACTTATTTAATCCTACCCCCATAATATGTATACAACAAAAATGTGCTTCTTTGCGAGACAGGGCTATCAACAACTTTCGACTTCTGCACTATATTAACACAGAAAGGTTTGAGTATTCACATTGTGGGGTTACCATAGTAACGCATCAGAGTTACATATGACAACAGTAATACAGGACTAACAATGGTAAGAGACAATACAAGAAATGGTAAGAGACAATACCAGCAATGGTTAGAGACAATACCAGCAATGGTAGCAGACAATACCAGCAATGGTAAGAGACAATACACGCAATCGTAAGGGACAATACCAGCAATGGTAAGCGACAATAGCAGCAATGGTAACAGACAATACCAGCAATGGTAAGGAATGACAAATACATGACACAAACACAATACAGTACAGAACAATTAAGACCCACTCTCTATATATTGTGACCAGACCAGATGTTTGTATAATAGTTTGAATCTGTGAATATTTTGGCATTGCTTGTGGTGTGCATCCAGACTGTTCCATAGTTTCACACCTCGTACAGATACACAAAAGCTTTTACGAGTAGTTCGAATTTTAGGTAGTGTGAAGTCTCCAAATCCTCTCAGATTATGGGCTTTTTCCCGAATTGAGAAAAGGTGTTGTAGATTAATAGGTAATGATTTGGTAAAAGCTTTATATAGGATTATAGTTGTATTGTATTTTACAAGATCATTAAATTTTAGTAACTTAGACTGGATAAACAATTCATGAGTGTGATCTAGAAACCCAACTTTGTGAATTATACGCACTGCTCGTTTCTGCAACAAGACTAATGGGTTTATAGTGTTCTGGTACGTGTTTCCCCACACTTCAACACAATAGTTAAAGTATGGGAGAACCAACGTACAGTATAATGTACGGAGTAAATTGAGATCGAGGTACAGTTTTACTTTATTTAGAATTGAAAGGCTTTTGGAGATTTTAGTTTTTATGTATCTGACGTGAGGTTTCCAGGACAATTTATTGTCGATTATAATTCCCAAGAATTTATTTTCATTCACATTTTCAATTTCGATACCGTCGATAAAGATTTTTGTGTCTGAATTAAATCTTAGGCTGCCAAACATCATTGATTTGGTTTTTTCTATATTGAGGGATAGTTTGTTCATGTCCATCCACTTTTTAATTATATTCAGTTCCTTGTTCACAGTATTCACCATTTCATCGTAATCATTGCTACAGTAAAATATATTTGTGTCATCTGCAAAAAGAATAAGTTTTAATACTCGAGATACATAAAAAATGTCATTTATATACACATTAAATAATTTGGGTCCTAGCACGGACCCCTGGGGCACACCACAAGCAATGCCAAGTTCTCCAGATATGTAATGCCCCATTTTAACATACTGTATCCTTCCAGTCAAGTAACTTTTCAGCCAATCCCCAGCTACCCCACGAATTCCATAATTCCCCATCTTTCTGAGTAGAATCGAGTGATTAATAGTATCAAAGGCTTTTTTGAGATCTATAAAGATACCCACTGCAAACTTTTTATGATCAAATGCATTTGTGATTTCCTCAATTGCTTTCATTATTGCCATTGATGTGGTTCTTTTGGCTCTGAAACCATATTGACCTTCATGTATTATCTGGTGTTTCTCAAGAAACTTTTCAAGCCGAGAGTTAAAAAGCTTTTCAAGAATTTTTGAAAATTGAGGCAATAAAGAGATTGGTCTATAGTTTGTGTAACTGTGTTTATTATTATTTTTGAAGAGTGGTACCACTTTTGCAATTTTCATTTTTTGTGGAAAACCACCAGACTGGAAGGATAAGTTGCAGATATAAGTTAGTGGTTTTATAATATTGAACACGACCTTCTTAACTACCATCATGCTGATATCATGACAGTCAGTAGATGTCTTGCTTTTACATTTTGAAACAATGCTCATTATCTCCAGCTCATCTGTAGCAGATAAGAAAAAAGACTGCGGATTCTGATTGATTGTTGAAAAACATTCCTCAGTTCTATTGTCTGGAATTCCAGCAGCTAACTCAGGCCCTACATTAACAAAAAAATTATTAAATTGATTAACTATATCATTCATATTGTAGTTGTCTCCATTATTGTCAGTGAAGTAATCAGGATATGACGACTTTGATGATCCTTGTTTGATTAAACTATTCAGTGTATCCCAAGTTCCTCTTATATTGTTTGTATTTTCATATATCTTTTGTTTATAATACAACTGTTTGCTACTTCTTATGATGTCAGTTAATTTATTCCGGTAAGTCTTATATATTTGTTGCGCCTCTTTTGTTTTTACTTTGATGAACGATTTATAGAGATTATTTTTCTTTTTACAAGCATTTAGTATTCCTTTTGTAAGCCAAGGGCTTTGTTTGTGTTTTTTCTTTAAATAGTGTTGTTGAACAGGACTGTATTTGTTGTACAAGGAGAGGAATAAGTCGAGGAAGTTATCATAAGCAACATCCACATTTTGTTCGTTATAAACTGTATTCCAATCCTGGTCTGCTAGACTGTTGTTCAGATCATTTATTGTTTCTTCATTTATTATTCGTTTTGAGATTGTTTCTACATGGTCTTTGGTTCTCTTAATATCGTAGTCATACAAAGCAAAAACAGGCAAGTGGTCAGTAATGTCACAGATAAATAAGCCACTGATAATTTGACTCTCGATAATGTTAGTAAGGATGTTATCAATAATTGTAGCGCTATGTGAAGTTATTCTGCTAGGTTTGGTTATGGTTGGAAACAGAGACAATCTATACATTGTATCAATAAAGTCATCAATATGTTTTTGTTTGGTTGGATTTAATAGATCTATGTTAAAATCTCCACAAACAAAGATATTTTTTTGATTTATCTCAGAGAACATTTTTTCCATCCACTCATTGAAAAGGTCGATGCTTGAACCAGGTGCTCTATACACACAATTCACAATAACATTTTTCTTTCTCTCATTATGTATTTCTATTGTCAAACACTCCAATACTCCATCAATTACCAATGTCATATTTGTTAGGATATTATATTTGAGGGATTTGTGTACGTATAAGGCTACTCCACCGCCTGATTTATTTTCTCTATTCATATATTTTAGTTCATAGCCTTCAAGACAGAAATCTATACCTTTTTGCATATTGAACCACGTTTCAGTTAGTGCAATGATACTAAATGGCTGAGAAAAGTGTTGCAAGTACTCCTTGATAGACTCAAAATTTGTGTACATACTTCTGCTATTAAAATGTATAATTGAAAGTTTCCCATGTGAATCTACGTCTTTTATATATTCATCATGAGTAAAATATTTGCAACAGTTTACAATACCAGAGAAGAAATTATTATCAGGGTCAATGTCTGCATTCAAGTCCGTTATACTGTGCTCATGATATTCACACATTTCCAGTTCCATTTGTTTACGCTGGAGAATTGATGTTAACATGTCCATTTCATTACTTGGCATACTCTGTGGTGTATTGTTCATGATGAAGAGAGTCTCATACCTTTAATATATGTCCAAATCTTCCATTTTCTTCACCACCAACATTTTGGCAGCCTCTGGAGTCCCATTGAGTTTGATGAATATTTTACAGTTTGTTACCCACGTGTGTTGGATCTTGCCTTGTCGTTTGAGTTGTCTGGCTTTCCATGCAATGTCCGAATTCCGCTTTGTCAGGTGTTCATTTATGAAAACTCTGGTGCCTTTGAGTTGTCTTCCTTGCCTCAGAAGTGCCACTTTGTTTTTTCTATTGGCAAACCTCATGATGATGGCTGGCGGTCTCTCGTTCCTCATGGGCAGCGGGTGACAGGCCTCGATGTGCTGCAGGTCTACCTCAATCCCCTTACTCTGGAAGTAGGATGCCACCTGTTGCTCCACCGATTGCGCCTCCAGCTCGCTGGGATCCCCGCTGTCCGCGGCCACCGCACGCGCATAGGAGCGCGGTCTGATCTTAATGCCGGTGATGACCACATCATTCATGCGGGAATACTGCTCTAGGTCGTCAACCCGCCGCTCGAGATCCGCGATACGGCGGTCCTTTTCAGCATTCTGGAGGCGCAGTTGTCTCACCTCCTCCAGAAGCCCAAGTAGCTGCTCCTGTTGCCCAAGGAGCTGTGCTTGCTGCGCTCTGACGGCAGTCAGGTCCCCGCGTACGGACTCGAGGGAGGCTCTGATATCCTCGAAGTCCTCCAATGTCGGAGTAATTTTCTTTGGTGGCATGCTTTAACTCAAACTATAAAGTCCCAGTTTAGTTTGGGGACTTTTTTGCATGTATTCTCTTTCTCTGATTATCCACATTTCCGTGTATGCGCACGCACCTCAACGCACCTGATTATTGCTTTTCTGTTTACACCATGGTTTCTCTCAAAGGGACTTTAACCCTGAAGCTTCTTCTCAAAGGGACTTTAACCCCGAGGCTTTTCTCAAAGGGACTTTAACCCCGAGACTTTCTCAAAGGGACTTTAACCCCGAGGCTCAAAGGGACTTTAACCCCGAGACTTTCTCAAAGGGACTTTAACCCCGAGGCTCAAAGGGACTTTAACCCCGAGACTTCTTCTCAAATACAATTTAGAGAGTTTGACAGACCCCAAAAACAGACCAAAATTTAGCTAATATCCAATTATGCAGACTTTACATATAAAAAGGTGTCTGCTTACCTTATTCTTGTCAAACCGGTTCCAAGGACTGTCCGAGAGGTCTGCCAACCTCTTTTCCGCGTCGGAATATTCAATTTAAAAAACAAAAGTGACAGAAGCGACAAGAAGCATCCAGGAACAGCTCTTCCAGCCTGCTGGAATCTCCGCTCCCAGACACAGCATGCCGGTCTCTCACGCCGAGGAAAAAAAAAAAAACAGAGCAAACTCCCTCAAAACAATCCAGAGAATGGCACACACTGAGCCGCGCATTCTCCACCAAATCTGTCAGGATTTAGGCAGACAGAGACGGATCGTGGTGTGCCAAACTCTGGAAGTTTATTTAAGTTTCTCTCAAGTTCCACTGGTTTACTCTGTTTCTTTCTCTCAGACAGAATAAAGGCAGTACACAGTTTATATAGTCATTGTCACGTCACACATCGAAAGACATACGTGTCACAAAGAGACAGTCAAATCATAGTCATAACATGGAGTCCTTGTAGAGTCCTTGTACAGTCCTGCACGTAGGCCATATTGCTATCTAATACTAATACAACCACAGTGAATCTGCAAATGCTCATTCTACACACCAGGCCAGTGCTGATGGACTACAGTTGGCTCTTTCAACTTACGCAATGGGTTAGGGTTACGCACCTTTAATGCAATATTCTATTTTATTGTGGAATGTATTACACTTGACAATATTCTCAGAACAGACTATCAAGTCACTCCTCACTTTCAGTGACTCTAAAAGGCCAATCCATAATAATAAGAAGCAAAAACAAGCAGATCTTATGTTTTTAGCCCAAGGTGCAAGAACATATAAATTGGCCTTAAATAGTGTCAGTTTGAGAAGCCATCTTATCCCCAATAACAGATTACTCCTCAAGTACCTTGCCACAGAATGATGAAATGATCCTTGCTCTGATACAAATAGGAGTATCTCAGATAAACACTTTTTGGAGTTTTGACATACCTTTCTCCGGTGGGTTGGTCGTACTCTGGGACAGGCTCAAGAGTTATGGAGATAATTTTGTTTCGTCCAATAAACTGGAGAAATTGAGCTTGCTTTTTAAACGAGCTAAATAAGGAGGACACCATTGTGTCAGTCAGACCACACTCCAAGGCTTCACCGTCAACTTCATGCTCTATAAAGAGAAAGCCTCTCTCGTGCGCAAAGAGCGCGGGAGAGAGAAAGACAATATACATCGATTATTTTTTTTACATACAAAAGGCAAGATATCACACATAGCGTTTACCTGCTCACGAGGAATTCAACACATCGTAGTTAACGGTCATCTAGTAATGCTTTGAATTACTAGCCTGATTGCTAGGTTAGTTTAGCGGTTAGCCGTAGCTAAAATAGCCTAGCAATCAGGGTGCCTACCTGAGTACACCGCTGTACCACATAAACTTTACCCTATTTTTTAAGGACGGGGATAGTCCTCCCTTCAAGACACACGGCCAAAGCGGGATACAGCAGCCCTCCCAGTGTCTGAAAATAGCCGCTACACTCTCCGTGTATTCATATAGGTTAGCTAGACAGAAAACATGCTGTCACTTTTTATTATCAATATCTTGAATATGCGATATAAAGTTCTGTGATTTACTTCTTAAGGACAGTAGGCTGCACGGTAACGTATGGCATATGCCTAGCTAACATGAGTGATTCCTGGACGCTAAACAATAAGCAACGTTGATGGTCACACATCATTATACCGGATGAAAATACTGAAGCCAGTGAGAAAAATAAATTATTACCTCTGAATCTCTGTGCTTCCTCCTCGGTAACATTAATACCAGACTCTTGCAGCTTCAGAAGAAGTTCCTCCGTGGTGAAGTCCATTTTAGCGGAGTTGTGCCGAGTTTGTGCGCGGACCTGGCGCGGACTGAAGGCAGGAGGCGGTTGGAATTCAAATCTCCGTCTCGCCGCGCGCGCACACAGCACAAACCTTCAACGTATATCTAGATACTAAATATACTTTTATTTTGCATATACATGTCGTTGTTTTCCGCTCTATATTTTGCGTAAATGTTTTTTTAATCGCCGTTAAATTCATTTTATTCAGGTCTTGCGTCATCATCATGCGCCTCAATGCCTCGTCGCGGTAGAAATACGTCACGTTTAGCAGCTTGCGAGCTGAAATCATATGCTAACTCTGTTGAGCGATTAAAATGGGGAATAATTATTGTAGGATTTTGCTTCGGAGTTAATACAGAAAGTGATCGCATGTATAAGAGTGAGCTGAGGAGAAAATATATCTATCTATTTTTCTGTGTCAAAATTGCATAAAGGAATAAAAGGGAAATGTTCTCAACCTAGAGTTCAAGAACTTGGACTGTGGACTTGTGGGCTGTTTTGTAAAACGTACTGTCAAATCATGTGTGCTCATAATGTGAATCAAAAATAAAATGTATTTAAATAAATGTATTTTGTAACGCCCAAAATCATCTCTGAGCTCATAACAGAAAAAGGAATGAAAAGGCAGGGTTTTTTGGAGAGTCAGATGTGCATATTTATTTGTTTAGCCCAAAAGCACATTATTGGATGTATCAGAATGTGCATTGAATTGGTCACAATTGTATATTCTATATTCTGACCCAGAAGGTTTTGACTTCCAATATATCATATTTTGTGTAGCAGTCTAATGAGTGCTAAGTAATTCTAGTAATCTAGCTGTGTGCTTTCAATTCTCTTGAAACATTACCCTAAATAGTTGGGTTAGGGTATTCAAAAATCTTGTCTGTCTGAGCACATTAACACAGGTTCAATATATACAATGGTAGAATAATATGCATTGTACCCCTACGTCAAAGAATGAGGGTACACATTTGGGCCCTTTCATCAGTGGGAACATATTTGTACCATTAAAGGCCAAAAGGGGTACATATCAGTATCTTCTGGCACAAATTTGACCCATCGAGGGTACATGATTTGAAATTGTACCTTAAAGAACATAAATGTACCCTTAGCGTACCCCTATTTCTAACAGTGTACAGTAGAATCTTATGTGACCAAAACTAGTATCATCTCGTTATTAAACCAGAAAAGAAACATTGAAATCACACGAGGCATTAAAACAGACACCATAGACTCAGATACATGTGCAGTTGTAGAAGTCCAACACCAAATCATTCAAACACAAAAGTGGCTCCAGAGGATTTTCAAATGTGAAATAAAATGAAATGAAAAATTTTCTAAATCCGTCTCTTGCCACTCCAGATCTTACACAAACAGTTTTTCAAAGCAAACGTTGCTGTGATCTTGTGTTGGAGCCAGAGTTCCAGTTGAACAAACATGTTATAATCAGAGACCGTTTAAAAATAAATAAATGTGATGCAGTGTTTCTCTCTCTTCGAACAGACAGCCAGGGCCGGAATATGTGTTTATAAAGTTACAGTGATGGGTTTTGAACCAATGATCAAACAGAGAGCAGTGTGGGATACTACATTGCCTAGAATGAGTCTGGTGTGTGTGTGAATGGTTGGTGGTGGTCGGAGGGGCCGATGGCACAGATTGGTTGCCTCGCTTCTGTCAGTGTGCCCCAGGGCAGCTGTGGCTACAGTAGTAGTTTATCACCACCGTGTATGGAGTGAAAGATTAATGACATGTAAAGCGTCTTTGAGTGTCCAAAAAAGCGCTCCGATGCATACTTATTATTTATTATTATTTAACGAGTTCAAAGCAGAAGAAGAAGAAGAAGGTCATAGGCAGCATCAGCCACACTCACACAGTGACAGGACACAGGAGTTTGTGGAGGACACACGCGTTTTGTTTTGCTTTTGAAACTCATTGGACTCATTTCAAGTTGAACTGTGTGGACTCGTAAGCTGACAAGCACACATGCAGTAGAGCGGCTTCATAGTAAATCTGAAGACTTCAGTGTCATTATGTCAATATGCTAAAGCTAAAGGATGCTAAAGCTAGGTACTAGCACCACGAGTGCACCACGTCATGAGCTTTTATTAAACCTACACAGACATGGAAAGTGACACTGCAATAACCACAAACCCTATAAACGACATTAGTCGCCTCACATTGGAGCTTCGTGAGAGGGACCGTGCCACTATTGCAGACCTCCGTAAAGAAGTCCTTCGCCTCACTGCAGAGCTACAGGAAAAACAATCACTCGTGTCCAAACTTTTTGATGTCGCTGGCGGGCAGCACTCACGACTTATGTCACTGAGCGCTGCATACTGTGACACTGTCGTGTGGGAGAGGTCTGTCAGCTCTGGACCCTCCTGTTCTACACCTAAGCGCCCGGTTCCGAATGAGGAACCCGCGAACTGCGAGGAGCCATCCAGCGCCGTGGCCCATGTCCTAAGCCTGTCAAACCGCTATGCAGCCCTCTCCACTGACATCCCAGCCCCCTCAGCAGAACCTCTGGACTCTGCAGCATACTCTGCCGTCCGTGGATCTAAGTCCACTGCGAGAAAAACGCTCCTAAAGGAAGCCGTCCTCAGACGAAAGAGTGGTCATTCCCCTTCTCTGACCCCAGTGCATCACCACCGCTTACCTCCACCGGGTCAACAGCAGCGACCCGAGCCTGCTCCTCTCGCCGCTCCAGCGTCTCCGTGCACACAGCGTGGGTTGCCCGGAGCTGAGAATCAACACCCCCGCTCCCCTCCATGTGTTCAGCAGCGCCCTGGTTCGGACTCATCCCTGGATGAGCCCGCTGGTTCCGGCCATGGACACCGAGCGCCCTCTCCGCGGCTACGTCCACTCTTTGCCCCGACTACTTTAATTGTTGGAGATTCCATCGTGAGGCACGTCCGCTTTTTTAACGCGGTCACTCAGTGTTTTCCCGGAGCTACTGTACCAGACCTGCTCATCCGTCTCCCTCCTCTGCTTCAGTCTCTGCCTGATACCATTTCAAAGGTAATCGTGCATGTGGGGATCAACGACATGAAGCTGCAGCAGTCCGAGGTCACAAAGAAGCATTTTATGGATCTATTCCGCCTCCTCCAGTCCTCCGGGTTGTGTGTTTTTATCTCTGGTCCAGTCCCGACTGTAAACCGGGGAGACTGCTTGTACAGTCGCGTTGTGGCGCTGAACATGTGGCTCCAGTCTGCATGCAGCATTTTTAACTTTGTTTTTGTGAACAACTTTGGCCTGTTCTGGAAGCGTCACGTGGCCTATCGTCCAGACGGTCTGCACCCGAACAGATACGGCACCAGTTTATTGATGGACTTTTTACGCCATGTTGTTCAGTGCTCCCCGAGGGGGGCGTGACTGTTTACATCCGAGGCCTCTCGGCCCCCACTACCACCTTCCTCCTCCACTCCAGCACCGGGTGAGTACTGTGGTGCAAACACTGACCTCTGTCCGTCTGGCAGTGTAATACCAGTCCTGCCACTGAACGGTACTTACTCAGTCATGCATCTGGAACTTAACCATTTGACCATAATACAGAAAATGCAGTCTTAATAGAAACAACACCACCAAATTTCAAATTTGAATCAGAAATTCGAGAAAATAAAAGAGGAGGAGGCACAGCAGCAGTTTTTAAAGATTGTATTGTCTCCCATAGAGTACCTCTTGGGAAATTTTCCTCATTTGAGTATGTCTCTTTTAAAATAGAACAAAAACAATCTTCTATTCTTATTATTGTTGTGTACAAGCCGCCACAGTCATGTCATAGTTTCACTGATCATTTCACCGAGTTGCTTTCAGTTGTGTGCACAGACTTTGATAGTTTAGTCGTCATAGGTGATTTTAATATACATGTAGATAACGTTAATGATAGATACGCGAAAGAGCTGAGCTCTGTGCTGGAAACCTTTGGTCTCACTCAGCATGTGAGTGGCCCCACCCATAGCAGAGGACACACTCTCGATCTGCTAATTACTAAAGGGGTTAATATCTCAAATGTAAATGTGGCCAATGTTGCTCTGTCAGATCATTTCTGTGTATTTTTTGATATGTGTCTCAATAGTAAAGCACGAGCTGAATCCTCAATTGTTAGAAGAAGAAGACACATAAACAAAAATACAGGTGAACTTTTCATGGGGATGATAAACTTTGATAACACGTTGTGTTCTACTGTGGATGAATTACTTAACTCTGTCACCTCTAGTGTTTTGGATGTTCTGGACACGATTGCTCCTGTAAAGGTCAAAATTGTTACAAATAAGCAAAAGGCGCCATGGACAAAAGCAGACTCTGTCAGGGCACAGAAGAGAGAGTGCCGGAGAGCCGAGCGGAAGTGGCGAAAGTCAAATCTCCAAGTTGACCATGAGATCTTCAAAGATGCATTGTGCAAGTTCAACAGTGTGCTACGTAGAACGAGGGAAACTTATTTTTCCGAAACAATCGAAGGTTGCAGTAACAATCTACGCGTTCTGTTCTCAACAGTAAATAATTTGACAAATCCCCCTGTTAAGATGCCATCAGAGCTTACCTCCAAAACCAAATGTAATGAGTTTGCAGAGTTTTTTAATGACAAAGTCCAAGGCATCAAAAATGCCATCACCTCCACAGTAGAAATTACAATCCAACAGCCAGTGAAGCTTTTTGGGCTGACACACTTTACACCAGTACAAAATGAAACTGTCCAAATGATAATTACAAATCTGAGTTCTTCTACATGTAGCCTGGATGTATTACCTCCTAGATTTCTTAAATCTGTTCTGAGCAGTCTTTTACCTTCACTCACGCATATAGTAAATATGTCTCTTGAATCTGGAACATTCCCAATGGCCCTGAAAACGGCAGTCATCAGACCCCTCCTAAAAAAGAGGAGTCTGGATGCCTTGGCACTTAAAAGTTATCGGCCCATTTCAAATCTGCCTTTCATGGGTAAAATTCTAGAAAAAGTTGTCTATCAACAACTTACAGAATTTTTAATAATCAATCACTCTTTTGATATGTTCCAGTCTGGTTTTAGACCCCACCACAGCACAGAGACCGCTCTAGTGAAGGTAACAAATGACATCAGACTTAACACTGACGCAGGAAAAGTCTCAGTTCTTATCCTGTTAGATTTAAGTGCTGCTTTCGACACTGTCGATCATGGTATCCTCATTCAGAGACTTGAGGACTGGGTTGGTGTTTCTGGAACAGCCCTAAGCTGGTTTATATCCTACCTACAGGACAGAAAGTATTTTGTGGAGATCGGAAACTGTATCTCAGACCATCTGGCCCTAACCTGCGGAGTGCCACAGGGATCAATCCTGGGGCCTCTCCTGTTTAATATTTACATGCTGCCTCTGGGTAGGTTAATACACAGTAATAACGTGTCCTATCACAATTATGCTGACGATACTCAGGTCTATGTGTCCCTGACAGCAGGAGAACATGGACCAGTGGACTCGCTCCTACACTGTATCCAACAAATCAGTGATTGGATGCAAAATAACTTTCTCCAGCTAAACACAGAAAAAACTGAAATTATTGTTTTCGGACCTCAAAAACAAAGAGAGAGCGTTATCTGCCACCTCCAGTCTCTCTCCCTAAAACCCTCAACTCAGGTCAGAAATCTAGGAGTAATAATGGACTCAGACTTAAATTTCAATAGCCACATATCATCTGTGACATCATCAGCTTACTTCCACCTAAGAAACATTGCTAAAATTAAAAACATTGTGTCTAAAGCAGACTTGGAGATTCTTATCCACGCATTTGTCTCCAGTCGATTGGACTACTGCAATGGCTTGTTCACAGGTCTCTCTAAACAAGCGGTAAAACAGCTGCAGTACATCCAAAATGCTGCAGCTCGAGTCCTGACTAGAACCAGGAAGTACGACCACATTAGTCCGGTCCTCAGGTCTCTGCACTGGCTTCCTGTGGCTCAGAGAATAGATTTTAAAGTAGCTTTACTTGTGTACAAGTCTCTCCATGGCCTCGCACCAGGGTACATCCGCGACATGTTGGTGCCATATGAACCAACTCGGGCACTGAGGAGCACAGGGACTGGACTTCTGTTAGTGCCAAGAGTCGGAACTAGACATGGGGAGGCTGCGTTTCAGATTCATGCAGCTAGAGTCTGGAACCGTCTTCCCGAGAGTGTGAGACAGGCGTCTACTCTAGCAGTTTTTAAAACTGAACTGAAAACAGTTCTTCTTAGCTGTGCATACAAGTGAATGATTTTATATTTGTTTTTATCTTTAATCTTTTTAATGCGCTATGATTATTTATGATTATTTATGATTGTAATCCCTTGTGTGATTTTAATGTTTTACGGTTTTTAACTACTTGTGTGATTTTATATATCTTGTGCTCCTAATCTGTCTTTTTATGTTTACTTAAATTCTAATGTTTGATGATTTATGCATGATGTTATATGGGTTGTGAGGCGCTTTGCGTTGCCTTGTGTAGGAAAGGCACTCTATAAATAAACGTTGATTGATTGATTGAAGAAGCTGCATCTAAATAAAACAGTTGGATTATTATTGAGGCGGGAGCTCTGGGATGTTATAGTTGTTCCTTGCTGATGAGGGTCTAAGGACAGTGGTCATCTGTCGTTCATGGACCAATGACTCTGTGTTTTTCTATTTGTGTTGGCGATTCAGCAACTTCCTAAAGGCAAATAAACTGAATCTTAATCTTTTCTGTTTTTGCATACGGACTACATTTATTTGCCATTTGCAGTAAAACCACATTGGAATACATGTGCAAAAGTCCCCAGTGTGAAGCAGACAAGTGTTTTATGTTATTGCAAACTGACTTATATTAAAAATTATGTATAACATGTCATTCATTCATTCATTCATTAACATCCCATTTATCAGTCCATTTCTGGGTGGGGGAGGTGGCAATCAGAGCTGCACCCAATGCTCATAGCCCCAGTCCCTCTCTGATCCTGCAGGTGGTGGGTCCACAGGCGGATGGCCTTGGTCTTTCAGCGGGGGCTTCAGGTAGAGTGGGGTAAGGGGTCTTGCCCAAGGACACAACGACAGCAGACCTCACGCAGCAGCACGCAGCTCGTCTCACAGGCCTCATATAGTGTTTTAACACATTTTTCATCTACAAAGACATGTGTCTTAACTACTGTCTGTTCATGAGAGATCAATGAACATTTAGAGATCGATGTCACACTATATTTCCTCATTTTTGTCACACTTTTGAGCACTGTTTGGAGTGACCGACAGCAGCCACGACAATACAGGCAGTTCCTGTTAGGATTGCAGTGGAATTCAGTTTCTGTGGACTTTGGGCTGTGGACTCCAGTGTTGGCCAGAATCATGACTTTGTGAAGTGTGGTCAAGTTAGAAAGAGGGGTAAACGCAGAGGCATAAAGCTGTTTCCTGCTCTGGACAGAGCAGTCGCATTCTCTTGCTGCTCCTCGCTTGCTGCTTTTTTATCTCCTTTAATCATTTTTGCTTACATTTTTATTCCACAAAACACGGATTACTCCTTTTTACAAACTTCAACACAAGACTTGTGGAATTTACCTAACTTACAGCATGTCGGGAGGACTGGAAAAAAGACGGCTGTTTTTCACTCAAACAGGAGCTAAAACTTCTTCAAGACCAAATGTTTGTGCTTGAATCAGAATTGGGGCTGAACACAACAATACCAGTGAAAGGAAATGGACCAAATGGACAGAATGTAAGTTATGATGACGCTATTTCATTTCCCAAAATCAACAGAGACAATTGTTGGAACACATATGGTGCCAAGCCCAAACAAGGCAAAGCTAATGATAACAAGAGTGTCATAATGCCACAGCAAAAATCTTTAATTACAAGAAACTGCTTTTCACCACTTTTGGAAGATGAATCAGCAGTAGTCTCTCAGTCCCAGTCTCAGTCTCAGTCAAGGTCAAATGCAGCTGAGTCGCTCTTTATCGGGGATTCGGCGATTAGGAATGTAAACATGCGTAATCTCAAGGTTCACTCAGTACACTCTGCCAAAGTGGATGAGATAAGGCGGTTGGCTCCGAGGCTTTTGTCTGAGACCGGCGGGGTAAAAAGATTGTTGATCCACGTGGGGGCAGTAGACGTCTATGACAACACAAGTGAAAAGTTGAAACGGGATTACTCTCTCTTATTGGACGACCTTGCTAAAATGGACACAACAATCGTTATCAGTGGCCCACTACCAAATGTGGACGGGAAGCAAATGAAATTCAGTCGTCTGTATCAGCTAAATACTTTCCTACTCAACGAATGTTCACGCAGAGGACTTGCCTTCATTGAGAATTTTAATCTGTTCTGGAATAGGCATGAGCTTTTTGAAGGGAAAGGGCCACATCTGAACACTTACGGAGTAAAAGTGTTGATGGATAACCTTTCTTTTGCCCTGAGACCTCAGCCTGCGCAGCGCGTGCAGCCATCGAAAGGGAGGAAGCCGACTCTAAAAGTCTCTGCACCTCCACCACCTCGAAGGATCTCAACACCTCCAACACCTCGAAGGATCTCAACACCTCCACCACCTCAAAGGATCTCAACACCACCACCACCTCGAAGGATCTCAACACCACCACCACCTCGAAGGATCTCAACACCTCCACTGTCATCAGAAGCAGCTGCATCATCACCAGCAGCAGCTGCATCATCACCAGCAGCAGCTGCATCATCACCAGAAGCAGCTGTATCATCACCAGTAGCAGCACCAGCAGCACGACCACCACCACCAACATCCTCATCCCCAGCCTGCTCCAAAGCAGCAACGCCTTCTTCATCTACAGCGCCTCTGAAGCCCCCATCCTCACCCCAGCCTACAGCAGACAGGCCTGTGCTGGGGTATCCTCAACCACCTGCCCCTCCATCAAAGACTCCCTCGCCACCTCCCATGGACCTGTCTTGGGTCCCCCCTGCCACGTCCACTCCATCAAGAGAGAATGGGGACACGTCCCTTTGTTTTTCATCCCCACCTTCACTGTTAGACCTACCTGAACACTCTGCAGGGCTAATAAAATCGGCGATGAAGACTATTCCTCTCACACCCATATTAGCTAGATCTAGAGTCCTGTCCAACATGCTAAACCACTCCCCATATGTACCTCCAAAACCACCTAGGGTTTCCAATTCACCTACAAAAACCACCTCAGCCAGTCCCTCCCCTAACCTCATGACCATTCCACCCCCACTTCCCCCTCGTTCAACACCCAAAACCTCTGCCTCAGCCCACCCCGGCCCTAACCCATCACCAAAAACCCCTCCACCTCCCTGCCCCCCTCGTTCAACACCCAAAAGCCACCCACCTCTCCATCCCCCTCCCCCGCCTTCCCCTTCCCCTCTTTTGTCTAAACACTAGGATGCACAGGGTCTCTGCTTCGCAGCCACTGGCAGTCTAGTTAGAGGAGAGACCCGGCTGGGGCCCTGTCATGAAGCCACCTGTGCCATCCCCTTAGTGATAACACAAAGAATACATTACAGAAAAACATCTGGAGTTAATCAGTCTAATCTGGAAAATCTAATTCTTGTTCCGTGTAAGAATCAGCCGACCACAACCGCTGATACTGAAACTTTGAAACTTGCTACGCTTAATGTCAGATCTCTTTGTAACAAGTCTTTTTTAATCAATAATTTTATTTGTTCTCATAATCTTGATCTTATGTTCATGGCTGAAACTTGGCTTGACCAAAATTCAGGAAATGCAGTTTTAATAGAAGCATCACTACCAAATTTCAAGTTTGAATCTGAAATACGGGAAAACAAAAAAGGAGGAGGCTTAGCTGCCATTTTTAGAGACCACTTTGTCTCCCATAGAATGTCTCTTGGGAAGTTTTCATCATTTGAATATGTGTCTTTTAAAATACAACAAAAACAATCTCCTCCAATACTCTTCATTGTCCTATACAAGCCACCGCAGTCATATCACAGTTTTATTGATAATTTTACCGAGTTGCTTTCAGTTGTATGCACAGATTTTGATAGTTTGGGTATTACAGGTGATTTTAATATTCATGTGGATAATGTTGATGACAGAAATGCTAAAGAGCTGAGTTCTGTACTTGAATCCTTTGATCTCACTCAGCACGTAAGTGGCCCCACCCACAGCAGAGGGCACACTCTAGATCTGTTAGTTACTAAGGGGGTGAATATTTCAAATGTAAACGTGGTCGATGTTGCTCTTTCGGATCATTTTTGTGTTTTTTTTGACATGTGTTTCACTAACAAACCACCAGTGGACTCTGCAACTGTACGAAGAAGACACATAAATGAAAATACGAGTGAACTATTTATGGGAATGATAAACTTTGAGAATGCATCGTATTCTACTGTAGATGAACTGTTTAACTCTGTCACCTCTAGTGTTTTGAATGTTCTGGATACCGTTGCCCCTGTGAAGGTTAGAATAGTGAAAAATAAGCAGAAGGCGCCGTGGGCTAAAGCAGACTCGGTGAGGGCACAAAAGAGAAAGTGCCGGAGGGCCGAGCGGAAGTGGCGCAAGTCCAACCTCCAGGTTGATTACGAGATCTTCAAAGATAAGTTGTGCGAGTTTAACCGGGTGCTACGTAGTACGAGAGAAAGGTATTTTTCTGAAATGATTGAAGGCTGCAGCAACAATCTGCGTGTTCTGTTCTCAACAGTTAATAGATTAACAAACCCCCCTGTTCAAATGCCATTAGAGCTTACTTCCAAACGTAAATGCAATGAGTTTGCTAATTTTTTCAATGACAAGGTTCAAGGCATCAAAAACGCCATTGTCTCCAATCCACAGATAACCATCCAACAGCCAGAAAGGCTCTCTGAGCTAACTCACTTTGCACCTGTAAATGATCAAACTGTCCAAGAGATAATCTCCAGTTTAAGCTCCTCCACATGCAGCTTGGATGTACTACCCACTAGATTTCTGAAGTCTGTTCTGAGCAGTCTGTTACCTTCACTCACACAGATAGTAAACATGTCCCTTCATTCTGGAATATTCCCAAAGGCCCTGAAAACTGCAGTCATCAGGCCCCTGCTAAAAAAGAGCAGTCTGGATGCTACGGTACTTAACAACTATCGTCCCATCTCAAATCTGCCATTTATGGGGAAAGTCCTTGAGAAAGTTGTCTACCTACAGCTTACTAGATTTCTTATAATCGACAACTCATTTGATATGTTTCAGTCCGGCTTTAGACCCCACCACAGCACTGAGACTGCTCTTGTTAAGGTTACAAACGATATCCGGCTGAACACTGACGCAGGCAAAGTTTCAATCTTAATCTTGTTAGATCTAAGTGCTGCCTTTGACACTGTCGAACATGAGATCCACTTACAGAGACTAGAGGACTGGGTTGGAGTCGCTGGCACCGACCTAAGTTGGTTTAGGTCTTACCTTGAGGACAGGAAGTACTTTGTGGAGATTAGAAACTGTGTCTCAGATCATATGGCCCTGACCTGTGGAGTACCACAGGGGTCGATCCTGGGACCTCTTCTGTTCAATCTCTACATGCTGCCGTTAGGTCAGTTAATACGCAGAAACAAAGTTTCCTATCATAACTATGCAGACGACACTCAGATCTATGTCTCACTGACTGCAGGAGAACATGGACCAGTGGACTCACTCCTTCACTGTATCCAACAGATCAGTGGGTGGATGCAAAACAACTTCCTTCAGCTAAACGCAGACAAAACTGAAATGATTGTCTTTGGTCCCCAGAAACAAAGAGAGAGCGTCATCTGTCACCTACAGTCTCTCTCCCTAAAACCTTCAAACAAGGTCAGAAATCTAGGGGTAATACTGGACTCAGACTTAAATTTTAATAGCCACATCAAATCAGTAACATCAGCAGCTTTTTACCATCTAAAAAACATTGCCAGGATCAAAAACATAGTGTCTAAAGCAGACCTGGAGATTCTTATCCATGCATTTGTCTCCAGTAGGTTAGACTACTGCAATGGCCTGCTCACAGGTCTCTCCAAACAGGCTGTAAAACAGCTGCAGTACATTCAAAATGCAGCAGCTCGAGTCCTGACTAGAACCAGGAAGTACGACCACATTAGTCCAGTCCTCAGGTCTCTGCACTGGCTTCCTGTGGCTCAGAGAATAGACTTTAAAACAGCTCTGCTTGTGTACAAGTCTCTCCATGGCCTCGCACCAAAATATATTAGTGACATGTTAGTACCATACGAACCAGCCCGGACTCTGAGGAGCACAGGGACTGGACTCCTGTTAATGCCCAGAGTCAGAACTAAACATGGGGAGGCTGCTTTTCAGATTCATGCTGCTAAAATCTGATACAGTCCTCCTGAAGATGTGAGACAGGCCTCCTCTCTGACAATGTTTAAAACCAGGTTAAAGACAGTTCTGTTTAGCTGTGCATACAACTGAGGGATTTTATATTTGTATCTTTCTTTTTAATGTTCTGTGATTATTTAGGATTTTAATGCTTTCTTGTTTTGTTCAGCACTTTGAATTGCCTTGTGTATGAATTGTGCTATATAAATAAACTTGCCTTGCCTTGCCTTGCCTTGCCTTGCCTAAAGCGGCGAACAAGGAAGCTGCAGAGCAAGAACCGCATTCCCCTGCCTTCAACTGTCATGGCCAACGTGAGATCTCTTCGGAACAAGATTGACGAGCTACAAGGAAATGTTTTGCACCTGCGTGATTACAGAAATGCATGACTCATGGCATTTACGGAAACTTGGCTCAAGGAGACGGATCCAAACCCTGCATTGGAGATCAGCGGTCCTGGTGCGCCTTTACGCACAGACCGGGACAGTGAGGTGACACACAAAACAGCGGGAGGAGGGGTCTGCCTTTACATAAACCGCAAATGGTGTAACAACATTACAGTACGGGAGTTTTTGTGTCTCCCTGATATTGAATTGTTGTTTGTGTCCAGGGAGTTCCCGCAGATATTTGTAACTGTGGTGTACGTTCATCCCAAAGCTGACACAAAAACAGCTAGTGACGTTGTCTTAAAAACTGTGAATAACCTTCAGACTATTTCGCCCGCTCACCCAAATTTCATTCTCTGAGATTTTAATCAGTTGAAGAAACTCTGAACAGTTTTTACCAGTATGTATCTTGTCCAACACGCAGGAATAAAACTCTTGGCTGTTTTATGGTTCTATTAAGGACGCGTATTGGTCCAAAGCAGGCCTTCCCCTGGCGCATCTGACCATAACACGGTCCATATTTGGCCTGCATACACCTCAGTTCTACGAAGAACAGGTGAAAGTCTGGACTGAGGACAGCTCCTTAGCACTTCAAGGTTGCTTTGAGTGCACAGACTGGTCTGTGTTTCAGGATTCCTCTCTGGACATTGATGAACTTACAGACGTTGTTTGCAGTTATATTTATTTTTGTGACGACATGGTTGTTCCAAGGAAGGAAGTGAAATTGTACCCCAATAATAACCGGTGGTGGCCCCTGGATGACCAGAGTCTGATTTCATGTTTATCCAAAGTTAATATTATTCATTCCTGAGAAATTCTATGAATCCACATTTATGGGACATTTTCCTCAATAAAAGACTTTGTTCTAAAAGTGCATTGATTGAGACCAGTCCAGAGACACTCGGTGAAGATCCATGTCTTATAGTGTTCGTTTTACAGCTGACACATGGTTTCTGTCCAACACTTTAAACATGAACTCTACTAAATAAACACATAAATAAATGCAGGTTTTCACATCAGAAACATATCTCCAGACGCTGCTGTAGTCACATGTTTGAAGGTCCCGCCCTCTGTCCGGACACCAACCAGGAAATGTTTAGAGAAAAAACAAAAGAGCAGAAGTTGAGGAGAAAGGAGCCTCACACAGAGACAGAGGAGAGTGCGGCACCAAAGGAATCAAACTACAGACCTTTCTGCTTCTCTCATCTCTGAGTAAAGGTGAGTCTGTCTGAGTAACGAGGAAAGAGGAAGTCATGATTGTACACAGCAAATATACCAGTGTTAAAATGTCAGGGACCGTGTTGGATAAAGAGTGTTGTTGTGTGAACACCACACAGTTACACAATAGCACTGCGAGTGTTGCCTCACACTTATTTGTGTCGTCAAATCACGGTAAGATTTTTCACACAGTCGTTGGTGTTCATGCAGATCTAAGCCACGCTCCACAGTTTGGTAGATTCAAGGTTCAAGGTATCTTTATCATCTTTATTATCCCCGAGGGCAGTTTGGTTCCAGCAGCAGAAAGACACACAAGTACACACAAGGACACAATAAATACACAAAACAGGATTTCAATGGTTGCTTTAAAAGACCAATGGCAACAGAGATAAAAGAGTTCTTAAATCTGTTACTTCTACATTTAGTGGTGCTTTTTCTACTCTACTTTTTGGTTAGTAGAGTGTTGAAAATGAAACACCTTTGTTTAATATCAATATCTTGTTTGTGTTTCTTTAAAGTTAAAACCGTGCATTTTGATGATGACATGAAAGAAATCAGCGATGATGAGGTGAATGTGTAGTTTGTGCTAATCTGATGAAATGACAAAAGAATGTACATTGTTCCCTACTGTAGTATTGTCAATATGCAAGGCAAGTTTATTTGTATAGCACAGTTCATACACAAGGAAACTCAAAGTGCTGAACAAAACAATAAAGCATTAAAATCATAAATAATCACAGCACATTAAAGAAAGATAAAAATATAAAATCCCTCAGTTGTAGCACTGCTAAACAGAACTGTTTTTAACCTGGAATTTACTTTGAATTGTCAAATGATTTAATACAGAAGGAGTTTTTCTCTATAATTTCTGCCTCGCTGTGTGAAGGAGAGGTTCTGCAGGTCTTTCCTTCCTGCTGCTGTCAGACTGTACAATGAGAACTGCAGAGCCTGTACATGTCATTCATCTGTAGATAGTAAATACTGTAATCATGTGCAATACTGCAGCTTCAGAATGTCCACTGAACGTCACTTTATCCACTTGTTACTCTGTACATAACTTTGCACTTTGTATAAATATTGGGATCGGGATTTTAACGCGTTTAATTAAGATTAATGAATGACACAAAATGAGTGCGTTAAAAAATATTGACACGTTTTCATTTTGGATTCAAAGTGCAAAGCGTCTACACAGCGACTGAAGACGATGTAGTTCTAGTCTCGTTCAGTGGAACTTTACAACACGACACCCACCAGTTTAACCAGTTCAACCACATCCTCCTCAGGCGCCGCAAAAGAATGCACCAACATCATTCTGCTTTTAACAGAAGCTGAAACAATGGAAACTGAAACTACAGCTTTGTGTAGTTGCAGTCCTGATCACGAACATCAACATGTGGAGATGGGTCCTGCTCTTGACAGGTTCCCGAGTCACTAGGGCCGAGTAATGCCAGGATGGGTCAAATGCAGAGGACACATTTCTCTACAAAGACTGATCAGTTTATGCTCCAGAAGGAGGAAATATGTAAATAAGTTTAAAAAAAAATTAGACTCTGTTGAAGCTTTAACAGATGCAGAGGCCTCTCGTCTTCACCAACACTAAACCAAATGTGTTTTCTTTTGTCTCTTGTTGCAGTGATGGCGGCTGTGAGCTCTTCTCTCCGTGAGGAGCAGTTTATCTGCTCCATCTGTCTGGAGGTCTTCACTGATCCAGTCACAACATCGTGTGGACACAGCTTCTGCAGCATCTGCATCAACAAACACTGGGACACCAGTGTCCACTGCAGCTGTCCACTTTGTAAACAGGTCTTCAGCCCAAGACCACAGCTGAAAATTAATATTATTATTTTAGAGATGATCTCTTTATTCAGAAATAAGCCTCAGGATGAAGACACATACACAAAGCATCATACTGTCTTATTGAAGGAGCAGGGAGAGGAGCAGCAGGCCACACTGAAGAAACAGATCAAAGACAGACGTGTGAAAGTCCAGGAGATCCACCGCTCAGTGGAGCAGAGTCAGAGAAAGTCAGACGCAGAAATACAAGAAGGTCTCAGAGTCTTCACCGCTTTGATGGAGTGTGTTCAACAAAGTGCAGACAGCTTCAAACAGAGCATTGTAGAAAAACATCAGAAGGTGGAGGAGGAGGCGTCTCAGCTGATAGAGCAGATCCTGGGAGAGATCTCTGAGCTGGAGCAGAGAGGAGCTGAGATGGAGCAGCTGTGGACCTCTGGAGACCACCTGTCCTTTGTCCAAATCTTCACTACAGTCAAACCTGCTCCACAGCTCAGAGACTGGAGCCAGAAGACTGTCAGGACCCCGTCGTACAAGGGGACAGGGGCCCAAGCTGTGTCTGAGCTGAGGAACAAACTGAACACAGAGATGGAGACGTTCTTTAAAGCAGAGTTAGAGAAAGTTCAAGAGTTTGCAGCTGAGGTGTCTCTAGATCCAGACACTGCACATCCATACTTAGTTCTGTCTAAAGATCTCAAACAGGTTCATCACGGTGACCAAAGACAGAATCTCCCAGACAACCCTGAGAGATTCACATATTTTTTCTGTGTTTTAGGGAAAATGAAGTTCTCATCAGGAAAGTTTTATTTTGAGGTGCAGGTCAAAGGAAAGAGAGGATGGAATGTAGGAGTGGCCAAAGAGTCAGTGGTCAGAAAAGGTAAATACTCTCCAACTGTACAGAATGGATACTGGACACTCTGGTTGGTCGGTGGTCGTTACAAAACATCAGACGAGCCTCCTGTATTTCTCTCTGTTCAGTCGTGTCCAGAGAAGTTGGGAGTGTTTGTGGATTATGATGAAGGTCTGGTCTCCTTCTATGACGTGGATAAAAAGTCTCTTCTTTGGTCTTTCACTGACTGTGACTTCACTGACAACATTCTGCCGATGCTTAATCCATGCAACAATGAAGAAGGTACAAACTCTGCTCCTCTGGTCCTGACGTCTGTTGGAAGTTAGTTCTAAAGTTTATTATTGAGACTTAAACCTGTTGTTGTCGACTATTGCCTCAAACTACAATATTTCAGCTTTGATTTTAGTGCTTTGGAAAGTGCCATAGTTCCTGAACACAGATATTGACACATTTAGTGTGTGTGTGTTTTTGTATATGACTTTGTGTGTTTGTCTGTATGTGAAAGTGATTGTGTGTCTCTGTGTATGAGTGTGTATCCCTGTGTCTACAGTATGTGTTCGTGTCTTTGTGTGTGTTTGCATGTGTGTGTATATGATTGTGCATAAGTGTGTTTGTGTGTGTAAAAATGTGTGTGTATCACTGTGTGTATGACTGTGTGAACATGTTTGTGTGTATGACTTTGCCTGTGTGTGTAAATGTGTCTCTGTGTGTAAGAATTTGTGTGTATGACTGTGTGTGTATATGTTTGTGTGTATGACTTTGCATTTGTGTCTGTGTGTATATGATTGTGTATATATGTTTTTGTGTGTGTAATTATTTGTGTGTATCACTGTGTATGACACTGTGTATATGTTCATGTGTATGACTTTGCGAGTGTGTCTGTCTTTTTATAATTGTGTATTTGTGTATCACTGTGTGACTTTGCGTGTGTTTGTGTGTGTGTCTTTTCTGCTCAAATTCTGAATCACGTCCACAAAAGTGTATATGTTTGTGTGTATGACTCTGCGTGTGTCTCTGTGTGTATGACATTGTGCGTGTGTCTGTATTTGATTGTGTGCGTTATATGATTGTATGAATGTGTGTGTGTGTGTGTCTGATATAAAACAGCTTGTACTTACTTATACCTAACCTTCTCCTGTGGTGCAGGAGGTTGTGGGTTTGAATCCTGTTTAGTCTGATGTCATGTTTATACAAAGTTAATATTGTTCATTCCTGAGAAATTCTATGAATCCACATTTATGGGACATTTTCCTCAATAAAAGACTTTGTTCTAAAAGTGCATTGATTGAGACCAGTCCAGAGACACTCGGTGAAGATCCATGTCTTATAGTGTTCGTTTTACAGCTGACACATGGTTTCTGTCCAACACTTTAAACATGAACTCTACTAAATAAACACATAAATAAATGCAGGTTTTCACATCAGAAACATATCTCCAGACGCTGCTGTAGTCACATGTTTGAAGGTCCCGCCCTCTGTCCGGACACGAACCAGGAAAAGGTTTACAGCCAATATAACGGCAGAAGTTGAGGAGAAAGGAGCCTCACACAGAGACAGAGGAGAGTGCGGCACCAAAGGAATCAAACTACAGACCTTTCTGCTTCTCTCATCTCTGAGTAAAGGTGAGTCTGTCTGAGTAACGGGGAAAGAGGAAGTCATGATTGTACACAGCAAATATACCAGTGTTAAAATGTCAGGGACCGTGTTGGATAAAGAGTGTTGTTGTGTGAACACCACACAGTTACACAATAGCACTGCGAGTGTTGCCTCACACTTATTTGTGTCGTCAAATCACGGTAAGATTTTTCACACAGTCGTTGGTGTTGATGCAGATCTAAGCCACGCTCCACAGTTTGGTAGATTCAAGGTTCAAGGTATCTTTATCATCTTTATTATCCCCGAGGGCAGTTTGGTTCCAGCAGCAGAAAGACACACAAGTACACACAAGGACACAATAAATACACAAAACAGGATTTCAATGGTTGCTTTAAAAGACCAATGGCAACAGAGATAAAAGAGTTCTTAAATCTGTTACTTCTACATTTAGTGGTGCTTTTTCTACTCTACTTTTTGGTTAGTAGAGTGTTGAAAATGAAACACCTTTGTTTAATATCAATATCTTGTTTGTGTTTCTTTAAAGTTAAAACCGTGCATTTTGATGATGACATGAAAGAAATCAGCGATGATGAGGTGAATGTGTAGTTTGTGCTAATCTGATGAAATGACAAAAGAATGTACATTGTTCCCTACTGTAGTATTGTCAATATGCAAGGCAAGTTTATTTGTATAGCACAGTTCATACACAAGGAAACTCAAAGTGCTGAACAAAACAATAAAGCATTAAAATCATAAATAATCACAGCACATTAAAGAAAGATAAAAATATAAAATCCCTCAGTTGTAGCACTGCTAAACAGAACTGTTTTTAACCTGGAATTTACTTTGAATTGTCAAATGATTTAATACAGAAGGAGTTTTTCTCTATAATTTCTGCCTCGCTGTGTGAAGGAGAGGTTCTGCAGGTCTTTCCTTCCTGCTGCTGTCAGACTGTACAATGAGAACTGCAGAGCCTGTACATGTCATTCATCTGTAGATAGTAAATACTGTAATCATGTGCAATACTGCAGCTTCAGAATGTCCACTGAACGTCACTTTATCCACTTGTTACTCTGTACATAACTTTGCACTTTGTATAAATATTGGGATCGGGATTTTAACGCGTTTAATTAAGATTAATGAATGACACAAAATGAGTGCGTTAAAAAATATTGACACGTTTTCATTTTGGATTCAAAGTGCAAAGCGTCTACACAGCGACTGAAGACGATGTAGTTCTAGTCTCGTTCAGTGGAACTTTACAACACGACACCCACCAGTTTAACCAGTTCAACCACATCCTCCTCAGGCGCCGCAAAAGAATGCACCAACATCATTCTGCTTTTAACAGAAGCTGAAACAATGGAAACTGAAACTACAGCTTTGTGTAGTTGCAGTCCTGATCACGAACATCAACATGTGGAGATGGGTCCTGCTCTTGACAGGTTCCCGAGTCACTAGGGCCGAGTAATGCCAGGATGGGTCAAATGCAGAGGACACATTTCTCTACAAAGACTGATCAGTTTATGCTCCAGAAGGAGGAAATATGTAAATAAGTTTAAAAAAAAATAAACCAAATGTGTTTTCTTTTGTCTCTTGTTGCAGTGATGGCGGCTGTGAGCTCTTCTCTCCGTGAGGAGCAGTTTATCTGCTCCATCTGTCTGGAGGTCTTCACTGATCCAGTCACAACATCGTGTGGACACAGCTTCTGCAGCATCTGCATCAACAAACACTGGGACACCAGTGTCCACTGCAGCTGTCCACTTTGTAAACAGGTCTTCAGCCCAAGACCACAGCTGAAAATTAATATTATTATTTTAGAGATGATCTCTTTATTCAGAAATAAGCCTCAGGATGAAGACACATACACAAAGCATCATACTGTCTTATTGAAGGAGCAGGGAGAGGAGCAGCAGGCCACACTGAAGAAACAGATCAAAGACAGACGTGTGAAAGTCCAGGAGATCCACCGCTCAGTGGAGCAGAGTCAGAGAAAGTCAGACGCAGAAATACAAGAAGGTCTCAGAGTCTTCACCGCTTTGATGGAGTGTGTTCAACAAAGTGCAGACAGCTTCAAACAGAGCATTGTAGAAAAACATCAGAAGGTGGAGGAGGAGGCGTCTCAGCTGATAGAGCAGATCCTGGGAGAGATCTCTGAGCTGGAGCAGAGAGGAGCTGAGATGGAGCAGCTGTGGACCTCTGGAGACCACCTGTCCTTTGTCCAAATCTTCACTACAGTCAAACCTGCTCCACAGCTCAGAGACTGGAGCCAGAAGACTGTCAGGACCCCGTCGTACAAGGGGACAGGGGCCCAAGCTGTGTCTGAGCTGAGGAACAAACTGAACACAGAGATGGAGACGTTCTTTAAAGCAGAGTTAGAGAAAGTTCAAGAGTTTGCAGCTGAGGTGTCTCTAGATCCAGACACTGCACATCCATACTTAGTTCTGTCTAAAGATCTCAAACAGGTTCATCACGGTGACCAAAGACAGAATCTCCCAGACAACCCTGAGAGATTCACATATTTTTTCTGTGTTTTAGGGAAAATGAAGTTCTCATCAGGAAAGTTTTATTTTGAGGTGCAGGTCAAAGGAAAGAGAGGATGGAATGTAGGAGTGGCCAAAGAGTCAGTGGTCAGAAAAGGTAAATACTCTCCAACTGTACAGAATGGATACTGGACACTCTGGTTGGTCGGTGGTCGTTACAAAACATCAGACGAGCCTCCTGTATTTCTCTCTGTTCAGTCGTGTCCAGAGAAGTTGGGAGTGTTTGTGGATTATGATGAAGGTCTGGTCTCCTTCTATGACGTGGATAAAAAGTCTCTTCTTTGGTCTTTCACTGACTGTGACTTCACTGACAACATTCTGCCGATGCTTAATCCATGCAACAATGAAGAAGGTACAAACTCTGCTCCTCTGGTCCTGACGTCTGTTGGAAGTTAGTTCTAAAGTTTATTATTGAGACTTAAACCTGTTGTTGTCGACTATTGCCTCAAACTACAATATTTCAGCTTTGATTTTAGTGCTTTGGAAAGTGCCATAGTTCCTGAACACAGATATTGACACATTTAGTGTGTGTGTGTTTTTGTATATGACTTTGTGTGTTTGTCTGTATGTGAAAGTGATTGTGTGTCTCTGTGTATGAGTGTGTATCCCTGTGTCTACAGTATGTGTTCGTGTCTTTGTGTGTGTTTGCATGTGTGTGTATATGATTGTGCATAAGTGTGTTTGTGTGTGTAAAAAATGTGTGTGTATCACTGTGTGTATGACTGTGTGAACATGTTTGTGTGTATGACTTTGCCTGTGTGTGTAAATGTGTCTCTGTGTGTAAGAATTTGTGTGTATGACTGTGTGTGTATATGTTTGTGTGTATGACTTTGCATTTGTGTCTGTGTGTATATGATTGTGTATATATGTTTTTGTGTGTGTAATTATTTGTGTGTATCACTGTGTATGACACTGTGTATATGTTCATGTGTATGACTTTGCGAGTGTGTCTGTCTTTTTATAATTGTGTATTTGTGTATCACTGTGTGACTTTGCGTGTGTTTGTGTGTGTGTCTTTTCTGCTCAAATTCTGAATCACGTCCACAAAAGTGTATATGTTTGTGTGTATGACTCTGCGTGTGTCTCTGTGTGTATGACATTGTGCGTGTGTCTGTATTTGATTGTGTGCGTTATATGATTGTATGAATGTGTGTGTGTGTGTGTCTGATATAAAACAGCTTGTACTTACTTATACCTAACCTTCTCCTGTGGTGCAGGAGGTTGTGGGTTTGAATCCTGTTTAGTCTGATGTCATGTTTATACAAAGTTAATATTGTTCATTCCTGAGAAATTCTATGAATCCACATTTATGGGACATTTTCCTCAATAAAAGACTTTGTTCTAAAAGTGCATTGATTGAGACCAGTCCAGAGACACTCGGTGAAGATCCATGTCTTATAGTGTTCGTTTTACAGCTGACACATGGTTTCTGTCCAACACTTTAAACATGAACTCTACTAAATAAACACATAAATAAATGCAGGTTTTCACATCAGAAACATATCTCCAGACGCTGCTGTAGTCACATGTTTGAAGGTCCCGCCCTCTGTCCGGACACGAACCAGGAAAAGGTTTACAGCCAATATAACGGCAGAAGTTGAGGAGAAAGGAGCCTCACACAGAGACAGAGGAGAGTGCGGCACCAAAGGAATCAAACTACAGACCTTTCTGCTTCTCTCATCTCTGAGTAAAGGTGAGTCTGTCTGAGTAACGGGGAAAGAGGAAGTCATGATTGTACACAGCAAATATACCAGTGTTAAAATGTCAGGGACCGTGTTGGATAAAGAGTGTTGTTGTGTGAACACCACACAGTTACACAATAGCACTGCGAGTGTTGCCTCACACTTATTTGTGTCGTCAAATCACGGTAAGATTTTTCACACAGTCGTTGGTGTTGATGCAGATCTAAGCCACGCTCCACAGTTTGGTAGATTCAAGGTTCAAGGTATCTTTATCATCTTTATTATCCCCGAGGCCAGTTTGGTTCCAGCAGCAGAAAGACACACAAGTACACACAAGGACACAATAAATACACAAAACAGGATTTCAATGGTTGCTTTAAAAGACCAATGGCAACAGAGATAAAAGAGTTCTTAAATCTGTTACTTCTACATTTAGTGGTGCTTTTTCTACTCTACTTTTTGGTTAAAGTTTATGGAACAGAAACCAGATTGGAATGTTTGTTTGTACAAGTGTTGAAAATGAAACGCCTTTGTTTAATATCAATATCTTGTTTGTGTTTCTTTTTGCGACTAAAGTTAAAACCGTGCATTTTGATGATGACATGAAAGAAATCAGCGATGATGAGGTGAATGATGTGTAGTTTGTGCTAATCTGATGAAATAAAGACCTGGAAATGACAAAAGAATGTACATTGTTCCCTACTCTAGTATTGTCAATATGCAAGGCAAGTTTATTTGTATAGCACAGTTCATACACAAGGAAACTCAAAGGGCTGAACAAAACAAGATCACATTAAAATCATAAATAATCACAGTACATTAAAAAGAAAGATAAAAATATAAACTCCCTCAGTTGTAGCACTGCTAAACAGAACTGTTTTTAACCTGGAATTTACTTTGAATTGTCAAATGATTTAATACAGAAGCAGTTTTTCTCTATAATTTCTGCCTCGCTGTGTGAAGGAGAGGTTCTGCAGGTCTTTCCTTCCTGCTGCTGTCAGACTGTACAATGAGAACTGCAGAGCCTGTACATGTCATTCATCTGTAGATAGTAAATACTGTAATCATGTGCAATACTGCAGCTTCAGAATGTCCACTGAACGTCACTTTATCCACTTGTTACTCTGTACATAACTTTGCACTTTGTATAAATATTGGGATCGGGATTTTAACGCGTTTAATTAAGATTAATGAATGACACAAAATGAGTGCGTTAAAAAATATTGACACGTTTTCATTTTGGATTCAAAGTGCAAAGCGTCTACACAGCGACTGAAGACGATGTAGTTCTAGTCTCGTTCAGTGGAACTTTACAACACGACACCCACCAGTTTAACCAGTTCAACCACATCCTCCTCAGGCGCCGCAAAAGAATGCACCAACATCATTCTGCTTTTAACAGAAGCTGCAACAATGGAAACTGAAACTACAGCTTTGTGTAGTTGCAGTCCTGATCACGAACATCAACATGTGGAGATGGGTCCTGCTCTTGACAGGTTCCCGAGTCACTAGGGCCGAGTAATGCCCGGATGGGTCAAATGCAGAGGACACATTTCTCTACAAAGACTGATCAGTTTATGTTCCAGAAGGAGGAAATATGTAAATAAGTTAAAACAAATGAGACTCTGCTGAAGCTTTAACAGATGCAGAGGCCTCTCGACTTCACCAACCCTAAACCAAATTTGTTTTTGTTTCTCTTTTTGCAGTGATGGCGGCTGTGAGCTCTTCTCTCTGTGAGGAGCAGTTTCTCTGCTCCATCTGTCTGGAGGTCTTTACTGATCCAGTCACAACACCGTGTGGACACAGCTTCTGCAGCATCTGCATCAACAAACACTGGGACACCAGCGTCCTCTGCAGCTGTCCAGTCTGCAAACAGGACTTCAGCCCAAGACCACAGCTGAAAGTTAATACTTTTATGTTAGAGATGATCTCTCTGCTCAGAAATAAGCCTCAAGATGAAGACACGCTGTTAGAGGCTCAATCCACTGCTCCAGGAGAGGTCTGTGACCTGTCCACTGCTCCAGGAGAGGTCTGTGACCTGTCCACTGCTCCAGGAGAGGTCTGTGACCTGTACACTGCTCCAGGAGAGGTCTGTGACCTGTCCACTGCTCCAGGAGAGGTCTGTGACCTGTCCACTGCTCCAGGAGAGGTGGACTGTGACGTCTGTCCAGAGCCCAGGCTCAGAGCCCTGAAGTCCTGCCTGCTGTGTCTGATGTCGTACTGTGAGAGCCACCTGCTGCCACACCTCACAAACCCCCGTCTGAAGAGGCACCAGCTGATCCACCCTTTGCCCAACCTGGAGGAGCACATCTGCCCTAAGCACCAGCGGCCCCTGGAGCTCTTCTGTAGGGACCACTCACACTTCATGTGCGTGCAGTGCAGTTATACAGAGGATACAAAGCATCATACTGTCTTATTGAAAAAGCAGGGAGAGGAGCAGCAGGCCACACTGAAGAAACAGATCAAAGACAGACGTGTGAAAGTCCAGGAGATCCAGCGCTCAGTGGAGCAGAGTCAGAGAAAGTCAGACGCAGAAATACAAGAAGGTCTCAGAGTCTTCACCGCTTTGATGGAGTGTGTTCAACAAAGTGCAGACAGCTTCAAACAGAGCATTGTAGAAAAGCATCAGAAGGTGGAGGAGGAGGCGTCTCAGCTGATAGAGCAGATCCAGACAGAGATCTCTGAGCTGGAGCAGAGAGGAGCTGAGATGGAGCAGCTGTGGACCTCTGGAGACCACCTGTCCTTTGTCCAAACCTTCACTACAGTCAAACCTGCTCCACAGCTCAGAGACTGGAGCCAGAAGACTGTCAGGACCCCGTCGTACAAGGGGACAGGGGCCCAAGCTGTGTCTGAGCTGAGGAACAAACTGAACACAGAGATGGAGACGTTCTTTAAAGCAGAGTTAGAGAAAGTTCAAGAGTTTGCAGCTGAGGTGTCTCTAGATCCAGACAATGCACATCCAAACTTAGGTCTGTCTAAAGATCTCAAACAGGTTCATGATGGTCACCAAAGACAGAATCTCCCAGACAATCCTGAGAGATTCACGTTTCATTTGTATGTTTTAGGGAAACAGAAGTTCTCATCAGGAAAGTTTTATTTTGAGGTTCAGGTCAAAGGAAAGACAGACTGGGAAGTAGGAGTGGCCAAAGAGTCAGTGGATCGAAAAGATCAAGACTCTCAAACTGTACAGAAAGGATACTGGACACTCTGGTTGGTCGGTGGTCGTTAAATAACATCAGACGATCCTCCTGTAGTTCTCTCTGTTCAGTCATGTCCAGAGAAGTTGGGAGTGTTTGTGGATTATGATGAAGGTCTGGTCTCCTTCTATGACGTGGATAAAAAGTCTCTTCTTTGGTCTTTCACTGACTGTGGCTTCACTGACAACATTCTGCCGATGTTTAATCCATGCAACAATGAAGAAGGTACAAACTCTGCTCCTCTGGTCCTGACGTCTGTTGGAAGTTAGTTCTAAAGTTTATTATTGAGACTTAAACCTGTTGTTGTCGACTATTGCCTCAAACTACAATATTTCAGCTTTGATTTTAGTGCTTTGGAAAGTGCCATAGTTCCTGAACACAAATATTGACAACATTTAGTGTGTGTGCGTTTTTGTGTATGACTTTGTGTGTGTCTGTATGCGAAAGTGATTGTGTGTCTCTGTGTATGATTGTGTATCCCTGTGTATGTGTTCGTGTCTGTGTGTGTGTTTGCATGTGTGTGTATATGATTGTGCATAAGTGTGTTTGTGTGTGTAAAAATGTGTGTGTATGACTGTGTGTACATGTTTATGTGTATGACTTTGCCTGTGTGTGTAAATGTGTCTCTGTGTGTAAGAATTTGTGTGTATGACTGTGTGTGTATATGTTCATGTGTGTGACTTTACGAGTGTGTCTGTCTTTATATAATTGTGTATATGTGTATCACTGTGTGACTTTGCGTGTGTTTGTGTGTGTGTCTTTTCTGCTCAAATTCTGAATCACGTCCACAAAAGTGTATATGTTTGTGTGTATGACTCTGCGTGTGTGTCTGTGTGTGAATGTGTATGTGTGTTAGTGTGTATGACAGTGTGTGTGTGTGTTTGTGTCTCTGTGTGCGTGTGTGTCTGTGTGTATACGTGTGTGTGTTTGTGTGTCTGGTATAAAACAGCTTGTACTTACTTATACCTAACCTTCTCCTGTGATGAAGGAGGTTGTGGGTTTGAATCCTGTTTAGTCTGATGTCATGTTTATCCAAAGTTAATATTGTTCATTCCTGAGAAATTCTATGAATCCACATTTATGGGACATTTTCCTCAATAAAAGACTTTGTTCTAAAAATGCATTGATTGAGACCAGTCCAGAGACACTCGGTGAAGATCCATGTCTTATAGTGTTCGTTTTACAGCTGACACATGGTTTCTATCCAACACTTTAAACATGAACTCTACTAAATAAACACATAAATAAATGCAGGTTTTCACATCAGAAACATATCTCCAGACGCTGCTGTAGTCACATGTTTGAAGGTGTGACTTGGGACCTTTGAACCCCGGACACGAACCAGGAAAAGGTTTACAGCCAATATAACGGCAGAAGTTGAGGAGAAAGGAGCCTCACACAGAGACAGAGGAGAGTGCGGCACCAAAGGAATCAAACTACAGACCTTTCTGCTTCTCTCATCTCTGAGTAAAGGTGAGTCTGTCTGAGTAACGGGGAAAGAGGAAGTCATGATTGTACACAGCAAATATACCAGTGTTAAAATGTCAGGGACCGTGTTGGATAAAGAGTGTTGTTGTGTGAACACCACACAGTTACACAATAGCACTGCGAGTGTTGCCTCACACTTATTTGTGTCGTCAAATCACGGTAAGATTTTTCACACAGTCGTTGGTGTTGATGCAGATCTAAGCCACGCTCCACAGTTTGGTAGATTCAAGGTTCAAGGTATCTTTATTATCTTTATTATCCCCGAGGCCAGTTTGGTTCCAGCAGCAGAAAGACACACAAGTACACACAAGGACACAATAAATACACAAAACAGGATTTCAATGGTTGCTTTAAAAGACCAATGGCAACAGAGATAAAAGAGTTCTTAAATCTGTTACTTCTACATTTAGTGGTGCTTTTTCTACTCTACTTCTTGGTTAAAGTTTATGGAACAGAAACCAGATTGGAATGTTTGTTTGTACAAGTGTTGAAAATGAAACGCCTTTGTTTAATATCAATATCTTGTTTGTGTTTCTTTTGGCGACTAAAGTTAAAACCGTGCATTTTGATGATGACATGAAAGAAATCAGCGATGATGAGGTGAATGATGTGTAGTTTGTGCTAATCTGATGAAATGACAAAAGAATGTACATTGTTCCCTACTGTAGTATTGTCAATATGCAAGGCAAGTTTATTTGTATAGCACAGTTCATACACAAGGAAACTCAAAGTGCTGAACAAAACAAGAAGGCATTAAAATCATAAATAATCACAGTACATTAAAAAGAAAGATAAAAATATAAAATCCCTCAGTTGTAGCACTGCTAAACAGAACTGTTTTTAACCTGGAATTTACTTTGAATTGTCAAATGATTTAATACAGAAGGAGTTTTTCTCTATAATTTCTGCCTCGCTGTGTGAAGGAGAGGTTCTGCAGGTCTTTCCTTCCTGCTGCTGTCAGACTGTACAATGAGAACTGCAGAGCCTGTACATGTCATTCATCTGTAGATAGTAAATACTGTAATCATGTGCAATACTGCAGCTTCAGAATGTCCACTGAACGTCACTTTATCCACTTGTTACTCTGTACATAACTTTGCACTTTGTATAAATATTGGGATCGGGATTTTAACGCGTTTAATTAAGATTAATGAATGACACAAAATGAGTGCGTTAAAAAATATTGACACGTTTTCATTTTGGATTCAAAGTGCAAAGCGTCTCCACGACGACTGAAGACGATGAAGTTCTAGTCTCGTTCAGTGGAACTTTACAACACGTCACCCACCAGTTTAACCAGTTCAACCACATCCTCCTCAGGCGCCGCAAAAGAATGCACCAACATCATTCTGCTTTTAACAGAAGCTGCAACAATGGAAACTGAAACTACAGCTTTGTGTAGTTGCAGTCCTGATCACGAACATCAACATGTGGAGATGGGTCCTGCTCTTGACAGGTTCCCGAGTCACTAGTACGGGTAATGCCCGGATGGGTCAAATGCAGAAGACACATTTCTCTACAAAGACTGATCTGTTTATGTTCCAGAAGGAGGAAATATGTAAATAAGTAAAAACAAATGAAACTCTGCTGAAGCTTTAACAGATGCAGAGGCCTCTCGTCTTCACCAACACTAAACCAAATGTGTTTTTGTTTCTCTTGTTGCAGTGATGGCGGCTGTGAGCTCTTCTCTCCGTGAGGATCAGTTTCTCTGCTCCATCTGTCTGGAGGTCTTTACTGATCCAGTCACAACAACGTGTGGACACAGCTTCTGCAGCATCTGCATCAACAAACACTGGGACAACAGCGTCCTCTGCAGCTGTCCAGTCTGTAAACAGGTCTTCAGCCCAAAACCACAGCTGAAAGTTAATACTTTTATGTTAGAGATGATCTCTCTGCTCAGAAATAAGCCTCAAGATGAAGACACGCTGTTAGAGGCTCCGTCCACTGCTCCAGGAGAGTTGGACTGTGACGTCTGTCCAGAGCCCAGGCTCAGAGCCCTGAAGTCCTGCCTGCTGTGTCTGACGTCGTACTGTGAGAGCCACCTGCAGCCACACCTCACAAACCCCCGTCTGAAGAGGCACCAGCTGATCCACCCTCTGCCCAACCTGCAGGAGCACATCTGCCCTGAGCACCAGCGGCCCCTGGAGCTCTTCTGTAGGGACCACTCACACTTCATGTGCGTGCAGTGCAGTTATACAGAGGATACAAAGCATCATACTGTCTTATTGAAGGAGCAGGGAGAGGAGCAGCAGGCCACACTGAAGAAACAGATCAAAGACAGACGTGTGAAAGTCCAGAAGATCCAGCGCTCAGTGGAGCAGAGTCAGAGAAAGGCAGACGCAGAAATACAAGAAGGTCTCAGAGTCTTCACCGCTTTGATGGAGTGTGTTCAACAAAGTGCAGACAGCTTCAAACAGAGCATTGTAGAAAAACATCAGAAGGTGGAGGAGGAGGCGTCTCAGCTGATAGAGCAGATCCAGACAGAGATCTCTGAGCTGGAGCAGAGAGGAGCTGAGATGGAGCAGCTGTGGACCTCTGGAGACCACCTGTCCTTTGTCCAAACCTTCACTACAGTCAAACCTGCTCCACAGCTCAGAGACTGGAGCCAGAAGACTGTCAGGACCCCGTCATATAAGGGGACAGGGGCCCAAGCTGTGTCTGAGCTGAGGAACAAACTGAACACAGAGATGGAGACGTTCTTTAAAGCAGAGTTAGAGAAAGTTCAAGAGTTTGCAGCTGAGGTGTCTCTAGATCCAGACACTGCACATCCATACTTAGTTCTGTCTAAAGATCTCAAACTGGTTCATTACGATGACCAAAGACCGAATCTCCCAGACAACCCTGAGAGATTCACGACTTATTTGTGTGTTTTGGGGAAACAACAGTTCTCATCAGGAAAGTTTTATTTTGAAGTTCAGGTTAAAGGAAAAACAGGCTGGCAAGTAGGAGTGGCCAATATAATGTTCTTGTCAAGGCGTAGGAACCGTGGACAAAACACCAAGCTAAACTCCATTCATGACAAAGAGACGAGTCGACGTAGTATTTCGTTTCTTTACTGTGAAGACTCTTTCACCATAACATGGAGTGAAAACTGCATAAAAATACAGAAAAACAAGAAATATTCAGTTTCACATAAATGATAATGTTAACCAGGCATACTACAAATGCAGCTTCTCTTAGCATAGCACATTTTAGCATAGCGTTTTTTTTAGCAACTTAATCATGTATTTCAAATGAACTAACTGCAATTTTTTAACAAAATAAACTTTGAATCACACAAATATAAGTATCTAATCATGTCCCAGTTACTTACGACATTGATGGACCAGTCTTTAGCAAAAGATGGACATGGATTCTGTAGCTGCAACTAGCGGAGCTCTGTGCCATTACAGGGCAAGGAAGTGACGTCACCACTAAACTTTATCGACAAACTTTGAACAACAAAAGTGAACAGATTGACTTCTGCAAATTATAAACAACACACTCCCCGCCTGACCTCTAAGGGGTCACTACTACTTTTCACATTACCAACCAACTTAAACTGCAGGGAGAAGCAAAATGACTTCAGTAACAGGTCTAAGATACGTCTTCAAAGTGCCCTGGTCAACTATAGTTATCTCCACTTTCCTAACGTGTCCGTCTTTGCTGGGAAAAGTGGAACTTATTCTTCCCATTGGCCAGTGGTTCCGTTCAGCTTGCTTGTCTTTAAGCAGGACCACGTCTCCAACTTGTAAGTCTTTGTGATGAGTGTTCCATTTTTGTCTGATTTGCAAGCATGGCAGATATTCCTTGCGCCACCGTGTCCAGAAGTAATTTGCCAGTGCTTGTACTTGTCTCCAGTGTTTAATGTGCATGTCCTTCTCTGGAAAGTCCCCAAGCGGTGGAAGAACACCAGACTTTTGTGTGAGGAGCATGTTTGGAGAAAGGACTAGTGGAACATCGGGGTCCGTAGAAACAGGTACTAGTGGCCGTGCATTCATGATCGCAGTAACTTCTGCCATCAAAGTGGATAAAACTTCATGGGTGAGATCAACTTTTAGCTGGAGAAACATGGAGTCTAAGATCCTTCGAGTAACACCTATCATTCTCTCCCAGCTCCCTCCCATATGTGACGCATGAGGAGGGTTGAACTCCCAAACACATCCATTTTCACTGAGAAATCTTTGAATCTTTGGGTCTTTTGAGTTTTTGTCCATTCCAAGTTCTTTGCTAGCGGAAACGAAGTTTGTACCACAGTCAGACATCAACTTCCTGGCTGGTCCTCTAAGAGCAAAGAAACGCCTGATTGAATTGACACAACTTGATGTATCCATAGTCTCTATAAGCTCAATGTGGACCGCTCTGGAAGTTAAGCAACTAAACATGATTGCCCACCTTTTGCTTTCGGCGTGTCCACCACGGGTTCTCCTTGCTACGACCATCCACGGACCAAAAACATCGAGTCCAACATAGGTGAATGGAGGACATGCTTGACACCGTTCCGGAGGTAAATCTGACATGTGTTGTTCTTGAAATTTACCTCTGAGTTTCTTGCATATTATGCAGTTGTGAATGACTGTGTTGACTAGACGTTTGCCACTGACAATCCAGTACCCTGCTGCTCTTATGGCCCCCTCCGTCAAGTGACGGCCTTGATGTTTCACCTGGATGTGGTGGTGGCGTGTCAGCAGTAAAGCTATGTGACTGTTCTTTGGCAAAACTACAGGATGTTTTTCATTTGTGAACATGTTTGAATGCTTGAGCCGACCTCCAATACGGATTAAGTCATCAACGATGATGGGATTGAGTTTTTGAAGACAACTGTCTTTTGGAATGAGTTTTTCAACACGTAATGCTGCGAGTTCTTTTTGGAAAGCAGATGCTTGAACTGCCTTGAGAATAACCACCATTGCTTGGTCTAGTTCTTCTGGTGAATGTGGTTGCTTGCACCAGTGCCATCCTTTACATTGACCGTCCTTGTTTGTTTGTTTGTAACATTTGACTATGTGGATCAAGCAGGCCAAAGCTCTTACAAGTGACTGGAGAGTTGAGAAACGTTGAAAACGATTGGGGTCAAAAAAGTTCTCTCTGATGCCTGTGCAGTAGGTTCTAACTTCAGGTCTGATTTCAACGTCCTCATCTGGTTGTATGAGTTCAAACCTTTCAATGGTGTGATTGTCCTTTCTTGTTGTATTTCTCAAGGATGAAGGTCCAGTGAACCACGTTGTTTGGGTCAGGGAAGAGGCTGGAATGAATCGTGAAACATGATCAGCCGGATTTTCTTCAGAAGGAACATGCTGCCATTGCTCTGGTTTTGTGGAATGACATATGCGCTGAATCCTGTTGTGCACATAGACATAGAACCTTTTACTGGTATTATGGATGTACCCAAGTACAACTTTACTGTCTGTGTAGAATCTTACTTCATCGAACTTTACATCCAACTCTTCTTGGATGAGATCAGCTAATTCCACAGCCAAGACAGCTCCACAGAGTTCCAAACGCGGAATTGTGGGTTCCGATCTGGGGGCTAACTTTCCTTTAGCCATAACAAATCCAATCTCTGTGTTGCCATTCTTCTGATATGTCTTCAGATAAGCAACAGCTCCAATCGCCTTCACAGAGGCATCAGAGAACACGATAAGCTCTTTGCGTTCGGCGTTACCAAGTGACATGTTCGTATATGTTCGTTGGATGTGCAACCGTTTGATATCTTGAAGAGATTTGTGCCAGTTGTCCCATTTGTCATGTTTTTCATCTGCAAGTGGCGTGTCCCAATCAGAATCGTCAGCTGTAAGCTCTCTTAGAAGGGCTCTTCCATGCGTTGTGACCGGAGCCAGGAAACCTAGAGGGTCAAATATGCTGTTTACCATTGATAACACACCACGACGTGTGAAAGGCTTTGGATCTGTTGAGACTGAAAAGGTAAACGTATCGGTTGATATCTCCCATAAAAGGCCCAAACTCCGCTGAGTGGACTGGGTTTCTCCACTAAGATCCAAGTCCTTCACTGGTGTCGCACAATCATCTTGGGACAAAGCTTTTAGAACATCTTGGCTGTTTGAGATGAATTTGTGGAGGCGGATATTTGACTCTGCGAGTGACAACTGTGTTCTTTTGAGAAGGTCCGCTGCTTGGTGATCAGTAGGAACGGAAATGAGCCCATCATCAACGTAAAAATGCCTCTCGACAAACTCCACAGTGTCCTCACCGTACTTTGGAGCTCCTTCCCTGATTGCTCTTCTCAGGCCATATACCGCAACGGCAGGTGAGGGACTATTGCCAAATACATGGACTTTCATGCGATAATCAATTACTTTTTTGTTGACGTCATTCTCTTCGTACCACAGAAACCTGAGGAAGTTCTGATGAGGCTCTGTTACTTCAAAACAGTAGAACATTTGCTGAATGTCTGCCAACACTGCTACTTTCTCCTTGCGAAAGCGTAATAAAACACCAATTAACGTGTTGTTTAGATCAGGTCCAGTTAGCAATACATCGTTTAAGCAGATTCCTTGATACTGTGAGCTTGAATCGAACACCACACGAATCTGGTCTTGCTTTCGAGGATGATATACTCCAAATGTGGGGAGAAACCAGCATTCCTCATTCTCCTCGAGCGGTGGTGCGACTTCAGCGTGTCCGTTTTGAAAGATTTTGTCCATGAATGTAAAGTACTGTTCCTGCATTTTGGGATTCCGTTTAAATGTTTTTTCTAGCGACACAAATCTTTTTATAGCCTGCTCTTTATTGTTTGGAAGAGACGGCCGTGGCTTTTTGAATGGAAGCGGAGCCACCCATGTGTTTTTGGCATTTTGGTGCGCTTCCTTGTCCATTATGTCCATAAACATTGCATCGTCAATTGATGGAGCAAGTCTGTTGTCCTTGTCAGTTTTGTCAAAAACTGTTTTTCCAAGTGTTTCCTCTGTGACTTTTGTAGAAGACTTGAGTTTTGGTAGCGAGTCCTTTATTTGCATGTAGCTTGTACATGGTTGAAAGATGGAAGGACGACCACTCTCGAAAATAGTTGTTTTGAAGTTGTTTACAATGGGCTTGTGACTGGCTCCGAGGCACACTTCGCCTACTATCACCCAGCCAAGATCTAATCGTTGTGCAAACGGGGCATTGTGAGGTCCGTTTACTTGTTGTCTGACCTTATGTAGTCTTAAAATGTCTCTGCCGAGAAGAAGCAGTATTTTAGCATTTGGATCGAGTTCTGGGAGATGCTTAGCAATGTGTTGCAAATGAGGCTGATGAATAACAGCATTTGGAGTTGGGATCTCTGCGCGGTTATTCGGAATGTCACAACACTCTATAAGTGACGGAAGCGGAATTGCCATATTCCCTTCAATGGACTCTATCACAAATCCATCTGCACGTCTTCCTAACGTTTCTGTCATGCCTGAACAGGTTCTTAGCTGGTAACATGAAGGCTCGGTTTGTATTCCAAACATACTGAAAAACTCTGGTCTGGCCAAAGAGCGATTGCTCTGATCATCTATTATCACATACGTCTTTATCGCTTTGTGTACAGCATTTTGTGGATAGATCTTTGCAAGGCATATTTTAGCACATGAGCGTCCAAACTGTTCTTTACCACATACCTCAGTACAGTTTGAAGTTACCACTGTAGTATCTGCGATGTCAGAATTGTCTACTTTAGTGGTTCCAGACTCCCCGCCATTCGCCTGTTGAATTGGTGGGTCCTTTGGGTGTGGATATGGTGTGTTTGGATGCATGGCTGAGATGTGTATATTGACTCGCATTCAGAACATTTAATAGATGCCTTACATTCCTTAGCTAAATGTGATGATGAAATGCAACATTTAAAACAAATTCCACTTTTCTTGAGGAAATCTTTTCTTTCTTCTATACGTTTGTTTCGAAATGCCTTGCAACTTTGGAGTGAATGTGGCTTATTGTGTAAAGGGCACACTTTGGATGGGTCTGAGTTTGTTGTTCTGCTGTATTGTTGTGAAGAAATGTCCGTTTTCTGCACTATGATAGGTTTATCATACATTGTTTTCTTGAGTGGTGTTCGGTCTGTTTTTGAAATGAATATGGCCGTTGGAGTCATAAAGCTGGGATCATTCCTTTTCTTTGCCTCATAGCACACAAACTCACAGAAGTAGCGAAAAGGAGGAAAAAGTCCACAATTTTCTTCTTTGTATTTGGATCCCGAAGAGAGCCATTTTTCTTGGAGTCCAAATGGTAACTTGGTTACGATGGGTGATATGCCACGTGACGTGTCTAGAAATGACAGGCCAGCCAGATAACCGTCTTCTTTCGCACCGAGTATTTCTGTCAGCAAATCTCCAAGCTCACGTAGTTTAACATTGTCTCTGGCATTAAGTCTTGGAAAGTTCTCCAGACGCTCAAAAAGAGACTTTTCTATTATCTCTGGAGCAGCGTAACACTCTTCAAGCCGATCCCATGCTTTACTCAGTGCTTCAGATGGGTTGTTAATATAAACTGCTCTTATTCGTTTTACATATTCACATGACTCCTTTCCAAGCCATTTAATCATGAGATCAAGTAGTTGCACTGCGCTTAGCTGTATGTCATTTGTTGTACTAGCAAATGATGCATACCATGCACGGTAATTCTCCGGTTTATCATCAAACTGATACAAACCACAGTTTGTTAGATCTCGTCTGGCTAAGTACTGTGCTAGTGGGTCTATTGCCGGTGTTAAGCAGCCAGTATTTGAAGAAAAGGGTGGAGCATTTATGTTAAGCTTTCTCTGGGAATAAGGTTGATAGGTTTGATCTGCTTTCTCCCCTGAATGTGCAAATTTACATTTGTTTTCTCCTTTTATTCTATTTTGTGTTGTCAAATATGAATCATAATGGTCTTCATATCTTTTCATGGTGTCATGTGAATGCCTTGCCTTTTTATCTGGCAACGCCTCACGTATGCAGGAATCGACTGACTTGAACACACCATCTTCGTGCAATTGATTTTCTACTGATATTTGTGATGGTGGAGGAATACTTTTGTAAGTGGATTGTGATTTCACATACTCTTTGGTGCGTTTAATTTTTGCTTCCTGTTCTGATGCATGTTCTCTTTCACCTTCTTCATCCACACTTTGCAAGTCCTCTGCCATTTCTAAAACTTGTGCTTCACGTGCTCTAGCTTCTGCTTCACATTGCACTTTCATTACTTCAAGCTGTGCCTGCAGTTTAGCTTTTTCAAACTCTAGTTCTGCTTCTTTTTTTGCTTTTTCTTTATCTTTGCTGCAGTCTCTAGTTGTAGTTCGAGTTGTTTTACCGCATAGTCTGCTCGTATCTTAGCGGCTTCAGCCTTTGCCCTTGCTCGTCCTGCTGAGCTAGCTGTAGAGGATCCACTTTTTGAAGCCATCTTGCGTGCTGATTCTTTGTCTTTTCACTATAATGTTCTTGTCAAGGCGTAGGAACCGTGGACAAAACACCAAGCTAAACTCCATTCATGACAAAGAGACGAGTCGACGTAGTATTTCGTTTCTTTACTGTGAAGACTCTTTCACCATAACATGGAGTGAAAACTGCATAAAAATACAGAAAAACAAGAAATATTCAGTTTCACATAAATGATAATGTTAACCAGGCATACTACAAATGCAGCTTCTCTTAGCATAGCACATTTTAGCATAGCGTTTTTTTTAGCAACTTAATCATGTATTTCAAATGAACTAACTGCAATTTTTTAACAAAATAAACTTTGAATCACACAAATATAAGTATCTAATCATGTCCCAGTTACTTACGACATTGATGGACCAGTCTTTAGCAAAAGATGGACATGGATTCTGTAGCTGCAACTAGCGGAGCTCTGTGCCATTACAGGGCAAGGAAGTGACGTCACCACTAAACTTTATCGACAAACTTTGAACAACAAAAGTGAACAGATTGACTTCTGCAAATTATAAACAACACAGCCAAAGAGTCAGTGGATCGAAAAGATAAAGACCCTCAAACTGTACAGAATGGATACTGGATACTCTCGTTGGTCGGTGGTCGTTACAAAACATCAGACGATCCTCGTGTAGTTCTCTCTGTTCAGTCGTGTCCAGAGAAGTTGGGAGTGTTTGTGGATTATGATGAAGGTCTGGTCTCCTTCTATGACGTGGATAAAAAGTCTCTTCTTTGGTCTTTCACTGACTGTGGCTTCACTGACAACATTCTGCCGATGTTAAATCCAGCCAACAATAGAAAAGGTCCAAACTCTGCTCCTCTGGTCCTGACGTCTGTTGGAAGTTAGTTCTAAAGTTTATTATTGAGACTTAAACCTGTTGTTGTCGACTATTGCCTCAAACTACAATATTTCAGATTTGATTTTAGTGCTTTGGAAAGTGTCATAGTTCCTGAACACAGATATTGACACATTTAGTGTGTGTGTGTTTTTGTGTATGACTTTGTGTGTGTCTGTATGCGAAAGTGATTGTGTGTCTGTGTATGTGTGTGTTTGCGTGTGTGTGTATGACTTTGCATTTGTGTCTGTGTGTATATATGTTTTTGTGTGTATACGAATTTTTGTCTATCACTGTGTATGACTGTGTGTACATGTTTGTGTGTGTGACCTTGCGCGTGTGTGTGTGTGTATATGATTGTGTATATGATTGTGTATACGTGTGTTTAAGAATTTGTGTGTATCCCTGTGTGTATGACTGTGTGTATTAGTTTGTGTGTGTGTATGACTGTGTATATAGATTTGTGTGAATGACTTTGTGTGTGTGTATCCCTGTGTGTATGTGTGTGTGTATGACTGTGTGTGTTGTAGATGAAACTAAAAACAGCACACACAGATACTTGTATCTTCTGTCCTCCATGTATCAACATCTTTGATCAAATGAAATTCTATCTTGAATCATGAAATGTGTTTATACTAATCATGAATCAAGTGTTTTTATAAAGTCTTCTTTTATTAATCATTAGGTTTTTGTATAAAAGGTTTTTGTGTTAGCCTGAGTTTAGTGAGTTCAGTGAAAGTTCCAGGACAGGTTGGTTTCTGTGATATACTGTTCTTCTCAGAGAGTCTCCCTTATCTCACCGGACTGGAGATGAGACCGGACCGGACCAGACCCAGACCAGGCTCTTCGGTCTAACCATTTATGGAGCAAAAATGACGTCTTCGGAGGCACTTCCTCTTCTTCTACACATTTTCCTAAAACTGTTTTGTACGACATAGTGTTTTTGTCTGATCCGGGGACAGAGAGAGGACTTCACAGAGAACCTGGGAGTCCTCTCAGTTTTCAGGCCTGGAGCGACACTTCCTTTGGCTCAGCTCATAGGGTTAGATCGGGAAATGTAGGAGCTCAGACAGTTTTCTATCAGTATGTCATTGTAAAGAGAATTAAATACTGTTTATTTGAACTCTTCCATATCTTGGTCTTTTCTGCTCAAATTCTGAATCACGTTAGGTGTCTCTAGATCCAGACACTGCAAATTCATACTTAGTTCTGTCTAAAGATCTCAAACAGGTTTATTGCGGTGACCAAAGACAGAATCTCCCAGACAACCCTGAGAGATTCACATATTTTTTTCTGTGTTTTAGGGAAACAGAAGTTCTCATCAGGAAAGTTTTATTTTGAGGTTCAGGTCAAAGAAAAGATAGAGTGGGAAGTAGGAGTGACCAAAGAGTCAGTGGTCAGAAAAGATATAGACTCTCGAACTGTACAGAAAGGATACTGGACACTCTCCTTGGACGGTGGTCGTTAAATAACATCAGACGATCCTCGTGTAGTTCTCTCTGTTCAGTCGTGTCCAGAGAAGGTGGGAGTGTTTGTGGATTATGATGAAGGTCTGGTCTCCTTCTATGACGTGGATAAAAAGTCTCTTCTTTGCTCTTACACTGACTGTGGCTTCACTGACAACATTCTGCAGATGTTTAATCCATGGAGGATTCTAGATCAGTGGTTCTTAACCTGGGTTCGATCGAACCCCAGGGGGTTCGGTGGGCCGGTCTCAGGGGTTCGGCGGAGCCTCCCCCGCAGAGGTCCGGAAAATACCCAAAATAAAAAATGTGTTCGTGATGACGCGCCCTGATTGGCCATCACTGGCTGCAGATGAGAATGCTACGCTGCTTGGCCAATCAGTGTGCGAGGAATGTAGCGCGCTCGTGGTAGTGCTTCGTGTGACTAATATTTTAATCCGTACTTTAATATGTCGGGCAAAAGAAGAAAGTGGTCGGACAAATATGTACAACATGGATTCACATGTTTCACGGAACTTGATGGGAGTGAGCGTCCTATCTGCATGATTTGCAACGCCAAGTTGAGCAACACCGTCTTGCACCGGCAAAACTAAAGGAACACTTTGTGAAGCGGCATGGAGACGGGGAATACAAGAACTCAACACTTGCTGAATTCAAGGTAAAGAGAGCCAGATACGATGAAAGGGCCACTCTGCCTGCTCTTGGATTTGTACCCGTTAGCAAACCGGTCATCACAGCATCGTACAAAGTTGCTTACCTGATCGCAAAGCAGGGAAAGCCACACACCATTGGCGAAACACTCGTGAAACCAGCGGCGTTAAAGATGGCGAATCTGATACTCGGAACAGCGGCCGAAGGTAAATTATCCCAAATTCCTCTTTCAAATGACACTGTCAGCGACAGAATAGAAGACATGAGTAAAGACATATTGGCTCAAGAAGTGGCGGATCTGATTTCGAGCCCAGCAAAATTCAGCCTTTCAACTCGACGAGACCACAGAAGTTTCAAATCTAAGCCAGCTTGCTGTTTTCGTGTGCTATGTGAAAGACAACATGATAAATGAAGAATTTTTATTTTGTAAGCCTCTTACAACAACAACTAAGGCAGTCGATGTGAAGAAGCTTGTGGATGACTTCTTCTAAGACAACAATCTTTCATGGGATATGGTTTCTGCTGTTTGTATGGACGGAGCTCCAGTCATGCTGGGAAGAAAGTCTGGTTTTGGTGCGCTCGTAAAAGCCGATGCACCACACATCATTGTGACACATTGTATTCTGCACAGGCATGCATTGGCAAAAAAAAACATTGCCTCCAAAAATGGCAGATGTATTAAAAGCTGTGGTGGAATGTGTTAACTATGTCCGAAGTAGTGCTCTGAGGCACCGCATCTTCAGTGAGCTGTGTAAAGAAATGGGCTCTGACTTCGAGGTACTTCTCTATCATTCTAATGTTCGATGTTTACAATGCCTAGCGAAAGTATTCGGCCCCCTTGAACCTTTCAACAATTCGCCACATTTCAGGCTTCAAGCATAAAGATATAAAAAAAATATTTTTTGTCATGAATCAACAAGTGGGACACAATCGTGAAGTGGAATGAAATTTGTTGGATAATTTAAACTTTTTTAACAAATAAAAAACTAAAAAGTGGGGCATGCAATATTATTCGGCCCCTTTACTTTCAGTGCAGCAAACTCACTCCAGAAGTTCAGTGAGGATCTTTGAATGATCCAATGTTGTCCTAAATGACTGATGATGATAAATAGAATGCACCTGTGTGTAATCAAGTCTCCGTATAAATGCACCTGCTCTTTGATAGTCTCAGGGTTCTGTTTAAAGCGCAGAGAGAACCATGAAGACAAAGGAACACACCAGGCAGGTCCGAGATACTGTTGTGGAGAAGTTTAAAGCCGGATTTGGATACAAAAAGATTTCCCAAGCTTTAAACATCTCAAGGAGCACTGTGCAAGCAATTATATTGAGATGGAAGGAGTATCAGACCACTGCAAATCTACCAAGACCCAGCCGTCCTTCCAAACTTTCATCTCAAACAAGGAGAAGACTGATCAGAGATGCAGCCAAGAGGCCCATGATCGCTCTGGATGAACTGCAGATAACTACAGCTGAGGTGGGGATGGTGTGTTCAGGGTGATGAGCTGTGTTGCTTTTACGCCAAACATATCGTTTTGCATTGTGGCCAAAAAGTTTGATTTTGGTTTCATCTGACCAGTGCACCTTCTTCCACATGTTTGGTGTGTCTCCCAGGTGGCTTGTGGCAAACTTTAAGAGACTTTTTATGGATATCTTTGAGAAATGGCCACTCTTCCATAAAGGCCAGATTTGTGCAGTGCACGTCTGATTGTTGTCCTATGGACAGACTCTCCCACCTCAGCTGTAGTTATCTGCAGTTCATCCAGAGCGATCATGGGCCTCTTGCCTGCATCTCTGATCAGTCTTCTCCTTGTTTGAGATGAAAGTTTGGAGGGACGGCCGGGTCTTGGTAGATTTGCAGTGGTCTGATACTCCTTCCATTTCAATATAATTGCTTGCACAGTGCTCCTTGAGATGTTTAAAGCTTGGGAAATCTTTTTGCACGCCCCACTTTTCAGTTTTTTATTTGTTAAAAAAGTTTAAATTATCCAATAAATTTTGTTCCACTTCACGATTGTGTCCCACTTGTTGTTGATTCATGACAAAAAATTTAAATTTTATATCTTTATGTTTGAAGACTGCAAATGTGGCGAAATGTTGAAAGGTTCAAGGGGGCCGAATACTTTCGCAAGGCACTGTATCCCGGGGACAGGTGCTGAATTGCGTACATGGCTGATATATTCGCCGCTCTCAATCATCTCAATCAGCACATGCAGGGTGGCGGAGTCAATATCATAGAAGCGGAAGAACATTTGAAGGCTTTTCAAAAAAAGCTACCGTTGTGGAAACGACGAACAGAGAACAATAACTTTGCAAACTTCCCCCTTCTGGATGACTGTTTAAGTAAGATCGTCTGGCATTGGAGATGTGTGTATCCACGGAACTGAAGCAAACAATTGCCACGCACTTAGATTAGCTTGCAAAGTCTATTGACGGATATTTCCCTACAAGAGAGTCATATCCAGCATGGGTAAGACAGCCGTTTACGTCTGATGTTGAGACAGTAGATGTCATTGATGAATACCTTGACATTCAGCAGAGCCAGGTTTGACAGCAACTTTTCAGAACAACAACGCTCTCAACGTTTTGGTGTCATCCAATGGACAAGTATCCAGTTATTGCTAAGAAAGCCCTGGATTTTTTTATTCCATTTGTTACAACATATCTTTGCGAGCGATCCTTTTCGAAGTTGCTGGACATAAAAACGAAAAAAAGGAACAGACTTTGCTGTGAAAATGACATGAGAGTGGCACTTTCCAAGGTGAAGCCACGCATATCTCAACTGGTCTCTCAAAGGCAACAGCAGAAGTCACACTGATTTGCAGGTATGTTATTTGTTATGATGAGTTCATGCATTGTGTTGGTTTTGTTCTTTGAACACAATGTTAATGCACTGCTCATTTTGTGCACCAGGAAAAATCATATCTGTCTTGAATTTGAAAATGTTGTATTTCACTAAAGAGGGGTTCGGTGAATGCGTATATAAAACTGGTGGGGTTCGGTACCTCCAACAAGGTTAAGAACCACTGTTCTAGATGGTCCAAACTCTGCTCCTCTGGTCCTGACGTCTGTTGGAAGTTAGTTCAAAAGTTTATTAATGAGACTTAAACCTGTTGTTGTCGACTATTGCCTCAAACTACAATATTTCAGCTTTTGTATTTGTATTTATTGTTTATTTGGTTCGGACAGTACATGTTAATGAACACATCACTCCGGATTGTAGCCATGGAGAAATTTCAACATTTTGCCACATTTCAGGCTTCAAACATAAAGATATAAAAATATTTTTTTTGTCAATAATCAACAACAAGTGGGACATAATCGTGAAGTGGAACGAAATTTATTGGATAATTTAAACTTTTTTAACAAATAAAAAACTGAAAAGTGGGGCGTGCAATATTATTCGGCCCCCTTGCGCTAATACTTTGTAGCGCCACCTTTTGCTCCGATTACAGCTGCAAGTCGCTTGGGGTATGTCTCTATCAGTTTTGCACATCGAGAGACTGGAATTCTTGCCCATTCTTCTTTGCAAAACTGCTGGAGCTCAGTGAGGTTGGATGAAGAGCGTTTGTGAACAGCAGTCTTCAGCTCTTTCCACAGATTCTCGATTGGATTCAGGTCTGGACTTTGACTTGGCCATTCTAACACCTGGATACGTCTATTTGTGAACCATTCCATTGTAGATTTGGCTTTATGTTTTGGATCATTGTCCTGTTGGAAGATAAATCTCCATCCCAGTCTCAGGTCTTTTGCAGACTCCAACAGGTTTTCTTCCAGAATGGTCCTGTATTTGGCTCCAATCCATCTTCCCATCAATTTTAGCCATCTTCCCTGTCCCTGCTGAAGAAAAGCAGGCCCAAAGCATGATGCTGCCACCACCATGTTTGACAGTGGGGATGGTGTGTTCAGGGTGATGAGCTGTGTTGCTTTTACGCCAAACATATCGTTTTGCATTGTGGCCAAAAAGTTTGATTTTGGTTTCATCTGACCAGAGCACCTTCTTCCACATGTTTGGTGTGTCTCCCAGGTGGCTTGTGGCAAACTTTAAACGAGACTTTTTATGGATATCTTTGAGAAATCCCTTTCTTCTCGCCACTCTTCCACAAAAGACCAGATTTGTGCAGTGCACGACTGATTGTTGTCCTATGGACAGACTCTCCCACCTCAGCTGTAGTTATCTGCAGTTCATCCAGAGTGATAATGGGCCTCTTGCCTGCATCTCTGATCAGTCTTCTCCTTGTTTGAGATGAAAGTTTGGAGGGACGGCCGGGTCTTGGTAGATTTGCAGTGGTCTGATACTCCTTCCATTTCAATATAATTGCTTGCACGGTGCTCCTTGAGATGTTTAAAAGCTTGGGAATTCTTTTTGTATCCAAATCCGGCTTTAAACTTCTCCACAACAGTATCTCGGACCTGCCTGGTGTGTTCCTTTGTCTTCATGGTTGCTCTCTGCGCTTTAAACAGAACCCTGAGACTATCAAAGAGCAGGTGCATTTATACGGAGACTTGATTACACACAGGTGCATTCTCTTTATCATCATCAGTCATTTAGGAAAACATTGGATCATTCAAAGATCCTCACTGAACTTCTGGAGTGAGTTTTCTGCACTGAAAGTAAAGGGGCCGAATAATATTGCACGCCCCACTTTTCAGTTTTTTATTTGTTAAAAAAGTTTAAATTATCCAATACATTTCGTTCCACTTCACGATTGTGTCCCACTTGTTGTTGATTCATGACAAAAAATGTAAATTTTATATCTTTCTGTTTGACGCCTGAAATGTGGCGAAATGTTGAAAGGTTCAAGGGGGCCGAATACTTTCGCAAGGCACTGTATGTCTCACTGACTGCAGGAGAACATGGACCAGTGGACTCACTCCTTCACTGTATCCAACAGATCAGTGATTGGATGCAAAACAACTTCCTTCAGCTAAACGCAGACAAAACTGAAATGATTGTCTTTGGTCCCCAAAAACAAAGAGAGAGTGTCATCTGTCACCTACAGTCTCTCTCCCTAAAACCTTCAAACAAGGTCAGAAATCTAGGGGTAATACTGGACTCAGACTTAAATTTTAATAGTCACATCAAATCAGTAACATCAGCAGCTTTCTGCCACCTAAAAAACAGGTGGTAGAGAGAAAGAAAGAATTGAGCTATTGTTGCCTTGCCTTGCCTTAAACCGACGTACTTCTAATGGACTGGCAGTGTATACAGTTGATGGCAGCAATTTCGGTTGCACTGAAATGGATTGAGCATTCAAACATCAGGCAAGTAGTAGTGTGTTCTTACTCTGCATCTGTTCTTTCGAGCCTACAAACATTTTGTTCGAAAACAAGGCAGGGTATGTTGTATGATATTTTGATTGCTGTTTACAGACTAAGTTGAAGTGGTAATAATGTCCTTTCTTTGGGTGCCAGCTCATGTAGGTATCAGTGGAAATGAAAAAGTTGACAGATTGGTTAAAGAAGCGTTGAATAAAAGTAAGATTGAAATGGAAATTAAAAGCAGCAAATCTGAAGCAAAAAGTGTTTGAATGGAGTGAATGGATGGTGTTGATTGGAGGGTGATGCGCCTGTGTGTTCGGCGACTCGCTTCCGTCCTCACCGTGTGTGGAATGATTGGAATAATATCTGAACTCTGAACATTGTAAAGCGCTTTGGGTGACCTTGGTCTGTAAAATGCGCTATATAAATAAACATTACTTACTTACTTACTTGTTTGGCGACAAGATTTTAAGGAGTGGCAGAAGTGGTGGGATTCTGGAACTAAAGGCAGGAATTTGTATCAGATTAATAAGGTAGTGCACAGGGGAAATAGGAGCGAAGAAGTTGTGATCACCAGGGTTAGAGTGGGTCATTGCTCACTGAATAAAACATTGCAGATGATAGGTAAACATGAGACAGGGCTTTGTGAAATGTGTTAGGAGGAGGCTGCAGTAATGTAATCCTGCAGTGTAAGGGGTATGATGTGGAGAGAGAAGTTCTGAAAAATAGGATGATGGAACTGAGAAATAGGGAGTTCACTCTGCAGAATGTACTGGAGTGTAGTAGGAGTATAAGTAGACCGTCTACAATACTTTTTCGTTTTGTTTTTTTTGTGTAATCGTGATTTAGCCTGAGTTCACTGTTTGGCCCATACTCCAGAACAGTAGGAGGCGGTAATGCTCCTTCAGCTGGTTGAAACCGCCCTTATAACAACAGAAGAAGAAGAAGAACTTCCGGTTGCTCAGCTCCCGCTGCAGTTCAAGCTGCTCTTGCTGTGGCGTTTACATTTTACATTCATTGAAGCGAAATACAGCCTAAATCTGCATTCGAACCAAGCCGAATACTGCCAGGGCCCCTGCAGTAGAACCTACGGGCGTGTTTCGTGTGAACCCTTTACCGGTGAGTCCACCTGCTCTTCTGATGGTGTGTGTTGTGCTCCTCCTCCGTAGATCTGCAGTAACATGTATTCCGTCGCACTTCTGCAGATCTCTGTGACCTTCACAGAACGATCATAAAAGCCTTAGTGGGCCTTTCTTACCCACTACTCACCGGTGACTGACTTTGTTTTAGTTGTTGATGTGTTTGTGTTGTGTTTATGCACCGCAAATGTCCATGTGGTGCTACTTCGGTAAAGTTAGCTTGATATTCACAGATTCGGACTTCCGCGGTCAATATCTCACGAAAGCTACGTTGTTAAACGAAAGTAATTGTGCCAAAATGATCACCTCTACATAGGCTAACTACTACAACATCGATTTTTAAAATCCAATGCGCTGTTTTAATGCAGAGAAATCCATTGAACCCAATGCGCCGCAAGTGCCGAGAAAAGCACTTAGGGAGCGTCAACAAATGCCAAGAGCAGCTGTGTAAACGAATAAAAGTTTTTATTTTAAGCCAAGTACACGCACTAAACTCTCAAATACTATAAATAATGGCCATATCTAACTACTACAACCTTTGTTTTCAGCATTTCTCTTATTTTATATTTTTCATGAATAAATATGATTAAATATGAATATGAATTTTCAATAACTTTTTTTCAAAAGGGGCGTGGTCACCAAATTCTCAGGTATGATCAATAACTAACACGTCTAATTACTACAACCTTTGTTTTCAGCAGAAATATCTTTTTTATATTTTTTATGATTAAATATGAATATGAATTTTCAATAACTTTTTTTCTAAAAGGGGCGTGGTCACCAAATTCTCAGGTATGATCAATAACTACCATGTCTAACTACTACAACCTTTGTTTTCAGCAGAAATATCTTTTTTATATTTTTTATGATTAAATATGAATATGAATTTTCAATAACTTTTTTTCTAAAAGGGGCGTGGTTACCAAATTCTCAGGTATGATCAATAACTACCATATATAACTACTACAACCTTTGTTTTCAGCATTTGTCTTTTTTTTTATATTTTTCATCAATAAATATGATTAAATATGAATATGAATTTTCAATAACTTTTTTTCAAAAAGGGGCGTGGTCACCAAATTCTCAGGTATGATCAATAACTAACATGTCTAACTACTACAACCTTTGTTTTCAGCAGAAATATCTTTTTTATATTTTTTATGATTGAATCGTCAATAGCTTTTTTATAAATGGAGAAGAGACCTTTACCAGGAGTGTAAATTAGACAGAATGTAATGCATTCCTTATGTTTGGGAATGTGGGAAATAAAAGTTGTTAAAACTCTTTTTTTTTTTGTTACTTTATTGTGCCATAAGTTTCATATTACAATTACACAATTAGTATTTCAGAATTAACACAATATATATTTCTGTTTTTTGTTGTTAAAAAAAGTTGTTAAAAATCAAAGACTTACATTATGAGAGTATGAGTGTTGTATGTTTTGGGGCTTGCTATATTGTATGGCCTTTATGTTTTTTGTTTACATGGAGCAGCTGACAAGGCACAGCAAAAGTAGAAAAGGGGGATAAAACGCAGCAAAGAATGGATTTGAGATTCATAACGACAGTCGCTGCCACTAAGCTTGTACCATCAATGCATCATGCATGTGACACAACTACCAAGCTGCCTTGCACCCCCAGAAACTTATCTTTTTTACCAGGCCAAATACTGTATACATCTTCAATTTGTACTTCTTTTTTTTCCTATCTGATGAAGCTATATATAAAAATAATTCAAGATTCAAGATTGTTTTATTTGTCAAACCATGTGACTGATTCGAAAATATATTTCTCTGATCCTTGATTGTGAAGCGGGGGGTGGGGGAAGAGGGGTGGGAGGGAGGGCAGGGAGTTCAGCTTCCCGATGGCCCTGTGTACGAAACTGTTCTTAAGGCAACTCCTTAACTCCCCCACCACGTTAAGGTGGCAGTCCAAGGGGGGAGAAAAAAAAGTTATTGAAAATTCATATTCATATTTAATCATAAAAAATATAAAAAATATATTTCTGCTGAAAACAAAGGTTGTAGTAGTTAGACATGGTAGTTATTGATCATACCTGAGAATTTGGTAACCACGCCCCTTTTAGAAAAAAAGTTATTGAAAATTCATATTCATATTTAATCATAAAAAATATAAAAAGATATGTCTGCTGAAAACAAAGGTTGTAGTAGTTAGACATGTTAGTTATTGATCATACCTGAGAATTTTGTGACCACGCCCCTTTTTGAAAAAAAGTTATTAAATTCATATTCATATTTAATCATAAAAAATATAAAAAAGATATTTCTGCTGAAAACAAAGGTTGTAGTAATTAGACGTGTTAGTTATTGATCATACCTGAGAATTTGGTGACCACGCCCCTTTTTGAAAAAAAGTTATTGAAAATTTATATTCATATTTAATCATAAAAAATATAAAAAAGATATGTCTGCTGAAAACAAAGGTTGTAGTAGTTAGACATGGCCATTAGTTATTGTATTTCAGAGTTTAGTGCGTGTACTTGGCTTAAAATAAAAACTTTTGTTCGTTTACACAGCTGCTATTGGCATTTGTTGACGCTCCCTAAGTGCTTTTCTCGGCACTTGCGGCGCATTGGGTTCAATGGATTTCTCTGCATTAAAACAGCGCATTGGATTTTAAAAATCGATGTTGTAGTAGTTAGCCTATGTAGAGGTAATCATTTTGGCACAATTATTTTCGTTTAACAACGTAGCTTTCGTGAGATATTGACCGCGGAAGTCCGAATCTGTGAATATCAAGCTAACTTTACCGAAGTTGTGGTGCTGATGCTAATTTAGCGCTAATCTCAGCACACACAGACATGTTCTTGGTTGAGCCAAGTTTAATTCTATTTAAACCGAACTGTACAGTACACTTTGCAGATTGTGTCAATTTTTTTTGCATTGTTTAGATTGCCATTAATGCCCCTTCTCCCAACTTTTATGAATGGAATGCCTGAGCGGCTGGTCCAGAACAAAGCAACAAATAGACAAGACACAACACACTAAAATAAAACGGACAACATAAAACAATAAAAGTCCCCAAATCTCTTTAGAGGTGGCAACTATACCAGTGTTTCCACAGTGCAGAGGTAAAATGAATGAATTAAATGTTCATCAGTTGAATTTTTTTTTTGCTTCAGATTTGCAAACGTACTTCACCTTAACCTAATTTAGAAGATACAAAAGATAATAATACAATAAATAATGCTACATTTATAATCTCTCTCTCATATATCAAAAATACACTATACATACATGCGTACACATGTCTACGCAAATAAACATACATTAACACATGTACACACATCAGCATATACACTATAGGCAAGTGAACACATCTACATGATTTATTTATCTAAATATGTATAGTTTTTTGTTTCCTATATATTATTTGCAATTTTTAATATACTCCTGACATTATGGTTTCCTAGTATATGATTATATTTCCTAGAGTAGGTAAAGTGTTTGCCCTCTCTAAGAATATTGAGCCAAAATGGTTTCTTTGTATTCCTTTTTACATATTTTTCATGTCTGGACTTCCCTTCAGCTCCTCACTCATGGCGTTCCAGAGCCTCACCCCACAGATAGACACAAACGTCATTGTAAGCTAGTTCACACTAGCGTTCAGACACATACACTTGTACATTAGGTTCCTCAAGTTGGCCTGCAGTGTGTTCACTTGAAAGGACACAAAAAGAAGCGCTGCTCCATCTGGGCCTTTTTAGCAACAGTCTGAAGGCATCTTGTAGGCCACTTTCAGTCTCTGTAGGCTGGATTTTTTTACTGTTCACCCACAGATGAGCGGTGTAAAGCGGGGTGCAGTATGCCCGAAACAAAGCCACTTTTACTGCATTAGAACAGGATCCAAATTTCCGCAAAAAAACATTAGCCTCATCGTCTGACAGGCGATCTGTCAGGATATGACCAAGATGTTTCCAGAGAGCTTAGTCAGGAAACACCAGGGCTCGGTCCTCTTTGGTTTGACAGGTCATAATGACACTTTTCCTTTTGTTATATTTGATATTGTTTTGTTCACCGTACGCCGAACACACATTAAGCAGCTGCTGGAGACCGGCGGAACTCGGACTGAAGATCACCAGGTCATCAGAATACATCAAGTGGTTGACGATACTATCTCCAGCAACACACCCAGTTCTACACCAGTTCAGTTCTTTGGAAAGGTCATTCATATAAAAATTAAATAAAATTGGAGACGGAAAACTCCCTTGTCTCACTCCATTGCTGACCTGAAAGGGTGCAGATACAGAGGTGTCCCATTTGACCTGCAGGGCTTAAAGCTGCACTAACTGACTTTGGGATTTTGAAGCCGCGGACTCGCTGGCCTCTCTCTTTCTGCTCCCCTCCCCGCACCCACGAAGCTATCGCCCCCCACACACACCCACTGTTGGGACGGAGCTAGCGTCTCTCAATATGGATAATACATGGATATGGATTTGCACGTGGATGGCGTGACCATAGAACGATAGAACCAGGAAGCGCGGAGGAACGAGACTTTCTTTTGGATGGCTGTCTCGCTGTGTAAGCAGTAACCGGTGACGAAGACGAGGAAGTTTCAGGTTAGCTCCTCGGCTTGTTGTGCTAACTCAGCCGTCTATGCTAACGGACCTGTAGATTTCTCACGAAAGTGGGGGCTAGTGGTCCGCTGTGATTGGTCACAATCTGCGACCCGAAACACATTCTCTTCCTTGTTTCATCAAAACTCGATCTAAAATATGTCACGCCAGCACAAATCTTCACTACTTTTTCTTCAAAAGGACGTATATCCCAATGCCCTAAACGGACATGGATAGCATTTTAGTAATTAATACAAAAATAAAGTCAGTTAGTGCAGCTTTAACAGTAAGACAGGCATCGCAGTACATATTTAGGAACATTGGCTTGACACAGTTTGAGAAACAATTTGGTTTATAGTTTAGTTTATTCGGTTAAAAGCAGTGGAGGCATCTAAAAAACACATAAAAGCAGTGGATTGTCTATTTTTATATTTACTTAACAATTCTTTAAAGCATAAATACACACGTCAGAACCATGTTGGGCTTTGAAGCCAAATGGATTGTCTGTGGAGCTAATGTGAACACTGAGCCTGCTCGGAAGGATTAGCTCAAATGTTTTCGACTGTAATTATCAGAGCTGCCCACTTTCCCTGTTTTGTCTTTTATCACGGGAACCAACAACAGACATCATTGAGTCTGGGATATAACCATGTACAACAAAGGTAGAGAGGCAAATGGCCAGAAGAGGGGCCAACCTCATACTGGCATATTTAAGATGCTCAGCAGAAATATGATCCATTCCTGTGGATTTATTATTTGATAACATATGAATTGCTTGTTGTACCTCATGCACTTTAATTGAATCAACAAAGTCAACATTGTTTACAGACAGTGCGGTTCACTTGAGACACAGTTAAACAGTTTTAAAATGTTTTCTCCACAGTTCTACAATAGAGTGGGACCCAGTGACTCCATACTGGGCTTATTCACACTAAAGGGCACAAAAGTGTGACAAAAGGCCAAAAAATAGATTTTGATAATCAGAAGATATTTTATGTTTTTCATGTTTCCAAACACCTCCTCTGTCCATTAGAAGTTGCTAGAACATAACTGTTTTATACATTAGACAAGTTTCCTATAGCGGCCCTGTTTATTTTATGTAACGGACGTGATGATTTGACGGAATGAGCTTTGTGCAAGTTTGATAGGTATTTTCAGATGTCCACATTTGATTCAGAGATTCTTTTTTACACAAAGTAGATGCAAAGTGATACTTTCATATTGTCAAGCAATTAAATGTGAAAACAGACCAGATTTTTTTTTTCTCAAGTTTAATTTTTAGAGAAAAGAGGACCGTCCTCATCACGTCCGTTATACATTTTTCAGGGGTCATTTAATTAATTTATTTTAATTTTTTCACGATTCCTTTTTATATCAAGTGATTTCCTTCTGTTGTGTTAACCATGTAAATCTTGTGGGATTTCATCTTCTGATTTTTCAGACTGAGGACATTTTATTTTCTATGTAACTGGCGTCACAGTAGAATGGTCCAATCAGAGGCTGATTTGGTCGTTTAAAATGTTGCTAAACATTTTTATGTCAATCTTTCCTTTAGATTTTTTCCACACTATCTCTTCAATGTGTCTGTGTTTGAAATCTTTCTTCCAATCTATGAAAGTAATTTTAGTTTTTAAGTTATAACCTTTTAAAGTCCAGATACTTCAATTGTCACTTTACTGTGAACACACTCATCTACAGTGTGAGGTAGACAGGGTTTGCTATTATTTGTACATTTAACCTGCTTCCAGAAGGCCTTGGTGTCATTATTTAAAATCTTATTGGCCATGGAGTCGGCCCGTATTGTTTCCTCATTTTTACACAGGAATCTAATGGCGTACTTATATTGTGCATTTGTACATTTTTTATGATCAAACAAAGATCCTGGTCTGGGTTTTCCTGCAGTGGCCTGGGGCCACATGAGAGTTCGAACAAGGTCTTATTTGGTCTTTCTTTCTGTATTTATAACATGGCGCACTTGTTTCAATTCATGCAGTAGAAATGTCTGAGTACAGAACAGAAATAGCTGTCCTGTGTCCAGCATCTGTACAATTGTAATCAGAGCATATTACTGCTCCTTTTGGCAGCACAATATTATTTATCAATATGTCAGTGTGAGCACAATAAACGGCAATCTCTTCAATATGTTTAACATCTTGCATGGTGGCTATCATGCCAATCTGATGAGCATTGATACTGGGATATGATCTGCACTGGACATTTCATATAAGTTGCTCATGGCCGACAGAGCAGCATGAGCATAGGCCTGTCACGATTACAAATTTTTCCTGGACGATTAATTGTGTCAGAATTTATTGCGATAGTATTGTTGTTCTGAAATCATTTTAATCTGATACAATGATAATGATGCAGGTACACCTTTTCAAAGAGAAATACACTTTTATTTTTAAAGACCACCGCCAGCGGCTTTTTACTTCTGGCGGAAGTAAAAAGCCGCTAGCATCATGCAAGCGGCTTTTTGTGTACAGTTCTTGCCAATAATGCAGCTCTGCAGCGTCTCTTTGTCCTGAGACCTTCCAGAGACTTTATATAACAGCAGTATGTGTTCACGGAGGTGCGTCATAAGTTTATTTTATTATTAAACGGTACTTTCGCATCGGCAAACACGCTAGCTAGCTAGTTAGCTAACTTCTGGTTAACTGCTGGTTAGCTAATTGCGCTAGTTTAGTCACTACTAGAGCCTGAATGAGAACAACTACTGTGTCCCCCGTTGTCAATCCTGGTTAAGTCCAGGTTTAGTCCTGGTTTAGGTCCTGTTTTGGCTGTATTTTGTATTTTTGAGTTGTTAGTCTGCTCGTGCCATGCGTGACCACCAACACAGGAGAGAGACGGGAAAACAAACAAACAAGCATGCAAATGGAATTCATCACGGCCAGGAAAACTACAGAGCTAATTTTAATTATCATGCGATTTATTGAATATCGCGACAGGCCTACATGGGCATCCTCTGTAGTGATGCAGTGGTCCAGCCACGAGACAGTGTGCCAGGCTTCACTTATATAGGTGTAACTTTGTTCAGGCAGAAGCTCCCTACTGGACAGTGTAAGGTGATAGTTTAGGAAGATTCATCTTGTCTTCTTAGTAGAATTAAAAGCATTGGTTCTTCTATACCAGACAATATAAGATTTTTTAATGGAAACGCTTCTGAGGAAGACGGAAGTTATCCGTCGAAACATGTCAAGGTAATAACACCACCAAAAAAAAAATCTGTCTGGTATAGAAGAACCAATACTTTTAATTAGTGCAAGGTGATTACCTGCACAGATCATGTTTAGGTGGCTCACAAAACCAAAGTTCTTATCCAAGATATTTGCATTTAAGGGTGTATTCAGACCAGAAAAGTCCTTTGGTCCACTTGCTTGGTCCGAACCATAAACGGACCAAACATTTTTCTTTTGCTCCGGTTTGTATTCAGACTTAGCCTGGTTGTACCACACCATAGTACAAATTACATTTCATACTAAGGTCTGGATTTGCTCCATTGAGCTCAGTGAACAGGTGGGAGGGGTTAACTCCTTTGGCAGATTGAAACGATTGGATCTGCCATGTAATGAGCCCGAGTGTGTTGTTAGCATTTAGCCTAGCCATCTCCTCAGATTCAGATCAGATTCAGTTTTATTTGCCATTTGCAGTAAAAAAAAACACATTGGAATACGATAGCAAAAAGTCTCCAGTGTACACAGACATAAAACAACATTAAAAGACAGAAATAAAACAAATAAAACAGTAAACAAATGTCACTGTGAAATCGATCGACTAGAACAGTTTCAAAACAAGTGCAAATCATTAAAGTGCTCTGTTCACACTGATAACAGCTTGTGGATAAAAACTGTTAGCGTAACGATGTCCTGCATCTCAGCGAACGATATCTTCTGCCAGAGGGAAGAAGCTGGAACATGGCTTTTCCAGGGTGGCCAGAAGAGTCATTGACAATCCTACTGGCTTTGTTTAAAAGTCTGGATTTATAAAGAACCTCCAGAACAGGAAGCTCACAGCCCACGGTCCTCTTTGCAGAGCGGAGCACCTTGTTTAAAGCTCTCTTTTCTTTATCTGTGATGTTTCCAAACCACACAGACACAGAACCAACAAGTAAACTCTCAATGGTGCAGCCATAAAAGTTAAGCAGAATCTTAGAGTTAGTGGTACATTTTCTAAGTTTCCACAGAACGTAGAGACGCTGACGAGCTTTCTTAACGACTTGGTCAGTGTTTTTAACCCATTTCAGGTCGTTAGACAAAGTTAAACCCAGAAACTTGCACTCCTCTACGATCTGCACCTGGGAGTTGTCGATTACGACAGGCAAATGAGAACTATTGCGACTGAAGTCGTAGACCAGTTCACATGTTTTGGATGCGTTCAACTGGAGGTTGTTAGTTTGACTCCACTGAACCACATTTTGTATCTCTGCTCTATAAGAGGATTCATCATTGTTACTGATGAGACCGATGATGGTGGTGTCATCAGCATATTTAATGATCAAGTTTGAGTCAGCGGAGGACACACAATCGTGAGTGTAAAAAGTAAAAAGCAATGGACTCAAAATACATCCCTGAGGAGAACCAGTGCTCACAGAAACAACATCAGAAAAACAGTCATTGATTTTCACTCTCTGAGATCTGTCAGTTAAAAAGCTAAAAAACCATTTACACATGGCAACACTTAAACCGAGAGACATGAGCTTTTCAATCAGTTTACCTAGGACAAGGCAGTTAAAAGCAGAGCTATAATCGATGAAAAGCATTCTGGCCACAGATTTACTAGTGTCCAAGTGACTGTAGACAGAGTTCAGAGCAAAGGAGATGGCATCCTCCACACTCCTGTTCTGTCTGTAAGCAAACTGGAGCGGGTCAACACTCACAGGGATCTGGCTCTTAATGAAGTCCAGCACAAGCCGCTCAAAAGTTTTCATAAGAACAGACGTGAGGGCCACAGGACGATAGTCATTCAGGCATGTCAGAGGAGTTTTCTTTGGAACTGGAATGATGGTCGACTCTTTAAAGCAGTTCGGCACAGTACAGTTCCTTAGCGACAGGTTGAAAATGTCTGTTAGCACAGGGGCAAGTTGCTCAGAGCACAGTTTCAGGACACGAGGAGGGATGCCGTCCGGGCCTGGGGCTTTCCGGACTGTGGTCCTGGACAAGACCCGCCGGACTTCCTCCTGAGTCACGGTGAAGGTACCTTGATTGAAACACTCAGGGAATACAGTAGGACAGGCATCAGCGGATTCAAAGCAACAGTAGAACGTGTTCAGCTCGTTTGGCAGAGCTTGGCCGACAGATGCAATTTTCCCAGCGCTAGGTTTCCACGATGTGATGGCTTTAATACCGTTCCACATGCGACGAGGGTCATCTTCCTCAAAATAACTCTTTAACCTGTCCCCGTAACTGCGCTTTGCAGATTTAACTCATTGTGTGCCATTCACGCACAAATACGTCAAATTAAATAGTAACGTTGTGTTGTGAAATTGCCTTTCCCGCTATTTTCACGTTCCCAAACGTCTATTGTATCTAATATGTGGGGATGACTTGAGACCATATTTTATCAAGCCAGCAGGTGGCAGCATTTCTCTCTGGATGGTTTGAAAACAGTTAGGTGCACATGTTGTGACTCTTTTTTTTCTCAACTTTCTGGTGATTTCAGTAAAACTTCCCTCTACTCAACGGAGGATTACAGGGGAACGAAACAAGCTAGAAACAAAATTCTTTTTGCTGTTGAAAGTAGACAGTCCATTCTTTTAGAATCTGGTGTTGTCATAGTACACAATATTCTGTGGGTCTTTAAAAATCAATAAAAAACCATCAGAAACGGCTGGCAATATGGAAGTACCTGTTCTGAAATGGGCTGGCAGTCAATGAGTTAATAGAAAGTTTCAATGAGTAACAGGATAACTTAAAAGCAACTGTCATTTGATTGAAACGCCAACGCACGCTCATGAAGTTTCAGTTTTACTTCCGCGTTCATCCAAGGGTTTTGACTAAAATGTTCTTTAATGACCTTCTGTGGGACACAGGAGTCAATACAGAAGCGTAGACACAGCGTCACAGAATTCATTGACGTCCTCTGACTGAAACACAGACCAGTCCGTAGCATCAAAACAACCTTGTAGCTTCATGCTAGCCTCCTCAGACCAACACTGCACAGTGCGAGAGGTTGGTTTATGTTCCCTGCTCCTCTGAGTATACGAAAGAAGGAGAACAGAGGAGTGGTCAGACTTTTCAAAAGGAGGTCTGAGACTGGACCTGTAAGCTCCCTTCACGTTACTGTAGCAGTGATCCAGAACATGTGCCGCTCTTGTAGCTCGAGTCACATGTTGGTAAAAGTTCGGGAGTACAGTCTTTAAATTACATTTATTGAAATCCCCAGCAACAATGATGACTGCGTTAGGATGAGCAGACTCATGTTTGTGGAGGATCTCGCTCAGATCCTGTAGGGCTACTTTGTAATCCGCACGTGGGTGAATGTAAACAGCACATAAAAATATCACAGAAAACTAACGGGGAAGATAAAAAGGGCGGCAGCTCAAGACCAGGCATTCCAGATTGGCAGTACATGTTTGGTTCACAATTCGAGTGTCCGTGCACCAGCACTGATTAATTAAAAGGCACACACATCCGCCTCTGGCCTTGCCCGTGGTCTCCTTCACTTCGAATCCCGGGGGCTGAACAGCAGAGTTCGGGACGTTCGAGTGGAGCCACGTCTTGCTGAGGCAGAACACAGCGCAGTCCCGGGCCTCGCCCTGGCTCTGGAACCGACACAAGAGCTCGTCCGTCTTGTTGGGCAGAGACTGTACGTTGGCCAGGTAGATGGAGGGCAAAGGGGTCCTAGAGGAGCGGCTACGAACGAGCAGACCGCCTCGCCTTCCCCGGTGTCTGCGCCTCCTTCGCCGACTCGAGGTGCCCAGCTCCACACCGCGGAGAGTACGGTGGAGACGCCCGGTCCCCTCGCTCTGTTGGCGGCCACCGCCGCGGCCCGCCTGCCGTGCTCCACGGGCCTCTCGAGTGGGACACTCGAAGTTTGTGCACCTCAGTTAGGGTAGTACGAGTGACCCGTCACACGCAAGGTCCCGAATGTTAAGAAGCACCTCTCGGTCATACTTCACAGTGGCAAGTGACTCAAAGACAAACAGCAACAAAACACAGATTGTGCACACTAGAGCTCTCACTGCGGCGCCATGACACTCTCCTAGAGAGAGCAGGCCGACCCAAGTCAAGCAGAACCCCATGGCCAGAACTCCTTTGCTGCTAACGGAGTAGCCCCACAATCTTGACCAGCGATTACATTTGCTAAACATTCCTCTTGCTCCTGCTTCAATTTCTTGATTGAACCAGACCGGATTACTTTACTATCACATTCTTCGCCATTGCCAAACTCCAACCTGCCCGTTCAACACAAACTCCTGACGTCACCGGCACCGACCTACAACACCCGCCTCCCGCGCTCTCTGAGTAGCCGGTCGAAATACCGATTATATTCGCTAACACAGGGACCAGACCCAGACGTTACATGCAGTGAAATGATGATTGAGCGGAGTGTACGGATGGCTTTGGCCAGGCTAATTCAGACACTACTTTTTTGCAAGTACATTTTTTTATAAACATAATGACGCATTTGACAATCGGCGCTCCTATTGGACAGCAAGAGTTTAACGGAGAATAGATGCCAAAATGGAGGAAAGTATTGAGCTCCTACGAGCTGCATGTCTGCTAGGAGTGTGACAATATATCGATATAACGATATATCACAATACTTTCTCCCGCAATCAATTATCGATATGCATTTGCAAAGTATCGATTTAAATGTTTTTTATCAATACTTAATATATGCCTACATTGCGCATCTCCATTCAATTTGTCATGAAATAAAGTGGATTTTCTTCACTTAACATTTTTCTTTTATTTATGCCATAAATTAGCATATGGTATATTTGACCAATATATTGATAATCGTCATATCGTTTATATAATCGTTATCGTGAGCTTTCTTTCGCGTATCGTGAGGTACCCTGAGGTTCCTACCTCTATTGCTGAGAGATTAGTCTCTCATAAGTGCAGTAGCTCTGTGGGTAATAAGAATGTGTGTGTGGGAGCGCGCCGCGGTGATGAGCGTTCCTCTAAGGTGGACAAAGACTGAGCGAGAGCTAAAAGAGCGAAGGTATGAACCAAAGAACACAATTCACAACATGATACGTGATATTGTTTTTTGAGACGTGAGACTCGTGAGGCTTAATAATGCAAATGATTTGAAGATGCTGCCATTAACATCACTGTATAGTGTGAATAGTTTTAACTCCATAAGCCTGTTGCGGCATTGGTCAGGAGACCGTTCGTAGCCCCCCTCCTTCATTTTCTCGCTAGACAAAACACTATCGCATTTTTGTGTCTTTTCCAGAAGTTGGGATGTATGTGCCTCTGCCCAAATTTGAAGGAGGCACAGTGTCTCATCATCCGCAGCCTCGATGTTGCCGTTTCTAGCCTCCACTACGCCCGGTTGCTTTGGCACTGAGGGCAGGCCCGCACCCTCACCATGGCCAGCTCGTAATTCCAGGGTGCACACCCGGTTGCTCACATTCAAAGTAATAGCACGGAGGCTTTCACTTGAGTCTGCTCGCAGGTTCAGTGCATGCTGCGAGGCAGATATTTCACCCTGGATGTGCTCCATTTTGCGCAGCAAGCCGCACACATCTATAATTTTGAAAGTAATCGGAAGTTCATCCAAGTAATGAGACACAATTCTTGGGATTTTGTCTCCACATTCATTCAACACTTTGAGACATGCTTTAACGTTGGTCGCATCTTCATGTATTCCTTAATGGGAAACACGCTGCGTAGTAGCGCACAGCTGTGTCCTCTTGGATGTTTCTATCCACTCAAAAACCATTGAGACTCTGTTGAAGCTTTAACAGATGCAGAGGCCTCTTCACCAACACTAAACCAAATGTGTTTTTGTTTCTCTTGTTGCAGTGATGGCGGCTGTGAGCTCTTCTCTCTGTGAGGAGCAGTTTCTCTGCTCCATCTGTCTGGAGGTCTTCACTGATCCAGTCACAACACCGTGTGGACACAGCTTCTGCAGCATCTGTATCAACAAACACTGGGACACCAGTGTCCACTGTAGCTGCCCACTTTGTAAACAGGACTTCAGCCCAAGACCAAAGCTGAAAGTCAGTACTTTTATGTTAGAAATGATCTCTCTGCTCAGAAATAAGCCTCAAGATGAAGACACAGTGATGGAGGCTCCGTCCACTGCTCCAGGAGAGGTCTGTGACCTGTCCACTCCTCCAGGAGAGTTGGACTGTGACATCTGTCTAGAGCCCAGGCTCAGAGCCCTGAAGTCCTGCCTGCTGTGTCTGATGTCGTACTGTGAGAGCCACCTGCAGTCACACCTCACAAACCCCCGTCTGAAGAGGCACCAGCTGATCCACCCTCTGCCCAACCTGGAAGAGCACATCTGCCCTAAGCACCAGCGGCCCCTGGAGCTCTTTTGTAGGGACCACTCACACTTCATGTGCGTGCAGTGCAGTTATACAGAGGATACAAAGCATCATACTGTCTTATTGAAGGAGCAGGGAGAGGAGCAGCAGGCCACACTGAAGAAACAGATCAAAGACAGACGTGTGAAAGTCCAGGAGATCCAGCGCTCAGTGGAGCAGAGTCAGAGAAAGGCAGACGCAGAAATACAAGAAGGTCTCAGAGTCTTCACCGCTTTGATGGAGTTTGTTCGACAAAGTGCAAACAGCTTCAAACGGAGCATTGTAGAAAAGCATCAGAAGGTGGAGGAGGAGGCGTCTCAGCTGATAGAGCAGATCCAGACAGAGATCTCTGAGCTGGAGCAGAGAGGAGCTGAGATGGATCAGCTGTGGACCTCTGGAGACCACCTGTCCTTTGTCCAAACCTTCACTACAGTCAAACCTGCTCCACAGCTCAGAGACTGGAGCCAGAAGACTGTCAGGACCCCGTCGTACAAGGGGACAGGGGCCCAAGCTGTGTCTGAACTGAGGAACAAACTGAACACAGAGATGGAGATGTTCTTTAAAGCAGAGTTAGAGAAAGTTCAAGAGTTTGCAGCTGAGGTGTCTCTAGATCCAGACACTGCACATCCACGATTAGTTCTGTCTAAAGATCTCAAACGGGTTCATTACGGTGACCAAGAACAGAATCTCCCAGACAACCCTGAGAGATTCACGACCTATTTCAGTGTGTTTGGGAAACAAAAGTTCTCATCAGGAAAGTTTTATTTTGAGGTTCAAGTCAAAGGAAAGACAGGGTGGAATCTAGGAGTGGCCAAAGAGACAGTAGATCGAAAACGTAGAAGGCCTCAAACTATACACAATGGATACTGGATACTCTACTTGTGTGAAGGTCGTTACTTAACATCACACCACCCTCCTGCACATCTCTCCCTCCAGTCGTGTCCAGAGAAGTTGGGAGTGTTTGTGGATTATGATGAAGGTCTGGTCTCCTTCTATGATGTGGATAAAAAGTCTCTTCTTTGGTCTTACACTGACTGTGGCTTCACTGACAACATTCTGCCGATGGTTCATCCATGGTGGAATGAAGATGGTGTAAACTCTGCTCCTCTGGTCCTGACGCCTGTTGGAAGTTAGTTCTAAAGTTTATTATTGAGACTTCAACCTGTTGTTGTCGACTATTGCCTCTGTAAGGTGACACAGAGGGCACGACTCGGCAAACCTGGCTCCATTCAGACGTTAGCCAGCAAGCAGGATAAAGTAAACATACGCTCCGGGAACGACCCTCCTGAGTTACATCTGAGGAATAAAGAGGGTCGAATGGAGAAGTATCATCGGCCATAAAGATAACAACCGTCAACCTGGGGCAATGAATCGACTACAGGACTAAACATCTCTGCCCCCTACCCGGCGAGTTCAGAGATCAAAGTCCTGCACTAACTCTAAAAAACATTCCTCCCCGGGACAACTGGCGATCCACCAACGGCGTTCTGACGCCCCCCAGTGGACACTAAACACTAGCCCACCCAAGATAGACATTCGAAACCATCGCTCTGTGAAGACATTATTCTGATAACCTTTACTGGCTCTACCCGTGTGTAACATTGTCTGTAATGTAAATACGCTGTGTGTCGGTATATGTGTTATGAACGTCAAAAAGGTGGTATGGTGTGTGCCGTTGTAACATGTCTGTCCAGGGAGACGCACAAAGATGACGTCATGGACGCGCCTCCTTTGGAATACAACAAAACCACAAGCCGCACAGAGAATCTTTCTCTTGGTATCCCTTGCAATCAACCTAGCAACCACAGGTACGCGTCTCCTACGAGACCTCCGGCCTGCAACAACTTAGGCCTCTCTACCTCCACGAGGACAGCCCACGACACCCGCTGTCGGAGACCACAAACTATCTCCACCAGCCACTTTCCGGCTCTGGACGCCTCCTCACGCAACGCTATTCTAGACGGCGTGTGTGTGTGGGAATTTAAAGTTTGGATTGAACCCGCTGGCTTTGTGTCTCCCTCCTGCCCGAACAAAGGAGCACGTGGACTGCCCATCCCCTTCCTTTCTTCATACCCCATTCTTCAATACGGACTACGTCAAAGTAAGACTGTTCTAATTGCCACGTTAGTGTGTAATTCATGTGATATGTTTAACATCTCTGTTTAATGTGACCAAACCCCTCCTCGTTGATATTCTTCTATTTTCGTATGTAGTCAATAAACCCACGATAAACTTAAGTCATCGTCAAAGTGTCTTTTTACCAATCTTTTGATATCCCTGGCTGATTTCGTACTCAAAACCCATCAGATTGTGAGACTGATCGAGGCAGATTAGTTTGGATCTGTTGCAGACTTTCACTGTTCTGCTGGTGCCCCATAAATAAATTCAGATCCCTCTCTGTGGAACGGCGAGGCTCTATCCTAGAGACTGGCTCTTCCACAGTACAATTTTCTTACCCTACACCTCACACTAAAATATTTCAGCTTTGATTTTAGTGCTTTGGAAAGTGTCATATGTTATGTTGGTGGTGTAGAAGAAATAAGAAACTTAGTAAGTCTTTCAGAACAATTTACTGCGGAGAACTCAGGAGCATGGTCATAGCATTTTCTTACATTCCATTTCGTCTCCCTCTATCCTTGTGCCGCTATCACATGGTACTAGCGCCCTCTGTAGGTCAGGCGTATGACTGTTATTACAATGCTTGTATGTAAACACAACATCTCCCCTGTTACTCATAAAAGGCAACATCTCCTATTATAGAACTTATGTAAAAAACAAGTGAAATATTCTCCTTATAGAACATGTGATTTAAGGTAGTTTTCTCATCTTTAGTAATTATAGTAATTAGCTGCTATACATTTCTCTTAACTAAAATCTGAGTATAAACTTAAAGTGAGCAGCTGAAATTACAATCTTGCATTACAATTATTAATGAACAATAGTTGTAACAAGGGTGGTATACGTTTCCTTTTGTTATCTTAATCTTTGATGTTATTTCATTACAAAGTCTTTAGTCCATGCTGGTGGTTTGTGCGCTCTTTGTGGGATGGCCCGGTTTGGAACAGTCTCTGGCAAGCTAGTGTTTTGTCCAGAAGTGCTAGCTTGAGAGCGTGATTCCTCCGCTCTTCCAGGGCAAAGAGAAAGACGTGTTGCATTCCACCTTTTCCCGTCACTTAAGATGAAGGTGCTGTATCCGGTTTGTTGTTGAATGTTTAAAGGATCAGTGTACTGTCTCTCTCCTTTCCCAACATGAAAAGGCTTCCGTATGCGCACTTTGTCTCCCACTGCAAGTTTAGGAGGTTTAGCACCTCGCTTTTTGTCAGTGTATTTCTTACTTTTGGCTTGCTGCAGAGCGACTCTGGATCTCACTTTGTCGTAACGTCCGGTGTCATCACGTTGTGGCAGAATGTGGAGCTTGGTTCTCATAGGTCGTCCTCTGAGCAGCAGGAATGGAGACTCGTTCGTTGTAGCATGGGGTGTGGCTCTGTAGCTTTGGAGTATGGCAGTTACTGTTGGCTTCCATGGCTTTTGCACAGCCTGTGCTCCCTGGATACAGTCTTTGAGCACTCTGTTGAACCTTTCAACACTCCCATTGGCTTGAGGATGGTACACGCTTGTTCTAATGTGCTTAATTCCTCTCTCTCTCATGAAGTTTGCAAAATCACCAGACGTGAACTGTGGGCCGTTATCAGTAGTAATTGCACAAGGATTACCTTCACGCGCAAAAACAGCTGACAGGAAGGTAATGACAGTAGCTGCAGTTGCATTTGGGGTAAAAGCTACTTCAGGCCACTTACTAAAGTAGTCCACCATAGTGATAGCAAACCTACAGTCCTGAGGTCCACGTTCGAAAGGACCGACTATGTCCACAGCCACATGCTGGAAGGGGCCTTCAGGAAACTCTACAGGTTGTAGCGGAGCAGGTGACACTTTGGCAGTCTTGTCACAGGACTGGCATACTGTACACGAGGAGAGGACACTATGAACTAAGCTGTCCATGTTTGGCCACCAGTAAAGTTCTCTGAGGCGTTGCTTCGTGCGTACAAGTCCCTGGTGTCCTTCGTGTGCAAGCTGTATTATGCGCTCTCTGAGTGAGTCGGGGACTACTAGACGAGCACCTCGGAAAACCAGTGGGGAATCTACTGCAAGCTCATGTCTGATAAGAAAGTATGGCTGTAGGTCACTGGATAATGACTTTTTGGTTTTTGGCCATTTGGACTGACTGATCTGCCTTAGCTTTGTGAGTATGGGACAGTCCTCGGCCTCTGCTTTAAAGTCAGCGAGAGGCAGTGCAGTAAGGAGCTCTGAGATTTCAGCTATCTCAACAAACAAGTCAGGTTCAGGTTCAGTCAGTGGAGTTGACTCAAGGGGAACACGTGAGAGACAATCTGCCAGCACATTTTGGTTTCCAGGGCGGTATTCAATGTCGTACTGAAAGCACATTAGCCTGGCTGACCATCTGGCAACTCTCATCCCTGCTCTATTCATACCTTTGGTGTTGAGGAGCGTAGTCAGGGCCTGATGATCCGTGCGGAGTGTGAATCTGCGTCCCCAGACGTATGTCCTCCATCTCTCGACAGCCCACACGCATGCGAGGGCCTCCTTTTCCGTAGTGGAGTACTTCCTCTCAGCAGGCGTCAGTGTGCGTGAAGCAAAAGCACGATGCGCTCTGTATTGTCTGAGTGAATCTGCGTCAGGACAGCTCCTAAGCCATAGTCAGAAGCATCTGTTGTGATGACAGCTGACAGTTTTGGATTGAACATGGCAAGAGCAGGACTGTCCAGTAGTAGCCGTTTCAGCTTTGTGAAGCATTCATTCGCAACATTGTCCCAGTGTAGTTTAGCCTGCGGGCTAGTCTTGAGCAGTAGTCGCAGGGGTTCAACAAGTGTAGCATAGTTAGGGACAAACTTGCTAAACCATGAAGTCAGACCTAAGAATGAGCGCAGCGCTGGCATGTCTCTTGGTGCAGGTGCTTCAGCGATAGCAGTAAGGTGGTCTGTGCTCGGGCGCAAGCCTTCTTTGGAAATGACATGGCCCAGGAATGTGATCTGTGTTTTTGCGAAGGTGCTCTTCCCAAAGTTGATCTGTAGGCTGGCCTCACTTAGGCGGTTGAGGACTGCTTGTAGGCGCAGATCGTGTTCCTCTCTTGAAGCTCCATAGATAATGATGTCGTCCAGGTAGTTCTGTACACCCGGTAAGTCCTTCAGTATTGTCTCCATCATTTTTTGGAATGCAGATGGAGCGGAAGCAAGGCCAAAGGGGACTCGAGTGAACTGGAATAAGCCGTCATGGGTTATAAAGGCAGTCAGTTTGCGGCTCTCTGGGTGTAGAGGCAACTGGTGGTAGGCTGAGCTTAAATCGATCTGGCTGTAGTATGTAGCACCAGACAGTTCAGCGAACAGGTCCTCCATGTGAGGAAGCGGGTAGCAGTCCATGACGACACTTTTATTTGATTCACGCAAGTCGACACATAGGCGCAGAGCCCCTTGGCGTTTTCTTCCCGCCACAAGGGGACTCACCCATTCAGATGCATCAATTCTTTCAATGATGCCTGCTTGGAGTAGTCGGGTAAGTTCTGTAGAGACCTCTTTGCGTATACTGAGCGGTAGACGTCGTAGTTTTTGGCGCACTGGACGCACTGCATTGTTGACTTGTACTTTATGAATAAATCCTTTGACACACCCGAGTGTTTGAACTGGAGTAGTGTCAATGTTGTGCACTGCACCTTCGGGCTCCCCAGCAGGTGGCGTGTTTGCACAGTCCGTGTTGAGGATCACTTTGCCGTCAATGATGCTGACCCCCAGGGCTTTAATCAAATCCAAGCCCAGCAGGGGAGATCCGGCTTCCACAATGTAGAAAGTTGCTGGCACAGTACTGTCTTGTTCAGTAGTTGTAGTTTCTGCACGGAGACAACCAAGTACAGGTAAGTGGCCCTTGGAATAAGTAACAAGCCTAGCTTTTGGATCTTCGAGTGTGCAGCGTCCAAAATATTTTCTGTATATGGACTCTGGCAGTATGGACACAGCAGCTCCGGTATCCACTATTAACTCAAGTGAATGTCCATTTCCTTTTGGTGCTTCAATATTTACTGTGCAGGTTAATTTATCAAATGCTGCTGCGGCTAGTTTTACATCATCAATCCGGAGGATAGCGAGTTCTGGCACAACAACATCTTGTATTTCATTCACTGTTTTGGTACTTGATCTGCATACCTTGGCAAAATGTCCCTTTTTCCCGCAAGAATTGCATTGTACTGAAGCGGCGGGGCAGGTTCTGTCACTAGCCAAGTGTTTGTTCGATCCACATCTGAAACATTTGCGTTGTCTACTGGCATTGGAAACCTGCCTGGTACGGTCATGTGCAGAAGTCTTGGCGGGATTGGTGTCTCTCCTGCCGCGAATAAATGAGCGGGACGCTCCGACTGCCTGTATTGGCGCAGCGGGGACGTGTCTGTTAGCGGTCAACAGTGTGGCATTTTTTACTGCTGCCTCCACTTGTGTAGCAACTGTTACTGCTTTATCTAAAGTCAGATTGTCCTCCAGAAGCAGTTTATCACGCACTGCACTGAGGTATGTATTAGAAATGAGTTGATCGCGTATCATCTCCCCCTCCATTGTACCAAATGCACATGACGCAGCCAGGTCCCTTAGCGCGGCTACGTACTGTATTGCTGTCTCGTCCGAGCGCTGAACACGTTGTCTGAACGTGTGTCTGCATGCTACGACGTTGACTTTAGGCACGAAGTGTTTCTCCAGCGCAGCCATTGCAGAATCCATAGAATCACCTTGGTCCGGTAAAGTGTAAAAAAGGCGTTGTCCCTCTGGTCCAAGGCAGTGTAGTAGCACGGCTCTTTTCCTAGCATCAGGCCATGCATCTCCTGTAGCATTGATGACTAGCATATAATTCTCGAACATCCTCCGCCATGTAGCAAAAGGTATAGGCGGCTCACCAACGTGTGGAAGAAAAGACGGTGGGCACGGTACAGATGCACTCATCCTCGTCGCCAATTTGTTATGTTGGTGGTGTAGAAGAAATAAGAAACTTAGTAAGTCTTTCAGAACGATTTACTGCGGAGAACTCAGGAGCATGGTCATAGCATTTTCTTACATTCCATTTCGTCTCCCTCTATCCTTGTGCCGCTATCACATGGTACTAGCGCCCTCTGTAGGTCAGGCGTATGACTATGTTATTACAATGCTTGTATGTAAACACAACATCATAGTTCCTGAACACAGATATTGACACATTTGGTGTGTGTGTGTGTTTTTGTGTGTATTGCTGTGTGTTTTGGTGCTTTCAGACCGCCAACGCTGAAACGCTGAAGCCCCGCTCACCAGTCGCACATTCTCTAGTTTTCAGATGCAGGGGTCTTCAGACAGAGAAGTCCTGACCAGCACTGGAAGTGGCGGAAGTAGCCGGCGGGCTTTGATGCTAACAAGAGTTTAGCTAGTGGCTTCTTGTGTTAATTTCTGCTCCAATAATGCAGCTTTGCAGCGTCTCTGTGTTCAGAGACCTTCCAGAACTTTATATAACAGTAGATGTGTTCATGGAGGTGCGCCATACGTTTATTTTATTATTAAACAGTACTTCCGCATCGGCGAACACACTCAAAGCAGTTGCATAAAGTCACAGGAGCATGGTTTTCATGTTCCTGTGACTTTATGCAACTGCTTCGAGTGTGTTCATATGTTCACAAGCAGTCCCTCATTGTCAACCCTGGTTTAGTCCTGGTGAAGCTCCTGTTTTGGCTGTTTACGAGTATTTTCAGTCTGCTCGCTCAGACCGTGACCACTTTGCGGCTCTCTGATTGGTCGCTGCACGAGTGTCCCGAGGAAACGTTGAGCAAAATTCATCTCCAGCGTGCATTGATTCTCTGCTCCTGCTCCTCCCCTTCGACTTTCCCGCGCAGTCCGTGCGTGCGTACCGAAACGCACATGTGTTTTGACGCTCGAACGCACGTCACCATTGACTTTGCATTGAAAGCCGACGCAACGCATGACCCGGTCTGATGCGTGTGTGTGTCTGTATGCGTCTGTGTACAGACTCATACAGACACACTTCCAGGAGATTTTGTCCATCTCCTGGAAGTAGAGTTTCTGCAAATCACAGCGGCTTCTAAACATTTTCCATCTAAAAGGCTGTTTCCCTGAGTTTTGAGAAAGAGAAAAACAATGTAACGTTCACTTGTGCCTCACAGCGAGAAGGTCCTGGGTTCGATCCCACCTCCGGACCTCTCTGTGGGGAGTGTGCATGGTTTCCCCGTGTCTGTGTAGGTTTTTTCCAGGTGCAGCAGTTTCCCCCAACAGCTAAAAACAGGTGTTGATGTTTGAGTAGAAGACTAATGGTTTGGCATCTCGCTTCTGGCGGCACCATGTGGAGAGAATGGGAATTACAGGCAGATTTGCAAAGTGGATTTTAAACACTGTATATTTGCATATTTTTCTCATTTGACATATTTGCTGCACCATAAACTGTAACGAGCTTTGTGTGACATTGGTCTGTGATATAAAACATACTGTAAAAGTATGATAAAATATGAGGTGATGCTTTGAGTGGTTTGATCTTAATCTGACACATTCCAATAAAACATTTGTTGAATTTGAGTCATTTTTGTCTGGTTTTTCATTACTCCTTTGCAGTGTTAGGTTTTATACAGCACTTTTTCTGGAAACACTGGTGACAAACGACACAGCTGCCCTTGGGCACACTGCCAGAAGCGAGGCAACAAGTCTCTGCCATTGACCCCTCAGACCAACATCAACCATTCATACACCCCAGACTCATTGTAGTCCCTTTTTGGCCCGGAGAGCTATAAAGGCTGAGAGCTACTCCCTCCAAGATCCAGGGTCATTTTGGGGAACTTTTCTTCGCCTGGTTTTCTTTGAGTGTAATTGCTCATAAAACAGTCCTCTTGTGATGAAAAATCAAGCAGTATACTTTTTTTTTTCTTCAGTAGAACCTGGGGTTTTGCAATATTCATACTGTAGAGCTGTCATATCAATTATATAAAAATTATGGAATCATGAAGACAAAGAAAAGAATTAAATGGAAAATCTATTTCACAAAAATGTATTGAAAAAAACACAAAATTCTATAGACAACTTTTTAGACTTTTTTAGACGGATAGACTGTTATTTAGGGTCATGGGGATAACAAAAAACTACACTTTTTACAAAATTCCACCATAAAAGCTTCGCCCTGTCGGTACTTATTTTCCGATAAGGACCTGCGTGCTATACATTATCCCGCTTTTTATACGGCTTTGTATCAACAGAACACTCACAAAATATACTTAATTCAACTTTTAGGAATGCGGAAAGGTTTGTTTAATGACAGAAAATAAAATGGTTCCCAAAGGTTTTCCCCATGGCTATGCTAGCAACAGTTAGGCTAGAAACTGACAACATAAACTCTACCTTAGTACATCATTTTAACAGTATTTTAATGGTGCACTTTATTAATCTCCGTTGGGAAATTCAATCCTCTGCATTTGACCCATCCTGATGCCTCGAAGGTTTACGTCAGGTTTACGCCGTAGTAACAGCGCCCAGGAACCTATCTCCAGATGTTGATGCTCGGCTTGGCCAGGACTACCGGAGCTGGAGGATTTAACCTAGTGAGCATCTTTTTTAGTTGTAGGAGAAACCTACGCAGGCACAGGGAGAACATGCAAACTCCACTCAGCCACCGTGCCATATTTTTGTAACGAGACCATAACAGATACCTCTGTGTTAAGAATGTATATGTATAATATATTGTCCGAGCGTGGCTAGCTCCAGAGTGGCCAGAACTACTTGCAGAGTAATCTACACATCTGAAATACCAGCAGAAGGTGCGTTGCCAAAGAGCAGCGGATATTATTGTTTTAAGAGGTCAGTTATCAAGAAATAATGATCGTTATAACCTCTCACCCTCCGACATCTCAACTTTCCGAATACCTTTCCTCTCTCGTCTACATTGCACATGCTGTCCGGTCCAATAAATACTCCACGGCAAAAAAAACTAAATCCCATGAAAATTATAGCGTTCTTGCCGTTTGACCGGAGCTGGCAGCCGTGCTAAAAGCTGCCTCCCTCTGAGACGGAGTGGGGTCTCCAGACAGCCCCTGCCCAGGCTAAGAGCTCCGGCCGTCACCTCCATCTCGCCCTGGACCCTGGAGGCAGAGAGGCACCGTCCATTTCTGAGGCATACACTTTAGAATTTAAAAGAACTTTGAACACCCCAGAGGAGTCAATTCAACGGCTTTTAGTTTTGTAAGCGTAGTTAAAGAGGATATGTTCATTGCATTGTTTACTTTGAATGTGCTGGAAACGGCAGCGAGTCCTAAGTGTCTCTTAAACAGTTGTTGTTTTGAGTTGTTATAGAAATATTTTAGTGAAGCAATCTGAATTAACACCAAATAGTTATGAGTGTAAGTTATTAACTAATAGTCCACTCTGGATTCAGATACAGGCCATAATGCTCTGTTGGCAGCAGGTCAGTGATAGATGGAGACGTGCTGCATCATGTCTTTCAATCAAATCCCACCCACTCTGACCCCATGTGGAAAGCACAGGAGGTCAGAAAAGTGTGATGCATCCATTTTTAAGATGAGTATTCCAGATCTCCTCACCCACGAGGGCCCCACTGTTAGGTCTGCCCCTGTGTTTAAAGACCTTATGCCGGGTTTGATTTATTTAGAAATACAGTTTTAATACCATTTTATATTAGAAGAGAACTACTAAAGGTTTCAAAATCAGTTGTTTTTTTTGTCTGATCCCCCCAAATCGAAATAACCCCATAGCAACGCCCTTAGAGACGAAAAAACTTCACAGCCCTTGGTGACGTCAGAGTGGGTACGTTTCAACGCTGTAAGTTGTTTACAATTTGGTATTCGTTCTTTTGTCGCGGATATTCAAGATGACAACTATATTGTAACTTTTCAAAATGACTCCTAGATTGTATTGCTTCGTTGGCACTGAGATAGTCCAGTGATTGTGTTGATAGACTGCCAATCCAGATACTGGGGTTCAAATCCCAGCTCAGACACATTTTCACTCTCAAAACGGCAATTTATGTGTAGTGAGCAATTGTCACCTGAAGAGGGCAGTATTGTGTTGGGCATCAGTGGAGAGAAGAGAGAAAAGGCAGTCCTGTGGCATAGATCCATGGTTTTCAATGCATGGGCGTAACCCGCTGTGACGTCACACACAGGTTAGAGCATAGACAGCTTAAATTCATGAAAAACACGTTCTTTTTATAAAATATAGGATTTTTGTTGCCGGAATCTCTTTCAGATTGACATTGTCATGCAATTTTGATATCCACATTTTTTTTTTTCAAAAACCCGGTGTCCTGCCGAGTTGTGCCGCTGATGTAATGCTCAGCTGTTAATGATGTAATGCAAACCTGCGCATGCGCGTCTCACAGCAACCGAAACAAACCAAGATGGCGGACAGAAAGTCCGAGAATTGCTTTATAAGTTAAAACACGAACAAATTATGACACGAATGTCACTTTTAATGCAATTTGAGGCGATATGTTGACGGTTCCCTGTTGTCACATGCGGGTTTTAAGAGTCAAAGTTTCGGGTAAAGTTTAGTTTAAGCAGTCAACTGCGCCACACTGCTTATGTTATGATAGCAGTCCTCGGCAGCTGACGTACGTCCTTTTTTGCGCATGCTCAAATCAGACTTGTTTTCTCTTCTACCCGAAGCTGAAAACACACGTGAGTATGGCTCTCCGTTTTCAAATGGCATATATTTTGATTGTTTTAACGTTCTATCAGCGAATTTCATCCTGTGATTTGATAGGGGCTAAGATACATCGATATTTAGTGAAACAAACGCTTCTTATTTTTCTTCTGTAAAGCGTCTGAGTGTCCAGAAAAGTTCTGTATAAGTATGTATTGTTATTATTATTATTATTATTAGAACACCAAAGAGAAACCACCTCCGCATCAACAGACCAAAGAGAGGAAACATCTCCTCATAAACCGACCAAAGAGAGGAACCACCTCCTCATCAATGCAGGGAAGACCAAAGAAATGGTGTTCTTGTTCCGAGTGGTCTGCTGGATCAACAGCATCACAGAGGGGGAAGAAGCTGGACAAGGTCATCAGTAAGTTCAGCTCAGTCATGGGCTGTTCCCAGTGCAGCAGGTGGGGGACCATGACTGTCACCCCCTGCAGGACACTCTGCTCTGGAGAGCAGCTTCAGTGAGAGCTATTCATCCTCTATGTGTGAAGAAGAGGTTGCACAGGTCTTTCCTTCCTGCCGCTGTCAGACTGTACTGTGAGAACTGCTGAGCCTGTACATGTCATCTCGTCTGTAAATAAGTAGTAAGTAAATACTGTAACAATCACATTTTCCCACTGTGGGACAAATTATACCTTATTTTATTTAGGAGACAATCATGGCACTTTCTTGACCCACCAATCGAAAACAAGTGGAGGAAAAATCAAGAGGCTTTTGGAGGATTTGAAGAAGGGAAAAATAGCAGATTCACCAGGTAGGGATAGTAATGTCAGTAATATTTGTTACTTTGCATCTAACGTTTTTCCAATGCTTTTAGGACACTGCCAAATGTGACAGCTACACACCAATGGAACTTGAGAGTGAGAAGGTGCTTGACATACAAACAGAACAGGTATGTCTAGTAGTAAATATTACACAATTTATTGTATTTTCATTATAAATTAAAACTTTTGTGTTTCCTTAGAGCAATGAGGTAGGAGGGAGTTTTTACATGGAAAAAGTCTTGAAGCGGACTATAGTGTCACTGATTGTCACACGCAAGTCAAAACATTTCTCTTGTAACCAAATTCATTGTTTTCTCAGGGTATGCCCCATTGTACAAAGAAGAGCTAAATGAACAACTGATTGCCTAAAGATGTGCAGAAACCCAGACATCACAGCTGAAGCGTTATTCTTTGTAATAATTAAGAATACAAATCCTGTTAACATTGAAACTTTTTTTTGCAGGCTTTTTTGGGCAGGAATGCACTTAAATGAAAATGTCAAACGTGGGCAAGATTCTTCAAAAGGGCAGTCTTTATTCAAAGTTCCAACCCAAAGTACATCAAAGGAAAGCAAACAGCAAAGCCAACACTTGGTAAAGAAATAATACTGTACAAACATTACAGTACAATAACTTAATCATATATTATTACAGAGGCTGACCAGGACAGAAAGCCAACGCACTGGCCTTCAGGATCTGTGAACTCTTCGCGTATCCTGAGCACATCACATGCAGGAATGACCTGGCTCCCAGTCGTCCCGAGCACCAGCTAACCAACTCCACAAATCTGAGACTCCTGTGGAATTGGACACGTATGTTAATTATTGTAATTTTCTGTTTGCGTAGTGTACTATAATGTACTGAAATGTTTTGTCCCTTTGTCTGTTTCATGGTGTGACGACGAGACCATTTGCACCTGCTGACTGTCCTCCTTCAGCCCGACTCGTGGGCTGCACCCCTGCCTGGGAGCTGCCTCAGTCCTCGTTCTGCTGCCCCAGTCCCGCCCTGCGCCCTGGTCCATGTTCTGTAGCTTAGGTTCTGGATCTATAGCCTGTCCGTCCGTGAGGAGCGGATCCCTTTCTCAATGTGGTCTCCCTCAAGGTGTCTCACTTTTTTCCCACTGGGTTTTAGAGTTTTTCCTTGCCGATGTAGGAGGGTCTGTTAGACAGTTAAGTGTCTAACTAAAGGACTGGTGATGATCCAGGACACTTTAACATTCTACAACATTTATGGACATTTTTGCTCCTTATGGATCAATGGTTCTGTGTTGTTTTGCATTTCAGGTGTTTAAGTGTTCCTCTCAGATTTGTGTTTTGAAAGATATACAATGTATTGTGTGCTTTGGATGTGCCTGATATTTGTTAAATGAATTGATTTCTCAAAATGAAGTCTCCACGCTCTTTCAACATTATCAATATATTTATTTGACAGGGACAATGCAGACACAGTCATAAACAAAGCTTGCAGCTGATGTGATGAATATAGTTTATAGCAGATGCCAATTCACAACTCCTGTCCCTGGTTGGGCCTAACCAATCAAAGTCAATACAATTCCTACATTTCTAAAAATACACTTAGTTTACAGCCTTCAGACTTGATTGATCCACACAAAAAAACTACAAACGTGTTTTCTCTTGTATTTAAAGCTTGACATCAATGCGGGAACTTTACATCCTTTAGCAGGAAAATCTACACAAATTCAATTCAATACCACAGCCCATTTTTTATGCACAACCTAACATAAAGCCCATGAAAAAACCTTTGATTGGTTCCAATTGAAATGTTACTCACCAGTGTTGTTCATTTCTTTAATAGAAAGGATGCACCCGATCTTTCATCTGGGAAACTAGTCAAAATTCATCGATCCACGAATGAATTACATTTCAAAGGACAACATGGCCATGGCATGTAATCTCTGTGGTTACTGGTGATAATAATCCTGTGGTTGTTGTCATGGATCAGCTGCAGCAGAGTCTTGACAGAAAAAGTTTTACTATATATCCAAATGGCCATTTTTTTTTTTTTTGCAACTTCGAATTCATCCCATGAAAATTATTAACTGAACTGACAGAAAAGTGTGCAGTCCACAAGCTGTGCTGCTGCAGGTGATCGCTGGAGCCATACCTCTCCTCCACTTGAGCACAGTATCACTCGCACAGATCCACCATATTGAATACAGTACGATGCATGCATTGAATTAAATTTATTATTTCCATTATCAACATTCATCCAGTTGTAAGCTGTAGAGTTGCCACAGGACGCTTCATCAACCTACGTAAGCACCCGCGGACTGCTCTCATAACATTAGCATAGTGGTTTCATAGGCGCAGTTGACTGCTTAAACTAAACTTTACACGAAACTTTGACTCTTAAAACCCACATGTGCCAACACGGAACCATCAACATCTCGCCTCAAATTGCATTAAAAGTGACATTCGTGTCTTATTTTGTTCGTATTATAACTTTTAAAGCAATTCTCGGACTTTCTGTCCACCATCTTGGTTTGTTTCAGTTGCCGTGAGACGCGCATGCGCAGGTTTGCATTACATCATTAACAGCTGAGCATTACATCAGCGTCACAACTCAGCAAGCGGCACAACTCGGCAGAACACCGGCATTAAGGTGGGGGAGAGGCCTGGACGGGAGCCCCTTTTTGGGCCTGTGCATATACAGCCAGGTTCCAAGTTTATTTGCTACGCCCAAACCATTTCTGAGATGCCACTTCGGGATGCTGGCATGGGTCTAGACCCCGTATTTGTAGGCAAAATCCCCCTGGAGTATTGTTCGGCAGTATACACCCCATGCACACACATGTATGGTACACACAGGTTTAACCAGTCCCAGGCCAGCCCCAACTCTAAGTGTGCCGCCTACCTCACTGTTCCGGACATGTTTGGTACCAACCCAGTAGAAGGCCATATGTTCCTGTGTGGTTACCGTATGTATGATTGTCTGCCGGCAGGATGGATCAGCAGATGTGCTGCTGCCGTGCCCGCGGACCACTCGTACATTATCTCCGCCCATAAGCCACTTAGCCCCAGGGTAAAGCGGGACACTCCCTTGGTCATGCCGCTTCACGACCCACTGTGGGGCTCTGATGTGCCAGATGACCATAAGATCTGGACCACAGGGGAGAAGGTGATGCTGGCCCTGTTCCCAAGTCTGGGGGTGGGGAAACTGATGCTGAGAATGGAAACATTCAGCTATCGGTTTTCAGCATTTATAAACACCACAGTCTCAGTCTGAGAGGCACAGCGTGCTGAGCTCCATGGCTTGAGAGCAGTGGCCCTCCAGAACCGCCTGGTGCTGGACCATCTGACCGTGTCTACTGGTGGTGTCTGTGCCAGGGTGGGAAAATCCTGCTGCACATACATCCCAGCTCACGAGGAGGATGGAGGTTTGATTGAGCAGGGAATAGCCAACTTAACCAGGCTCCGAGATGCAATGGAGCGGGAGGAAGCGAGCGGTCCATTTTCATGGTCCGGCTGGCTGACCTCCTCTTGGCGACACTTGCTGATCAACATAGCCTCCATTTTGTTGGTAGGGATGGTGGTATTCTCGTGTGTCATCCCTTGCGCAGAGAAAATTATGAGCAGAGTTTTCACCGCCCATTTTACCTCCATTAATATACAGCCAAAACCGGGGGTCCGAGCCATCCAGTATTTTGAGAAAGAGCGTGACTATGACTCGGAGGATGAAGAGTACACCCATGTCCGGGTTGTAGGCTAGGGTTACAGGTGTCGGCGTGGGGAGGGGTGGAGGTCGGCTGATGACCGTCAGGTCCAGTAACGCTTTGCCCCCCCTGAGTCGGGGTCTGTGACTCAGCCAGTGTGATTAATGTAATCAAGAAAATAAGTGTGGCACCTAAAGTGTATTTATTATTAGGCCTTATTTTACATCCAAGTAGTCCTCCAGCCCTGTCTGATGTCACAGATGGACTTTGGTGCGAGGCCATGGAGACATTTTTCAAACACAAGAAATACAGACACAAAGATCATGACATGTCCAACCCTTATTAACAGCATTAATAATGAATTAATTAATAAATGAAATAATTAGCAAAAAAAACCAACCCATTCATGCACAATGTTATGTACAAAATGCTCCCTCAAGGAATAAATAAAATAAACCATGTCCAAAAGGGAGAAGGAAGATATTTATGTAACCCCGCCCCCTTTTCTACTTATCAATATAACAAAATAAAACCTTCCGACTTCCCTTTAACTTAAAAGATCAAGATTATCCAACCAGTAAAACTAAACACGACTCAATAAAATAATCAAAGCCGTTTATAAATATCACAATGTTTCTGTTTGATATCCACAAAAAATGACTGCCTTTTAAATAATGTTTTGAAATTATAAATATTATGGCAACGTTTTTAACAATCTTCCATACGATTCCATAATTTCACTCATACAGTAGATACAGACACACACAAACTCTTCTTTGATGTTTTAGCAAAAGGCACTTTGAAATGAAATGTTCCTCTTTAATTATAAACTCTTTCGCTTTCACAATGAACCTTTGAATGTTTCCTGGTTCTTGTTTGCTTTTTGCAAGAGGCGTTTTTCATGACGTCATTCCCAAAGAGTGATATCAGATGCAATTTCTGGCTGCGCTCCTTCCACCCGGGCTTCTTCCCTCTTCTTCTGTGTGTGTGTGTGTGTGTGTGTGTGTGTGTGTGTGTGTGTGTGTGTGTGTGTGTGTGTGTGTAGTCAGCTGTGCTCTTGTCATATAACTGTGTGTGTCGCAGGCAAATAATTCATGGCCCAAACAACACTAAGTCCAGAGACATGAGGCAGCACTGGTTCAAAACTCCCACCCCCTGAGTGATCCGGAGAGGTGTGTGTGTGTGTCTGTGTGTGTGTCTGTGTGTGTCTGTGTGCGTGTGTGTGTGTGTGTGTGTGTGTGTGTGTGTGTGTGTGTGTGTGTGTGTGTGTGTGTGTGTGTGTGTGTGTCTGTGTGTGTGTGTGTGTAATAGACTGCAGTGAGAGCACTTCTCCATGTGGCAGTCAGACAATAGAACGCAGTGTGCCGAGTGCAGGACGTGTTTGTGACAACTTTATTTTTTATCCCAATTCAGTTCCTGTTTTGCGCCGTACTTGTGTGTGTGTGTGTGTGTGTGTGTGTGTGTGTGCGTGTGTGTGTGGTTTGATATCACAGCAGTAGCAGAAGTGGAAGAAGGCACCTCTCTGCACCTGCACTGCAAAAAAATCCGATAAAAACATTCTGACTGTGTTAAAACTAGATTCTCCTAGATCTTATTTAAAAAAAATGTTGCTTGAAGACTTTTCTTGTATCTTTATAAAACAAGATCATTTTGCTTTGTCCCTTTGGAAAATCTTGTTTTAAGGCGCAGTCAGAATGTGCTCAAATCAAGACATTTTGCCAAATTTGAGCAGTTTTGAATCTCTTTTTGCAGTGAGGTCCAGTGGATGTGGTTTTTAGAGGCGGGTATTTGAGACGAAGATTGAGACATTCTCTACTCGTCTCACGATGAAGAAATGTCAGTGTTGCATCACTAGTTACACAACAGTAGGAGAAGTTATAACCCCGTATACTCACACAGTGGACAGAGATGTATGCAGTACCTGGGGTGTACACTGGGGTATTCTTGCACAGTTATTCAAATGTGGTTTTACTGCAAATTGCAAATAAATGCATTCTTCTGCTTCTATTCTACTTGTATACAGCTGTAGATAAATCGAGAATTATTGAAGTAATATGTTACTAATTTTGAAGGCTGAGATATTCAGGGTGGTGATCATGGATCTATCTGGTCCTCCAGAACAGGGAGGACCAGACGATGCCCAAATATAGCGAGTTCCAGGCGCGTTCCGCTAATACCTGTATGTCAGCGACCGTGCCGGCACATGCGCCACTGACCACAAACCATTTGACTACGGCGCCATCTTGGAACGCTGAGGCTTGGTGGTGATACTTTACACTGGTCCAGACCGGAGCGGAGAGGATCAGCCGAAAATCCACTGAAGGAATGCTGACTTTTTCAAACTTTACAGGTGATGACACCACTGTACATAAAAGGCTAAGGTATTGTGATGGGGTCGGTGTGGCTGTTTGCTCTTCTTTGTGTGTGTATGTGTGTGTGTATCTGTGTGTTGTGCAGTTTGTGTGGTCCTGATACAACAGAGGACTAAAGATGCAAAAGATCCCCGGCTTCTTTCCTGCATATTTAGTATTTTGCTTTGTCTTGTTTTTTGTAATATGCCTTGTCCTTAAATAAGTGAACCTACTCACTCAGACTTAATGTTAATGTTTCATTTAAAGCAGTGTCTCCCAAAGTGGGGTCCGCAGCCGCAAGGGTATAGCAGGGGGGCTGCGGGAGGTCATCAAAAAAAATAGTTTTATATAACTATTGCATGTTAAATAAAAAATATTTTGTTTGTAAAATTAAAATGTTTGTGTTCATTATGTGTGTCATTTACATGTTTGTAGCAGAGGCTATTTCTCCCACATAAAATAACGAGAAGAACCTATTTTTAACGTCGTCTTCTTGGTTATTATCTCGGGGGACCACCCAGACGCAAATCAGATGTTTAAGGGGGCCGCGGTGTGACTGACTTTTGGAATGTCTGATTTAAAGGATACCTAAATTCTTCTGTTTGTGGTTTTCACCGACAGAAGACCAGACTAAGTACCATTTGTGCATTTGCTTCTGCTCTATCCGTTGCAAAGTCACGTCGCCCGATATCTGTCCACACATACTTTCTCCGGCTCATCTGGGGGAATCCTGAATACAATACAATACAATTTATTCTTGTATAGCCCTAGGTCACAACAGAAGTCATCTCAGAGGACTTAACAAAACCATTGAAATCACCAACACAGGTCAGAGAATCAACAGATAAAACACATGAAGAATATAAAGCACACACAGAAGAAAATGTCCATACATGTTGTAGAATGCTAAAGTGTCCTGATCATCACCAATCCTTCCTGTTGGACACTAACTGTCCAACAAGACCCTCCTGCATCGACAAGGAAAAACTCTTTAAAAACCCAGTGGGAAAAAGTGAGAAACCTTGGGGAGAACTAGGGAAACCCACAGGGAGGGAGACCCATTTGAGAAAGGGATCCGCTCCTCCGGACGGACAGGCTAATGATCTAGGACCTAAACTAGCTACAGAACGTGGACCAGTGGCCGCTGAACGTGGACAGGTCTGGTGCAGGACTGAAGCACTCCCAGGCGGGTCGGGCGGGGCAGTCCGCAGGTGTAGATGGAAGAGGCCAGGCTCAGAGATCCCGTCATCGTACCATGAAACAGACAATGGGACAACGGGTGAATAGCAATGAACAAACTAGTCAGAATCCTAAAAGTGCTAACAGATAAAGTAGATAAAGTAGGAAGGAGGAGAGGATAGTGCTCAAGTTACCATACTTCTCCCAGCAAACTGACTCCCTATGCAGCTTGACTGACAGTCTGAGGAGTTTAACCTTCCCTGAGTCTTACCTTCCTAACCATATGCTAAACTAAAGAGGACTGTTTTAAACCTAGCCTTGAATAAAGAGATTCATGGATTGCACACCAGGTGTGCAAACCGATCCAAGCAAACCTAACTATATATTATATATCATATACATCACATATACCATACATACCATATATATCATATATAATACACAACATAACATACAGCATAATATATAACATAATATACAACATAACACAATACATTATTGTATAATATATAACATAATATATAACATAATACAGCATATATATATAATATATACACCATATATTACCTAATTATATGCTATATTAAAGTAAAGTGCTTTAAGCCTGGCCTTGAATGTGGAGACCGTATCTGCTTCCTTAACATAAATGGGAAGCTGATTCCACAGTAAAGGAGCTTGGTAGCTAAATGCTCTGCCACCAACAGTGACCTTTGAGACCTTAGGGACCACCAGACGTCTGGCGTTTTGTGAGCGCAACGCTCGACCTGGTTGATACGACACTAACGTGTCTTGGAGATAAGAAGGAGCCAAGCCATTTATGGCTTTATATGTTAAGAGAAGGATTTTAAACTTTATTCTGTACTCCACAGGGAGCCAGTGGAGTGATTTTAACACCGGAGTTATGTGCTCCCTCCTTTTGGTACCTGTTAAGATCCTAGCTGCTGTATTCTGAACGAGCTGGAAGCTCTTCAAAGAGGCTTTAGGGCACGCTGCCAGTAAAGCGTTACAGTAGTCGAGCCTTGAGGTGACAAACGCGTGAATACGTTTTTCTGCGTCACTTTTAGGAAGGAAATTCCTAATTTTAGCGATGTTCCGTAAGTGGAAGTACGCCGTTTTAGTTGCTTGGCTTATATAAGCCTTGAAGGAGAGTTCTTGGTCAAAAATGACTCCAAGATTCCTCACAGTGTTACTGGGTATTATACTGACATTATCGAGAGTAACCATCTGGTTAGTGAGGGAGTCACGCAGGCGCTTCGGACCGAGTAGGATCACTTCTGTCTTCTCCGGGTTGAGAAGTAGGAAGTTAAGAGTCATCCACATTTTAAGGTCCTTTACCAGGCACTGAGCTTTTCTAGCTGATCCGTCTGATTTGGCTTCATCGACAGATAAAGCTGTGTGTCATCTGCATAGCAGTGGAAATTAATTCCGTGCTTTTAATAAGGGTCTGGGGAAGACCCCAGACCCTCCAGCGTGTCCTGGGTCTTCCCCTGGTCTCCTGGATCTATTCATCATGTTTTAAAGGTTATATTTATGTCAATTCAGCCTCTTTTTTTTCTCTTGGTCTTGGAATATGTTTAAATCAGTAAATATCCGACTGATATGAATCCACTCATATTGTGTTATTTATTGTCACGATTAGATAAATAGATAGATAGATACTTTATTGATCCCTGTAGGAGGAATACTTCAAAGTAATGGGTTGTTCTTTACCCGACAATAAAAGGTTTTGTGATGTTATTACAAAGCCCGTTGGAGGATTTGAGTGTCCAGCAGCTGTAACACAATCGACCCAAAACAAATAAATACGTAAAAGTGGCTAACACTAGTAACACAACAGCACTTTCGGTCCCGGCAGCAGAGGAGGTGCAGCCGCCGGTGATGAGCTGCTTCCTCTGGTTGCTGTCTGCAGAGTCCATTCATTTTCTCTGCTCTGGTTCAGAGTGAAATTCTGAGCATTTTTCAAAACATTATCATTCCTCCCAGTGGATTTCTCTTTGACCTGTTTGGTTCAGACCACGAATCCTCTCTGTACACTGTACGGCAGCAACATTTACAGCTAGAAATATTCAAGAATAATTGGCCATTATTATATTAAATAATAATGGGCACTCTCGCCTCTCAGCAAGAAGGTCCTGGGTTCGAATCCCGGTCGGACCAGGGCCTTTCTGAGTGGAGTTTGCATGTTCTCCCCGTGTCTGCGTAGGTTTCCTCCGGGTACTCCGGTTTCCCCTACCACTAAAAATATGTCCAATAGTTCTAGCATGCGCCTCCTGTACTGGCGACCCCGCTCCCATCTCTGTGTGGAGTGAGAGACAAATGCCCAAAAAATTAACAATTGTAAACCGCTTTGAGACTCAGATCTGCAGTGAAAAGGCGGTATATAAATAAAGATTACTACTTACTACTACAAGAATAACTGTTTGCCGTTTACAGTGCATCCAGAAGCAACTTATGGACATTGGTCTCTGCCCCTTATGGACCGATGGCTTTACGTGTTTTAATATCTCTGCATTCCCTGTGTTTGTTTCTCTAATCTGTGTTGACTGTTTTACAAAGTCCTCTGAGATAACTGCTGTTGTGATTGAAATTGAATTGATATATTTTTCAGCCATTGCCATACCCACATGTTTTTCCACACCTCACTACATAAAACATGTTCTCCTTGTGATCATAAATGGACTGGATTGCCTCATGAAGATGCACCGCTGTCTCATTCACTGAAATAAGGCAAGGCAAGTTTATTTATATAGCACAATTCATACACAAGGCCATTCAAAGTGCTGAACAAAACAAAAAAGCATTAAAATCATAAATTATCACAGAACATTAAAAAGAAAGATAAAAATATAAAATCCCTCAGTTGTATGCACAGCTAAACAGAACTGTCTTTAACCTGGTTTTAAACATTGTCAGAGAGGAGGCCTGTCTCATTCGCTGAAATAATAGCGTTAATGGGTCTCCGTATAGTGTCTCTCTCGCCATTATCCCAGTGTTTAGAGATACCTTTCATGCCGTGCCCATTAAAGCCAATATTCTAATGACCAAATGTGCAAATCCACTCTTCCCGATGTCGTTTTCCCGCGCTCTGTGATAATAGCAGGGCTCTCTTCAATCTCTTCCGGCTCGATAGCCTCTGCTGAAAGTGTGTGTGTGTGCAGCAGCGGGGCCCAATTGCAGCGAGCCATGCAAAAGAAGGGCCCGGCCAGGCAGGAAGAACGGCCGAGTAAATATTGGTAATAGTCTCGCCATCCGAGAATTGACAAGTTTAAGTTTGTGTTGGATGCAGCTCAGCGAACACTGGACAAGGATCAATTCATGAGTGAAGTGTGGCTGGTCTCGCTCAGGGGTCTCCCGGCTGTTCTTCCAGGACTCAAAACTAATTGTGTATTTTATTTAAAAAGCGGTCTTTGTAGCGTGTCCCGTTAAGTTTTATTAACGTCGAAATGTTCTAAAATAAGATAAATGTAGCCAAATCTGAGCCACACTGAAAAAAGTGAGACAAAATGAGTTAAATATTACTGATAATTTGGCAACATGTATCTTAATTTATCTTGCGTTGAATAAATGTATCTTAACTCAACTGGTCCTTTAATTTTGTTTTATTGTTATTTTTATATTTATACATATACTGTATAAATATATACTGTAAGCACACACGGTTTTTCATATTTGATTTTTAATGATTTTACTGTTTAACTATGGATTTGTTTTAATTAGTATTTTATTGTGCTGCACTTTGGAAACTGTGTTTATAAAATGTGCTTTTCAAATAAAGTGGATTGGAATCATTTGAGCACATTTTGACTTCCTTAAAATAATTTCCCAAAAGGACAAAGCAAAAATGATTTAATCTCTTCCCAAACACCGGCCACGGGCTTCTGAAAACACAATTATTTTGGTGTCCGGAACGTACGAGCTGTATATCATTTTAAAACTTATTTTCTCAGCAGGAGGCCAGTCCCTGTGCTCCTGAGAGACCCAGAAGGAGGCCAGTCCCTGTGCTCCTCAAAGTCCCAGCAAGAGGCCAGTCCCTGTGCTCCTCAGAGTCCCAGCAGGAGGCCAGTCCCTGTGCTCCTCAGAGTCCCAGCAGGAGGCCAGTCCCTGTGCTCCTGAGAGACCCAGTTGGTTCATATGTCTCTAATATGTCACAGATGTACTTTGAGGCCATGGAGAGACTTGTAACAAACAGATGCTTTAAAGTCTATTCTCTGAGCCAAGATGTGATGGTACTTCCTGGTTCTCGTCAGGACTAATGTGAAGGTACTTCCTGGTTCTCATCAGGACTAATGTGAATGTACTTCCTGGTTCTCGTCAGGACTAATGTGATGGTACTTCCTGGTTCTGGTCAGGTCTCCAGCTGTGGTATATTAGCCTCATCCATGTATTTAGAGTCTGTGGGTGAAACGCCTGGAGCTAAAGACCGTGCGAGATGCCTCTGTGAGTGATTGTTCCGATGCTTCCGTCTCCACTCGCTGGCGGAGAAAAAGCCGTGGATTCTGGGTAATCAGTGAGTGTTTGGAAGTGCGTGATCCAGAGTGAGGCGCGGCGTGTGGTGATGTTTCCGTAAGATCTGATTACGCAATTATGGAGCGGGAGAAATGTGCCGAGACAAACACACGCTCGGCTTTCGGCTCGAAGCAGGAGATATCTGTGTTTGGATCAGAGAGAAAGTCACACACAGACTGACAGAGCTGCAGTCTTATGAACGCTACATATTCACAATTATTTATATAGCGCCTTTCACGGACCAGACTCACAAAGCACTTTACAACTGTTCTGTAATTTGTTTTGGCTTCTTTTCAAAATTGGATCTCTACACATACTGCTGGCATTAACCCTTGTCTACTATAGGGCTAGCATAGGGCTACTTTGGCTTGGCCTTGCAGATTATGCTAGGTACATATAGATAAAATGGCTGATTCCTTTGGTCTCCAGCAGGTGTCTCCAACCTTTTCCACCCAGAGAGCTACTATCAATTCTCCTTTTTTGTTCCGGAGGCGGAAAGTACAATTGATAAGACAAGGTTTTCAAAGGATCTGCCTCATGACTGCGAGAGGCTGCGATCGATACGTCTGAAAGTAGGAACAGCTCATATCGACTTGGCTCGGAGCTCTCTCTCTCTCTCTCTTTCACCCAGTGTTTCTCTGTCTCTCTCTCTCACTCTGTGTCTCTCTCTCTCTCTCGCTTTCACTCTGTGTTTCTCTCTCTCGCTTTCACTCTGTGTTTCTCTCTCTCTCTCTCTCACTGTGTTTCTCTCTCTCTCTCTCTCTCACTCTGTGTTTCTCTCTCTCTCTCTCTCACTCTGTGTTTCTCTCTCTCTCTCTCACTCTGTGTTTCTCTCTCTCTCTCACTCTGTGTTTCTCTCTCTCTCTCTCTCACTCTGTGTTTCTCTCTCTCTCTCTCACTCTGTGTTTCTCTCTCTCTCTCTCACTCTGTGTTTCTCTCTCTCTCTCTCTCACTCTGTGTTTCTCTCTCTCTCTCTCACTCTGTGTTTCTCTCTCTCTCACTCTGTGTTTCTCTCTCTCTCTCTCTCACTCTGTGTTTCTCTCTCTCTCTCTCTCTCTCACTCTGTGTTTCTCTCTCTCTCTCTCTCTCTCACTCTGTGTTTCTCTCTCTCTCTTTCACTGTGTGTCTCTGTCTGTCTGTCTGTCTCTCTCTGACTCTCTCTGTATCTGACTTTCTCTCTCTCTCACTCTGTGTCTCTCTCTCTCTGTCTTTCTCTCTCTCTCTCTCTCTCCATCTCTGTCTCTCTCTCTCTGTCTTTCTCTCTCTCTCTCTCTCTCCATCTCTGTCTCTCTCTCTCTGTCTTTCTCTCTCTCTCTCTCTCTCTCCATCTCTGTCTCTCTCTCTCTTTCTGTATCTGACTCTATCTCTTTCTCTCTTTGTCTCTCTGA